>JAOTOL010001541.1:805000-1212500 GCA_034440575.1 Imbricaverruca yamaguchii
CACTTAGCTTTCCCAAAGTAGTGACCAATCACGGTACTGAAAATGCCATGGATTTTTTCGTTATCATAAGTGGCACAGCAAAGCTGAGTATTAACATGGTGTCGCAGAAATTGCAGCAGAAATGCATATGAATATAATTATTGCATCTGAATGTGTATGTGTATCCCCACTATATATACAGTTGTCTGTCCATAATGAACATGTATTTTATGAATGAACTGTACCTCCCTGAACTCCTCACTTATTAATCATTGTAGTTGACTCTAGACCACAGGTGTCCATTGACATCAGATTCACAGCAGTTCAATGATCATTCCTTTGATTCCTCACTTCACTTCTGGGCGCAACATGACCAATGTAGTCGATGCGCCCTAAAGCCCTAATAACTAACTGACTCACTTCACTTCTTTGTACTTCTGACTTGACTCCTTAGCTCCTTGCGTCCTCCATGCACTCTCCCACTCGATCAGTTTCCCGACTGTTGGCTATACAACTAACGCAAGTCTTCCTGTCCGTTGTGCAGCTGGAATGGCGTCGCTGTGTTGGCGGTGGGTGGCGACGCTGCTGATGGCCGGTCTACTGGCAGCGTCGCCCGGCCTGGCGGCTGACGCGCCACTCACCGACCAGGAGGCACTGCTGCTGGCCGTGTCCGACAACGCGGGACTCGTGTCGGTGGGGGGTCGGGAGCGCGGCTCGCAGCAGCGGGCAGGCGCCGTTGACTCGCAGCTTGTGTCCGACATGACCACGGCGGAGACAGCCGTCGCCGCAGCGACCACTGCGATCACTGAGAGCTCAACGCCAACAGCAGTGCCGGCCACGCCGACAACTGCGGCCTCCTCGCCGACCACGGCAGCTCCTATCTCTATTGTGACAGACTCGTTGGCCACGATAATCGCCTCCTCGGCGGGAGACATCTCCCCGTCGGACTCTGGGTCCTCCGCCGCCCCTACAGACACGACCTCTTCTTTGGCGACTACTGTCTCCTCGGCGGGGAGCAGCGCCCCGGCTGTGACGGCTGCCGCCGTTTCGGACCGGGCGGAGGCGGGAACTAGCACAGTAGCGGCTAGACCGGGCGACGCGCCGTCCGCGGCACCACTTGCCAGCAGGGTGGACGCGCCGACCCCGCCGCCAATGGGCGACGTCACCACTGTCGACGACGACGCCGGCGCCGCGACGGTGACGAGTGCCGCCGGCGATGCTGACAGTGCGGTGACGAGCGATGCGAAGGCGCCGCCGGTGTGGCTCGCCGACCCGGCCGATGGCGAGGTGCCACTTCGTCTGGCCGGTCAGCCCCACACGTTGGGTACTGTGACGCTGACGACGGTCACGCCGTTACCGCCGCTGCCTACGGGTGACACCACAGCTGTCGCCGATGACGTCACGACGGTGGCGAGCGCCGCTGTCGACGCTGTCGACACTGTCGCCGGTGGCACCGGCAGCGGTGTGGAGGCGCCCGATGACGAGCTGCCGTTGGATCTGGCCGGCCAGCCGCACCAGTCGGACCATGCAGCGTCGACGACCGTCACGCCGCTGCGGCCGCTGCCGACGCTGAGCCGGCACCGCGGCGAGCCGGGTCTGGCTCCAGCCGAGGACAAGCCCAGCAGCCGCCGCACCGGCGTGCCCGACCTCGAGATGCTGGAGAACCCGTCCAAGCCGCGCAAGGGCGTGTCGGCTGCCGGTGGCGGCTCGGCGGCGCAGACGACACGGCCGGGTGACGGAGTCGGCGGCGACTCGGCGCAGACAGCCACCGGCGGGTCCACCATCGAGGACCCTGCATCAGCCGCAGAGCCGGCCGGCACGCAGGACTCTGCCGGAGCGGCGGTGTCGCACGCGACGGACGTCAGCTCGCCCGCGCCGAAGGCGACGTCCGGAACACCCAGCGTCGCCGTGGTCGGTCTGATGTTCCTGGCCTGCTTCCTGGTCGTGGCCGGTTTCTTCGTTTTCCGCAAAATCCGCGACAGCTGGTACCGAAGACACTACCGCAAGATGGACTTCTTGGTGGATGGCATGTATAATCTGTGATAGTGGACCCGGCATACGCATGGACAGGGTTCGGAGATTGCTGGCAATGGCTCCCGCAATAGCTTTTCAACCACATGTGATACGGAGTAGCTGTAACAACGCGGTTTTTTCTGTATAGCAGAGCGGAGAGCGAAGTCGGCGAGCATGCAATAAATACGTACGCAGAACGGAATGAGAAGAACTACGCACGGGGTTGAATTACGTTATATGGGCATATTTGTCCAGATTTAACATCGCTTAAGCTTCATCGGGTCTCGGTGCTACTGGGTGTGTGTGCGCCGTGATCACTCGACTTATTCGTAAAATTGTCCCGTCCATGGTGTTGAGAGGTCCGTACTGTCGCGTGAGGGCACTCATCTCTGGTTTTACACCGCGTGTTTATACACTTACAGGTGTGAATTTGTAATTTTGTATCCATGAACTTTGAGAGCTCAGCATAGCTAGACAATATATTTTGCACTCTTGTTAGATATGCTCCGATTCGGGGCAAACTGTTGGTATTTTCTCACAAAGAAGATCTCTGTGCGACGCTTTAGTGACCCCAATGGTGAAGGAAAGATCTGCCGCGTCGTTTTGCATGGTCGTGGGATGAGCATGGCCGTTATTATTCTGCGCGATGCACGATGTCGCTGCATGTCGGTCTGCGCTGGGTGCACCCGCCCCGCACCGCTCTCGCTGTCCTGACGGAGACAGGGGGCCGGTGTCCGCATGCTGGGGTTGCGGTCAGCTGGCGCGTGGCAACGTACATAGCAGTTTACACCCGGCACGCATGTAAGTCAACTAGATGATAGGGTGGCACGCTTAGTGTTGACATTCGCTCACTAATGTAGCGCTTCTGGCGGGGTTAGGGGTTCGAGATTATGACCAGGCTGCGGGATTACGGTATTCAGCGAGATTACGGCGTAAATATTCTGAGGTATTGTGGCGCTCCGCAGGCTGCGGTACTCCGCCTCGTTGATCTGAGCTCGGCGGTGATGCCGGCAGTGATCTGTCTTACACCTTTGGTATCAATACACGTATGTGCATATCTGGCTCGAGTTTCAAAGCCGTCTGTTCGCTATGATGCTGAAGCCCCATTTGTGTACGGCAGAGGGGCTGACATTTGAGGTCTTCGTTCAGCAAGCCTCGTCTTCTGACAAGAGGTACACAACTGCCTCGTCTTCTAATATGAGGTACACTCTGACCTTGTCTTCCGACAGGAGGTACTTTGTGACCTTGTCTCCCTACAGGTGATACACTCTGACCTTGACTTCTGACAGGTAGGCTCCGATGTTCGACGTGGTCTCCTTTGCTGTCGGGCATTACCCGTCTGGGTAGGGCTGCTTTCGGGGTGGGTTGGGGGGGGGGGGAACTTTCGCCGTCGAGAGATCAAAGGATCAAAATTTCCTGCACTAGGGAGCATCGTGCACCAGAACTGTCGACTGTTCTGGACGATTGGTGCGATGAGAAGGGATGGCCTGGCGTCATCCCATGCATGTGCGAGTTTAAACGACGCGGACTAAATTTGTTCATATCTCTGAAAAGAAAGTACGCTGCCGGCTTGATTCAAAATTCATTAATGCGCGTCATCCATTTCCATACAGTACATTATTGATGTCCATGATATTAACACATTCACATTCAATATCCTATTCGCATGCTCTCCGATTTCGTTAATTACATTTTTAGGACATGATCTTTGTCGCTTGCAAAAGTAAAGCAAACAAAATTATTCAATTGGACGAGCAGTTCAATCTCCGGAGGTCAAGAAAGGCTACTAGGGTCGACAACGGGGTACCGTATGAAATTAAAAGTGTTTGGCTTACCCGAATGATTCGAACTCCTAGATGTCCGCTGTCCATACAGCACACCAAGTCAACTGGTCACAATAGGTCACCATTTGACCTCAGCTTAACGAAACCTTTAATATTACCCCCTACGGTAAATTCACAGTGTACCGAATAACATTTTTTGCCGGAGAATTGACTCATTGGGATCATCTAAACACTTATGCCACCGCCATGACAGCGGTATGCTGTGTAATGTTAAATGTCTTTGTTGATCTGAGGTCAAATGGTGACCTCGAGTGATCCGTTGACTTGGTGTGCTACATGGTGCCATCATAGCGGTGGCACAAGCGTTTGGATTATTACATTAAGTCAATTCCCCAGCAATTTTTGCGGTTCCCCAGATTTGACCTTAATGACCTTTTCGCCTCTGAAAGCGAAATGTTTCGTAGTGGGAAAAATTGTTTGGTGATGCATGTATGGGTACGGCTGCAAAGGTTGTGTCAAATTTTCGGACGAATCGGGGGATATTGGTGAATGAGTTTCTGAATGCGTTGCTGAATGGGATGCTGGTGCCACCTGATGAAATGCATCATCGACAGAGGTCAGGTCACGTGGTATGCTGCTTTTTGTATTGGTAGTCATACATAAGTGTTGAGATAGTCCACATTCAATGATTCGTTTGGCCCACATGTGGTACCCAGTGGACCACTTTCATTTCCTGAATTTCATCAATCCTGACCTGAGGTCAAACGCTGACCTTGCAAGTTACATGCTAGGATGTGTTGCTTCCTTACTCGATGGGCCATTAGTCGGCGCTAATATCCATCCGAAAAATGTATTCTGAAAATTGGTATTCAGTACACTATGATTTTCCCATCGAGGGAAATGTTAAAGACTTTGTTCACCTGAGGTCAAATGGTGAACGTGAAGGTGCCATGCTTGGATGTGCTCCTTTCTTGTGCATTGGGATGTTATTTGGCGCTAATGCCCATCCTATTAATGTGTTTAGGAAGGTATGATTCGGTACCCCGTAGATGGCGACAGTGCACGTTCAAAACAATATTTTGAAAATATGGGTCAGACTATGTGATTGTAGGTCTTACGCTTCAATGTGCTGCATCCATGAGCCATACCCAATGTCGGGGTGTTATTTGGTGGTGCCAAGTAAAATTTTGCGGAAGTTATCGGGAACACAAAAATTTGGTATATTTGGTATTTTTGGGACTTTTTGGCGACCAGCGTGACCATAATAGTGACCATAATGGGTGATTCTGATCGATGTACGTGCTATGTAGACTATCGCCTGCAAAAATCAGATATATTCAATGTATCACCATTATTTTATTCGGTACCCTGAATGGACATCGAGTATCTTGGCTTTGGAATCATTCGGCTAAGTGAAACACTGAGTTTTATGCAGTACCACGTTTTTGACCCGAGTGACCTTTCTTCACCTTTGGAGATCGAACTGTTCGTCCTACTAAATAAGTGTTGCTTGCCTTACTTTCGCAAGCGACAAAATTCATGTCCTGAAAAAAACGAAGTCGGAGAGTATGCGAGTAGGATGCGAAATGCGAAGGCGAATGCGTAGCTAATATCATGGACATTCACACTTAAAAATAAATTGTCCACCTGCTCCCATCGACGTGGTACTCGAACTGTCCCACTGACGCCGCTGTCCCGAACCACAACAGCATTTCATTATCTCTTCAAATACTTTTCGAATTGATCCAAATCTTTGTGAAATTCGTATCTACACGATTCTCTGAAGGCACTGTCATTTTAGCTTAAGCACCTGAACAAAGGCTGTAGGCTTAAATCTAATCATCTTTCCTAGTCATGCTACCCGAATAGAAGGACGTCCTGGAATTCAGTCCTCGGTCTGCATTCGTCGATGGGCAAGCATAAATCTGCTTACCAACTTGAGCTGTTCGGTCATTCCATGGAAGTTTAGTGGCGACTGACTGGATTTCGTCCATAACATCATTCTGGGTGATATAGGCAGACGTATAAGTCAGGTGGGATACAATCAGCGACTCAGCCACGGCAGTTGTTCCTCTCAAAGTGAAATGTCTGTTTCCATCGCACTATGGACCAGAATGGCTCAAAAAGTGACGCTTGCACGAATTCCAAAGTTCGTCAAAACTCGATAGTCTTACCGTAAATTGTTTGCAAAGTGTTCCCAGCTTTCGAAAACAGTACCTTATCTTTGATATAGCAGCTCCCGTGTTTATAAATAGTGCAGGAAGCCATGCTATGATAACGTGTTTATCCAATTCGTTGAAAACGCGCAATTCCATTGTCAGATTCTAAGCATTGTCATTCTTCTTCCAAGGCTAGAATGTCAGTACTTGCAGGATGGTGTGAAGGCAACGGATGAATCCTTCGTCGACACCAGTTACTTCTGCCAGCTTCGACTCATCGCTGAACGCCCGTTTGGCCGTGTTGCCGTCATTCGATGTTCCGCCGCTACCCGCTCTAGGCTGGTCCACGTGGAGGTGCTGAAGATGCCAGAACCGATCTTGGATGATCTTCTTGCGCCGAATGACTTCCTCTTTGTCAGCTGTTGACCTGCACTGACACTTTTTATGTTCAATCGGTAGCTGATATGCAAGACGCACTCGAAAATCTGATCCATGCGTGCAGGGTGCTCAGGCCAAGTCTCAGGTGTTCTCTGTTGACTGCCAACTGACGCACGTGGTGTAGATCATTCATGACTCTGGGCGTGGCAGAGCAGATGGGACAGGTCTGCATTGACGCTGTATTGGTGATGGCGTTCAACACTTCTCCGTCGATCATCGTCTGCCCCAACGTGAAATCCACACTGACTCTGACGCCTTCCAAATCAGTGGCATGCGTCTGGAGATTGCCAATCTGCCGCCGTCAGTACGTCGACTCTTCTCTGCTCAGTGCAGACATCTCCTTGCAGTATTGCAACTTCATGGGCCTCCAGAACCAAGTGAAAGATGGTGCCTGGTTACACCACACCACCTGATCTACATGGGCCAACTGGAGCGACACTATAGAGGTCAGAAGTACCTGGCTATCTTGAGCTGCCTCTGGGGTGCCACCCTGCTTGTAGAGGTTTTGACCGGTGGACCCGTCAAACCCCCACTTGCATGTGAGCTGCAGTCACTCGGTTGTCTCCATCGGCCAGTTGGCAGACCGACTCCTGTATGTGAAGCAGCCAATCACTCGTGTGGGCCAGCAGAGATTGCAGACGCACTTCGACGCGCATCGGTTCAATGCTGATGTTTTCCGGGTAGCACCTTTCTTTAGCAGATCGAATGCAGTTAGTCGGATAAATATCAGCGTGTTGTTTTTGGCCGAGAGCCGGGCGAGCTGCCATGTTGCCTTGGTTAATTTTCCATCCACAAAAGGGGCGAGTGCTTCATCTTCGGAGTACTGTAGGGGCTTAGGAGTTTTATCACAGATCAGTCGACGTACCTTTGTCGGTCTTGTTGGGGTTTCCACCGAACGATTAAGTACGAATGCCAGGTCGTTTCGTTGCCGAAACTCTGATAAATATACTAAAATGCTGCTTTTCTGGACATACCTGTTTCAGTATAGGGGAGACTGGGTCTAGCTGATGTGGTAGTGCACACTCAGTCCTCAATGTAAAATAGTAGTTACGACCACGGCCTCTCTATATTCGCTATGCACGGTCTGGTTACACAAACTGTTGACTGTGGCCCTGCTCTGCCGCGACTGGCTCTGACGAGGCGAACAGTCGAAAGTGGGGTGTGCGTCCATGGAGGTCTATGGTGCTATAACCACAAGCCACGACTCGCGCTCCGCACGTACGACACGCACAACAGTTGACACACGGAAATTGCATCAACTAGACCCGGTCTCCCTTATCATCATGCAATCAGTATTTTGAAAATACAACTGCAATGACTAATAACGATGGTTAGGGTTGTACATCAATGATGCCTGAATGTTCCAATCATGATATAAATTGTTATTTAACAGCTTAATACACTTAAGGGAGGCTTAGTATGCTCCACCTATTAATATAGTTACTACTTATGGACGATTGTCTATATAACTTTGATAATCTTGCATTATTGAATGGATGATTTATGTTGACCTCTGGAGGTCAAACCATTCGATGCTCCGTCCAATGCGTCTGCATGGAGGGTCAGGGACCTTGGGACTAACGCCTCACTGATTTTTGGCAAAATCGAAGGGGTCGTCGAGGTATGTTTACTATGAATGTCGAACTCGTGCCAACTGCACGGACGTCCCGGTTCATGGCTCTTGGAACTAAATAGCTACGACCATAGTTTCAACATTTCGTCCTACATAATTGCATTACTTACCTTAATAATGTTCAAATGAGAGTGAGAGGGAAAGAGGCAGGTAGGATTAAAAAAAAACAGATAGAGAGGAGGGGGAGTGGGAGGGAAAGTGGGAGAAAGAGAGAGAACGAAAAGAGAGAGAGAGAGAGATACATAGAGAGAGAGAGAGAGGGCTGAGGAGAGCGGGAGTGGAGAAAGGCACGGATACATGAGACTGTTGAATACCGGCCAACATCACGCCCGCTTCCATACCTAGTTTTGTTAATGCACCGAACCGTGCCTGCACACATCTCGAAATATTTATGTGCCTCTCATAAGCTCCTGAGCAGTATTTAAGCAGTTGGTCACTTCATTCACTCCAGCATTAGCACGTGTGCTTGCCACGTCAGCCATATGCCTTCACCGTAGCGCTTGTACAACAGGGCCAGTAATAGCAGAGCGGTTACGATTGCCCTCCGCAACAGCCGCACCTCAAGCTGGTAATCCGCCTCAGCAATAAACTCGGCCTCATCTGAGCGGCATGAGCACGGCACAGCGAGCAGAAACCGGCCGACGAAGCCCTGCTTCCCACATGACCGGGCAGCCTGGCCGGGCCGCCTTCCGGTGTGGTGATATCAGACCAGGGTCGGTCGGACAGGGCAGCCGCCAGGTGTGGTGGCCGACCGGTGCGGTGACGGGCGGTAACCCCGCCGGAACAGGCGCGACACATCCGCTCCATGCAGCCCCCCCCATCCAAAGGAGCGGGGTGTGGAGCATCGGCGAGTCTTAGACAACGCACCTCTTCAGCTGGTGTTCGTGCCCATCGGTGTGGCGGGGGGGGGGGGTATATTTCAGTTAAACACTAGATTCAGCAGCTAGGAAGGGTCAGCACAAATGTGCATGCACGTATCAGATGCACGCAACGGTCTCACCCTAGTCCCATAAGCAAAATTACATCAACATTGGACTTTATTTTTTATTGCGGTACCAGCCTGGATCCACACAAAGGCTGTGCCAGCAGTAAAGGGACGAGCGACATGGGAAAGTTTCTCAACAGTACAGCCAAAGCAGGAAAAGTGACTTCGAGCTTCCTCTAGGGACAGAAGCCCCTACCACCACAGGAGAACCAAATCAGATGCAGAAGGCCTCGTGACCCCCATGTGAGGCTCATGTCTGCCTCAAGAGGCTGCCAACGAAAACCTCCTGATCACGGCAAGAGGTCTTTTGCCGCTATAGGAGTTCCCATGACCAATTGTCCAGAACAAGTTGTCCAGAGAACCAAGAAAGTCCATGAAGGTCCAGCAAAGCCATACAAACGCTATACAAGGTCACCATTTGCAACGCATAGATAGACATCGGACAGACAGAGGTCCAAGAAAGTCGAAAAAGGTCCAGGAAGCCCACAAAAACTCTATGTAAGGCCACCACTTGCAATGCCTAGACAGACATTCTCAGGGTACCATTAATGTAAACAATAAGATAACTTCCCTTCCTCTAGAAACATATAAACATGTCTGCAGCAAAGCATTATCTCATGTTGTACCAAACCGCACAAGTGGGAGAAGGAAGGAAAGAAAATTGGTGTAGTCTGGAAGAACTTGTCTTGCTTGCCTTTTAAGATCACCTCATCCACAGGATTGCAAGGTCGACAATACGGAATACACTACCATTACCTTACAGTATACTTTATAATTTAAACGGATCGCGTCTGACCCGTTCGTGAACCGAAAACTGGCAACTGGTGATGAGCCGCAGTCAGCTCCCGATAAACGGGTCGCGTCTGAGCTGCTCGTGAACTGAAAACTGACAGCTGGTGGTGAGCCCCAATCAGCTCCCGATAAACGGGTCGCCTCTGAGCTGCTCGTGAACCGTAATCAGTGATGCGGAATCGCTGAAGCTTGATGGTAAGTGGTGAAACGTCATCGTTTCGAAAACTACATCCGGCAATATGTTACCCCACCAATTTGTGTTGCTCAAATACAAAACGAACGCACTGACCCGAAATGTCATAGCTGATTACCCTGGGTGAAAAAAGGTATCTTGAAATTTATCAAGATTCTTATATTGGTATCACTTTATGTCCTTTGACGAATCATTTGCATTCTTTACCATGTTTGCATTCTTTACCATGTGCCTCATCTTAAAATGAGTCATCTGGTCATAATAAGACAGGATTTGCATCTAGTTAAGTACCGTGGAGGTCAGGAAGGAGGTTCGTTCGGCCGGTCATACCACCCGACCCACCCACTGGCCATCGCGTGTCCCAAGTCACCAAACGGGTACCGCCACATGTTTTCCGTCGGGCTCAGCCTAAGTCCCTAGCGCTAAGACAGATTAGCGTCTAAACTGGAGATTTATCTTAACGAGAAGCACATTATGTTTCACGTGCACGGTGCACATGTCATCCAGTTCAGTCGGTCAAATTTAAGACCGCTCCCGCGAATCGGAAGCCAGTCGGTTTAAGTGGGTGCGGTGATGCCCTCAGCACACACATTCAACAGAGTATTGCCCATCATACGTAGTGGCATGCGTCTTTGCCGCAGCAGACACCGAAATGCGAGTATACGCACCAGCACAAGAAATCGCCGACGAATACAAACATGGACGAGTACATGGGAGGTGTATCACTTCCTATGGATTCTTCCATGCTTGAATTGGTCTCTAGATTCTCTATGCATATGTATATATATGCATATATATCCATATACATATGCATATATACATACATATATATGCACATATATCGATATATGTATATATGCATATATACATATACATATATATATATATATATATATATATATATATATATATATATATATATATATATATAGAGAGAGAGAGAGAGATACGTGTGTTTGTATGTATGTAGGTATGCATACACAACTCGCGGTGAGTCCTGAATTCGCTACAGCCCACCAGCGGGCTATCGATGATAACGTGCGTTTTGGTTGATTTGCATGACGTTAATTCATATGGTAACATATTTCATGATAGGAAGCTGCTGAAAGAGTACTTGATCTGGAAATTATCCACGGTCTGAAAAACAACCTCATGGCGTATAATAGTCACAGCTCCAGCCAAAACAGCATTCCTGCAGCACACATCGCCCTGACGGCACGGCACCTCAGAAGCCGCTCACTAATCTGGCGTCCAAGCGTTTACCAAACGGCTCGGCGTCTGGGCAGACGGCGGCTCGCGTGAGTCTGGTGTGCGCCTTGGCATGCTCGCCCGAGTGGGCATTGGAGCGGCTTGCCCGGCGGTGCGCTCGACGGACAGCACCATGACCATCGAGTCTGACAGACGCAAGCGCAGTCGTGTCAGTCGGCCGGCTGACCTGTCTGACCTGATCCAGCCGTGTACAGCCAGCCGGCACAGACGGCGTGGCGCCTGCCGGCCGGTGACCTCCGCCGACTCCGCAGCGCGCCGGGATCGGATGAGTCGGCGCCCACACCCAGTCGGCGCTGCCTGCTCCCACCGGCAGGATCAGGCGCGCCCAGTCGACCGTCTCGCTCTGTCGCGTCGTGCAGCTGACGACAGCCGACGTCGGCACGCTGTGGTCGCCAGGTGGTCCGCACCGGCACGCTGTGGTCACCAGGTGGTCCGCACCGGCACACTGTGGTCACCAGGTGGTCCGCACCGGCACGCTGTGGTCACCAGGTGGTCCGCACCGGCACGCTGTGGTCGCCAGGTGGTCCGCACCGGCACGCTGTGGTCACCAGGTGGTCCGCACCGGCACGCTGTGGTCACCAGGTGGTCCGCACCGGCACGCTGTGGTCACCAGGTGGTCCGCACCGGCACGCTGTGGTCACCAGGTGGTCCGCACCGGCACGCTGTGGTCACCAGGTGGTCCGACCTGGCACCGGCGAACTGTGGTCACCAGGTGGTCCGCACCGGCACGCTGTGGTCACCAGGTGGTCCGCACGGGCACGCTGTGGTCACCAGGTGGTCCGCACCGGCACGCTGTGGTCACCAGGTGGTCCGCACCGGCACGCTGTGGTCACCAGGTGGTCCGCACCGGCACACTGTGGTCACCATGTGGTCCGCACCGGCACGCTGTGGTCACCAGGTGGTCCGCACCGGCACGCTGTGGTCACCAGGTGGTCCGCACCGGCACACTGTGGTCACCAGGTGGTCCGCACCGGCACGCTGTGGTCACCAGGTGGTCCGCACGGGCACGCTGTGGTCACCAGGTGGTCCGCACCGGCACGCTGTGGTCACCAGGTGGTCCGCACCGGCACGCTGTGGTCACCAGGTGGCCCGCACCGGCACACTGTGGTCACCAGGTGGTCCGCACCGGCACGCTGTGGTCACCAGGTGGTCCGCACCGGCAAACTGTGGTCGCCAGGTGGTCCGCACCGGCACGCTGTGGTCACCAGGTGGTCCGCACCGGCACGCTGTGGCCACCAGGTGGTCCGGTACAAGATGACAATAATCATTACATATATTGCAAATACCGATCTAAAAGCAATCGCACATACGGACAAAACCTATGAAAGCATATTATGGAAAAGGATGAAATTTCGTATGTCATGATGTCACGGTCAGGTCGGGTCACCTGGGGTTACAATGTCACGTGGTCAAGCTTCGACGTATTATAAGTCCAAACTACCTAAAACATTCTTCCATTCGATTCCAACTTGGAAATGTTCACATTTAGACTACATAACATATTTTCCATAGAGATATCATTCGCGAAATATAGCCATATACGGTAGTATCACTAAAATTCCGGAGGCTATGACCACGTAACCGTTGATCTGATCAAGCTTAGACTCACGCAGTTCGGTTATGGCTATTCTGTGACCCTTCAGACTGGAGCTGGATATCCATCAGGAAGGCAGGAGGGTCCAAGTCCTATTTTTCAATACATTTTTTTTTCAGATTGAACAGGGAAAATAAAAATAGCACTCGCACGGTACTAAGCCAGGGGTTCCAGTCCCTCAAACCCACCCGGGTTCTCCAATCATGCCACAGACATATCTATATCGAATTCCGAGAGGTGGGGTGTTAATTTACGCATTTATCGGTCGACTTGTTACAGCTGGCTGAACGGACCGCAATGTCATTGGCGATCTGGTTTGACGTCTCTTTCCTCAACCTGTATGTATGCAATGCAAAGCATGCAGGTTGACTACACAGACTTGTATGACGAAGCCATGTGCTGGAGAGGAGTCAGGAGTTCATGTCCGAAAAGCAGAGCGTAATATTTGGCAGCAAACGGGGAAAATTAGTTCAAGGCAGTATTTTTCGATGCAATCTGTCGTCAATGAACGAAAAAAACAAGGTGCCATTTTCGAACATTTTCAGGATTAACGCTAGCATATTGCATGAAAAACTTAAGTGAAAAGTGAATCGTATTCCGCTCCAGAGATATCGTCCCCACGCTTTTTGCGTGGGAAGCTCCCTTCCAGCCTCAGTGGTGGTGACTCACGGTCAGAGCATGGCTAAGCACAGCTCACCACCCTCTCTAACGCCAGCGACCATTGGCCACGTAGCACCGACGCAGTAATTTCGACCAACCACGATTTGTCCCAGAGTGCGCCATGTCGCCGCAGAGCTGCACGGGCGCGGAGACTGCAGCGCACGCACACGAGAGCAGCACGCGACGCCGGCGGTCGGCGGGGCTAAGCGGGCACCGCGACAGCCGAAAGGCAAAGACGGGATCATCCGAGCCATGTGCCAGCTCTCGACACCCGACACGCCACGGTCTGTGCTGGGCTTCCGAGGGCGCCGGCGACGGTCGGCGGCGTTGCATCAGTTTACGGAAGATTACTGCTGATCCGCTCGAGATCACCTCTCGTCGGCCGACCGCACAGACCGGCCAGTTTTTATTCGTCGCTTGCAGGTGGGACGACGCACTTTAGTGGTCAATTTTGTTTTTAGTGGCGACAATTTTCTCCGGTATACGGACTTAATTGCTGGTACACATGCCTGGTGAAAAATGGCGTCCATGCTAGCTACGTGTGGAAATCCCGGGGGGTTGCGGGTCAGGAACCTCCGGGATGAACATGGCCAATTTCTGGAATGGCCAGAACGGTACAATTACTTTACCATATAAAATCCTTTAAAAAGGCATTCCACTTACGACTTGTACTCTGGCAACCTATTTTTGGGGCATGCGTTATATCTTTTGATCACATACGCTTACTGGTAAATCCGTTAGTTCTTGAAGTTAGTGGTGTGAAATAGTCTTATCAAAGCATCATGCGGGAATTCTAGGACGCTGTGTATTCTGTCCGATTTGATGTTTGTTGACTTGGTAGCACGTTGTGCGTGGTGCTGTTGATGGACCAAAGCCCAGAGTTAACTTTAGTTCAGCCTCAACTTCAGCTAAGCTAATATATTATTGAAGCCACAAAAGCTGTCGACAACTGTGGAGGGCCCCTAGCTGCTTCAGAGTGCACTTGAATGCTAACCTATCTCCCTGACAGCTAAGAAGTATCACTAAGGCTGTCGATAGCTGCGAGGAACACTGAGAGCTCGCGTCGCAGTTAGAAAGCCTTTAAAGCTAGGACAGTCGAGGAATTGAAAGGCCCCCTGACAGCTGTAGAGTGCCCTTTGCAATTTAAAATGATTACTGAACGCTAGAGAGGACTGAACTGGGATGCCAAGGAAGCTTGCAATGTAGCCCTTCAGTATTACTTCAGTATCTAAAAAGAGTCCCTAAGGGTTATCAGTGATTGTGCGGAATGCTGAGAGCCAATTCCAGAGTTATGCAGTCTCGAGAGTCCAACAGGCACTTGAGATCTGGGGAGGCGATGAAAGCGGACCGGACTGTAATACTCCTGAAGCTTGGGAGTAACACATAGGGATGAATAGAGGCACCTAAGAGCTGAGAAAAGTTCCGAGAGCTGGCGAGGTTTGCTAACAATGTGAAGCCTGTCTTGGAGCTTCAGGATTTTCCCGAAAGCTGGAAAGGTTTGTCGAGGACTGAGAATGGCCTGAGGACTTCCGAGAGCCAGAGAGGACCGGACTGGGACATTTCTAAGCCTTGTGATGGACACCGGAGGATCGGGCCCCTGAGAGCTAAGAGAGACCTTGAAAACTGGCGGTGGGTGCGAGGCACACTGAGGGTTAGCCTCAGAGCTCAGATGTCCTTAACCCGTCCCGTCTCGGGGGTCTTCAACCGCCCCCCCTCAGGTTTTTTCGCGGATAGCGGACGAACGGCGCAGGGCAGCGCACCCAAATTTGGCATACATTTTCCCCCATCAATTTGGCATGCTATTTCAAAATTTTGAATTCAAGTCATCTAGGGTCAACGAGTTAGTCAATGTCAAGTGAGGTCACCTCCAAAAAAGTTCAACCTGTCGTCACGCTTTAACGGATGCAGATATTTTAATGAAACTTCCAGCGCTTGCTCATCTTTAGGGATGCAATAAAACGTACGAGTGAAATTGTTATTTTTTTCGTTTTTGACTACATACGCATTTTTAATATTTGTCAATTGCAGTTCAAACAGAAGATTTTGGCTAAAGTAAGCATTTGCTATCACAGCAAAATTACTTCCAACAACGTTTCTCGGTCTATTCTATTCATTGGAAAAGGAAAATTAAAGAAAACTTGAAAACTCAATATTTTTTAACAAAACAAAATTGGGGGGCAAAAAATTAAATGGTCCTGGTCGATTTCGCTGTCCTTTTCTCATTCCAAATATTTTTTTTCTCATATATCCCCCAAAATTAACTCCCCAGAGCCAAAAACATAATGTAAGTCGTGAAAAGTCGTGAAAATCTAGCCCACTGGTGACGTCACTTTTGGGAAAATTGTTTTGGGGGATGGATTCGGACCATACTCGTCGAGCGCTTTCCGATGACACCTCTTTTGTTTTCGTGCGACGCTTAGTTGGAATTTTAGAGGGGGGTTACTGTCCACCCCCCGAGACGGGGTGTGAGGATCTGACCGGAGAGACTAAAAATGCATGCTACAAAGTAAGCAATTTTGTCTAATAAATAAAGCAACTGGGTCTATAGATGGTGGTATTACAAAAAAAACATGACCTTTTGTAAACTTCTACGCACGCCACAAAAGAGCGGGGCGATGCGAGGCAGGCCGCATGCCATGAGTGGCGAAAGCTTTATATTAATTTGTGGTCTTTTCTTCGCTGTTGTTAAAATGAAGAGACAGATGAAGCTAGATGCCTTTGAAAAAAGACAGGGTGTATAACGTCGTGGAATGTTCATCAGTTTTTCATCCCCAGGCGACACTACCCCATTTCTCCCGGGCAAAGGAGGCAATTTCCCTCGAGAGTTTGTGAGACCCCAAGAACCGCACCTTGGTTGGAAAAAATCAGTCGGACCCCTTAGAAATCTCGTTCGGGCCCTAAAATTTACACTAGGGCGCATGAAAATCACATTGAGGACTTCAAAAAGTAGCGCAGGTGCCCTGTAAGCATCGCCGGGATCCCCAAAATCGCACTGAGGCCCATGCAAATCACATTTGGTCACAACAAAAAAATCAGTAACGTTTAAGAATGACGCTGGGGGCTCCAAAATGTGGAATCGGGGCCCAAAAAATGTAGCACAAGGCCACCTAAAAATCATGCTGGGGGCCTCAAAGGGTCGGACCGGCGCCCCCGAAATAGGGCTTAGAGCCAAAAAACCTCTGACCGGGCCCTTACAAATCTCGTTGGAGATCCGAAAATTTGTTCCGGGCCACTAAAAGTCACGCCGTGTGCCTTAAAATGTCAGGCCGGCCCCCTTGAGACCGCTCTGTGGGCCCCAAAGGGCTGAGCGGTAGCCCTTGAAAATCACGCCAGGGCTCAACACGTCTCGCGGGGCCATCAAAAATGACGCTGGAAGGCCAAAAAGACGACAGGGGCCATGCAAATCACACTGGGTCCAAACAGGTTGAGCAGGGATCCTGAAAATCGCTTTTGACCCCTAAAAGCTGGACTGGGGCATCTGCAAATTACGCTGGGGCCAAAATGTCGTGTCGGTGTCGTTGAAAATCGCGCCGGAGCCACAAAAAGACGGATTGGGCCCCGGGATATTGCGTTGGGGCCTTAAAAGTTCGCGCTTGGGCCCTTGAAGATCACAGTAGGAGCTCGACAGTTCGCACAAGGGCCGAAGCGTCTCATCGGACTTAAACAAATGAAGCCGGGGCGACGAAAAAAACTAATCTAGACATGAAAAATCGCTCTGGGGCCCGAACAATGTCGCCAAATGCTCCAAATGCAGCAAGACCTTTAGACATTCGTTGCATCCTTAAATAAACACACCGGGGCCCAGTTTCATGAATCTGCATCAAATCATAGTTTGCAAATAAAAGCACGCCTACAAATCAGGTTTCACGCTTTTCCCAGTTTCACGAATAAAATACGTACATTGAAAATTTTGTCATAGAATTTCTACGAATCCACGTATACATCAAATTACAAGTAGTTATCAAAGAACAGTACAAAATTATGGCATATGCATAAATGTTCCCCACTATTTCAAATCTTCATGCTACTATAGGTTGGCTTATTAAGATATTTCTTCCGTTTAAATAGCCATCTGAAATTATTCAGAGTCAATTCACTAACGACAACATACTGGGTAACCACAGAAGACAAAGAAGATATCTGGCACACATTTTCAGACACATTTAACAAGTGCTATAGCTGTGTAATGTTTTTCTTCTTAAAATAATATATAATAAATGCTATATAGCAATCATATAAATTAAGTATAAACATTGATCTAAAAAACATTCATGATGGTTGGTGTAACCAGGGCAAATAGACAGTTTACATACAACTGACGATTCATCGTTCATCACTACTGAAAAAAAAATCCTCAATCAATGTTCATCACCCCATAATTCATTTATTTTAATCGTGGGTATACGGGAGGCCACAGGGCAAAAGGAGGTTATCATCTTCAAGATGATATTGGAGGAAAAGGATGTGAGTACCTTTTGCAATTCTTACTACCTATATTGTCTTGTTTTTGCAGCTAGGTATACATATTAGGTAGATACCTACACAGGTGGGCAGGTGCCTTAGGTAGGTAGGTAGGTACCAATCTACCTAAAATGGGCTATGTTAAGAATAGTGGTATCCAGGCAGTGTCATATTTGCATGATTGCCCAGTAGACGGATAGGTAGTGGCTTAATCAATTTGATTCACATAATCAGCATGGTTGCATAATACACCAAAAGTGCTCTGTCCAAATAGGTATGTCAAAGAAGCGAGGGAAATATCAGTTCTTATTTACTAATAGTAGCTATTGTTGTTTTATTCTCAATCACCATTTATTTTTGGCTTGCAGTTCCTCTTCGGGAAACTAAATGGGCCCTCAGCAGGCCAAGCCAGGAACGCTCGATCGGAAACAATCATGCTGGAAGCAAGGAAGCGTGGCCTGGTGAAGGGCCCATGCACCGTACACAACTTCACAAGAAGTTTCGTTGGCAACACCCTACGTGCTGCAAGAGGTGAGAAGTCCTCCAGTATCTACCCTCCTAAGTTGGCAAAGAAGTTTATAGACAATAGGATACCCGGACCATTCCTCACTCGCCACTGAAGATTCTTCAAAACCTTGATTTTACAATCGGCCACAATATCAAGCCCGAATGCAATATGCTTCCAATGGTTATTTGCTAATTAATAGATGCGTACACAAATGTAACAAACCCATCAGCCAGAACGAAATTTCGAGAAACGTCACTCAATCCAATTTCGACATCGAAACTGACAAACACATGTGGCGCTGGCAGCTATGAACTAGTGACTATTGTCAAATATCGCTGGATTCGCTATGAGGTAGGAGCTCAAAAGAACACACCGGAGGCCCTCAAAGCACACCGGGGCTAAGAGAACTCATGAGGACTTCAAAAACAAACTGGGGCTCGCAAACAGCGACCTGGACCTAAAAAAGAAACAAAAAGGCCGGGCATTAAATAAGCAACACGGCGTTCGAAAACGCATAGCATAGCAATATGAGCAAGAGCAGCATATGAGCGAGAGCCGGGGTGTCAAAAATGTGCCGTACCCATATAAAAAAATTGGCTGTACCCCTAAAGCACATCTGTAGACAAAGAAAACACAACTGATCCAAAAAAAGAACACCAATCAAGGGCCTCGGTTCGGTGGCCAACTTGCATGCATATTTAACCAGAGGTGAAGTGCATCCAACCTCAGCGTGTAACCGGATTTTTTTAACCATCAGAAAATGTAGGAAGAAGATAGCTAATCATTGAATTGAATTTATCGAATTTTCACAACGAACCCTCATGCGAAGCGAACCCCCCTAGTTGCACTGATTAAGCAGCCCCGGGCCGATGTAGACGGTCCCAGATTGATGATTAGGGCCCCTCGAGTTGATGGGGAGTGCCCACGGACAGAGGCTGAGGGCCGCTGGCCAGGTCAAGGTGAAGGCTCTCTGAGCGGACGAAGAGGTTCAGAATCGGTGGAAATCCCCGGGTTCACAGAGGGTCTCAGTCAGTTAAAGGAGTTCCTGAGCCAACGGAAGGGGCCCTAAGGTGATGGAAAGACCACTTGAACCATCGGAGACGACCCTTATCCGACAAAAAGAGCCACAGTCACCGGCAAAGATCCAGAGCCACCGGAAATGGCCCCGAGCCAACAAAAAAGGCACCTGAGCTGACTGAGGGACCTCAGCCGATATGAAAGACCCTGGACCGACGGAGAGGGGCTAGGTCGTTGGGAGAGCTTTCGGTCTGATGGGGAGGATCCTGGTCAGTAAAGAGAGCATCTGAGCCAAAGAAGAGGACATCTGGACCGACGGCAAAAGCCCATGGCCACCTAAAAGGATCCAGGACTGTTGTAGGGGTCCGATACTCTGTGAAGGGCCTCTGGGCCACCAGAGGAGCCATAGCAGATATGAAAGGCCATGGACTGCTGGAGGACGCCTCAGATCATTGGAACGTCCATCGGCCTGACGGAGAGGGCCCCGGCAAGCAGAGGGCCCCTCAGACAACAGCGGAGGCTCTTGAGTAGCAAAGAGGCATATCAATACAAGGGGGCCATTTCCGTCGGCCAAAATGACCATCTCCGTCGGCCCCTCGTTTGCTCAGGGGCTCTCTTTGCTGACCAGGCCCTCGCCGTAAGCCCGGGGTCCTTCCAACGACCCGCAGCACCTTCCGTCGTCCTATAGGCCCTTCAAGTTGGCCCGAACCGGGCTCTCGGCGTCTGCCCATGGGGGCTCTCCGTCGACTTGAGGGCCCCCTTCATCGATCCTGGAGTATCTTCATCCAGCCCGGAGCCCCTTAAGTCTGACCAGAGGCCCTTCGCAGTGGCCCAGGGGCCCAGCATGTCGGCTGAGGCAGGGCATGGCCCACGGCCCTCTGGATCGGGATCAAATGCATCAAATGGTGTGTTCATTCGTAAAGTCTGAGTTTAGGGCCGCGTCGATCAAGTCAGTTATGCATTGACATCATCAAGTCAGAGATCCGTGTAATATAAGATAAGCAAACACCATAAGAATCGAAAGCATAACCGGGGGTCTACTGGGATCATAACTCCGATGACATATTATTCCTGTGGAGGTCATTTTCGGCGCACTTCGCGCGCCGAAAATTGTCTCCATTGCCGTCAATGGAAACGTCCCGGGGGCTTTCCAGGCCCTCATGGGAACACTAAAGTCCCTTGGAGAAGCCCTTTGAAGTTAATGGACCCCTTGAGGCTGGAGGGATTCCTTGAAACTGGAGGGACACCCTGGAGATAGTTCCCATTAGCCTCCGGTTGCAGTTTTAGTGGCACCCTTGACAAGCATACATATAATACATGCTTGTGATGCTGTGTATCATAAGCATACAACGGCGGCGGAATCTCGTTTTGGCTGGGAAGCTCATTTTTCATATTGACTACGCAACATTATAATATGGTTAACACTATAGTTACTGCTAAAATATGGTTAATTGTTATATACTAAGATCAATGCTACAATTTCAAATTTGATGGGTAACCGCAACATGTCCGGGCCATAATTTGCCGCCTCTTTTGCCATATGCCCGACACAGTACGTGTATCATACAGTGCGTCATACGCCCACCATGCAGCATATCGTGAGCGTATCGAAACGTTATCATAAATAGAGTTGGCACCATGGGTGTATACAATGTAGGGCAACGGGGAAACTGCCCTCCACATTAAAAGCTGGTAGGACAGTGTCCCGCACCCTTCAGTGCATGCTTAATTTTACGGTTGATAATACAAATTCGATGTTTAAAGATAACGCGATGAAAGCACGGCTATCCCTGGGTAGTGCACTTTTGCATAGCATCTACTGTATTCATCTGGTGACGTCACATGGTAAGCTTGTGCTCCTCTGCCCCCATTGCGGACTTCATAGAGAAGTCATAGAGAAGTCTTTTCAAACGCAGCGAAGATGAGAAGGTATGCAATGCAGCAAAGGATGTAGGGATCTAGCGTTTGACCGAACAAAATTTTCAAAAACAAAGTCCAATTCCTCGAAAAAGAAATAACGTTGTCATCCTGAAAACAGGCTCGGTTTCCAAACAAAAAAGCGCCGACCCCAACAACCTCCATAGGACTCCGAACAAAACGTGCTGAGCCCTCAACTGAATCGCGCCGGGGTCTAAAAAATGACAAGACGCTAGGCGTCATGAGCGGACATAATACCGGTGGCGCCACTCTGGTGGTGGGTTGATGAAGGAGCACCACAAAAGTGAGCTGGCTCTGATTAATGTTATATTCTGGTTTGTAGAGAAGGTGCAAGTGATTTCCAATGGTCAAGTTGGAACAACATTGAAACAAGCTCTCTTATGATATGCAGTGGTTTCCGCATGCGATAGGATGAGCGATAAACGATAAACGATAATTATCGCTGTTAAGTAAATCGGTTATCGTTATCGTTTATCGCTAAATTTTCAAAATTATCGCTCATCCACTTATCGCAAGTTCCAAAAATTATGAACGATAAACGATAAAATGTAAAACGGGATGATGGAAAAATGGAAGACGATCGACAGTGTATGCCGCGCGACAGTGTGTGTGCGCAACCTGTTGCCATCTGCTAAGTGTACAGATCTGTCAGACGGCCGACGGGTGGTATAAATTTGCGCGGCGGGCCGGGCAGAGGTCAGTCACAGGGGGGTCCACTCCCGCATATCTTGCAACTATCCAAATCTTCAGGTTAAAATAAGCCTATTTTCAAAGTTAATCGTCATTGAGATAATTGGATTATTTCATTATCATTTGAAAATAGCATTCTGTACTCAGTGTAAAGAACTTGAAATAACATGTAGTTATTGATTGAGGCTTATTTTCAAAAAAACCTTTAAGAACTGGCATTGTTCTACACTCCCGCATATCTGGCAACTATGCATATCTTCAAGTTAATATTAGCCTATCTTCAAAGTTAATCATAATTGAGATAATTTTATTACTTCATTATCGTTTGAAAATAAAATTGTTTACTCAGTATAAAGAATTTGAAATAAGATTTTGTAGTTATTGATTGAGGCTTATTTACATAAAACCTTTAAGAACTGGTAGGGACGATGGACATACGAGGGTTTGTCAAAAGCATATTCCTCGCGCCGCAAAACAGACGACGTTACGCATGACGTACGAGGGTTTATCGAAAGTGGTTGCGTCGAAAATATAATTACTTCTGCCGGTATGTCGGTACTTACGGAGTGACAGAATATATGTACTTCCACTGTGCTAAGCGTTGTCTTGGACATTGGCGAATATTGGGATATACAATAAGTAGGTACCTATTGAAGACAATGTGTTAAAGTAGCCTATAATTGGTCTGTAGCTGGGCCAGATGTCTCAAGCACCGAACCATCATCCAACAAAGCGGCGGATTGAATGCGTCCACGGCGCTGAGTGTACAAGCGGCCGCTGAGTGTACTGCGCTTTTGCGGCGCTTGGTCATCTTGGTGAGTCGGAATCAGTGCCCCTCAGCGACGGGGCTGCATGGCAGCTGGGGTTTGCATGGTGCCAGGTATGCAACACCAGCATCTGTACGCGTCCATTTCTTGTAAACACTAATGCTATTTGTACTCTGTTTTGGACCTTGATTTTGGACGTGAAAATAGGTCAGGGGCGGACTCCGTGCCACTGAAAATCGCGTATATTCTGGACGAATTCGGCAGTAAAGCGAACAACAACAATTATCGTTATCGTTTTATCGCTATCGCTGTTAATTTTGTGACATTTTTTTTATCGTTTATCGTTTATCGTTATCGCAAACCTTTCTTATCGTTTTATCGTTATCGCAGGTCCGAAAATTAGTTATCGCGGAAAGCACTGATGATATGTTAGGTCGTTTTATTATCGAATCATTTCACCCTGTCACTTTGCCCTGACAGTGAAATGAGATCATTTGGCCACTAAACATCTTGTGATCAAAACGCCTCATATATTTTCTGTGTGATGTGCTAACAATTTCCAATATTCTTAGGTAAACAAAAATTGAGCATGCTACATTTTTATATAACCTTGAATAACTTCCATGAAAGTTTAACCCTGTCAATTTTGCACCTAATTACAGAATTTGTGTCCCAACATATCACATTGTATTCCTCTAAATGTTACATCAAATGTTCTACATTACCGAATTAATTTGCAATGGTCTCAAGTAAACCGGCATGAAATCAGTTGCCTTCGGACGCCATACTCGACTATATTTATAGATATCTAATCCTGCCATTTTTGCACTCAATTCCATGATTCATGTCTCGAATTGTCACATTATATTCCTTTAAATTGTATATCAGATGTTCCGTATGAGCGAATTAGTATCCAATGGTTTCAAATACACCTACACAAAATCAACTGCGTTTTGATGCCATACACAAATATTTGTATAGATATCTATCCTTGTCATTTTTGCACTGAACTCTGGGGTTTCTGTCGCGAATTATCACATTGTATTTCTTTTATTTGTACATCAGATGTTCTACATTAACGAATTAATTTAAAACGGTCTCAAATAAACCGGTATAAAATAAGCTGCCCTCTGATGTCACACTCGACTACTTTTAGATGTCTAACCCTGTCACTTTTTATCTTTTGACATGAAGCTTTCCGGCGTTATTGAGGTTCTGTCATGGCTCGATGCACGTCAAGCATTGACGGTTGTTGCCTAGAGGATCCGTAGGGCCGAGTGGTGGCATGACAAAAAGTAAAGTTCCACCCTTCATCAATACTAGGCAACATTCGCTCTGCCATGCCAAAATGGTGTAGAAGAAATTCACGATTGTAGATGCATTCTTTCCATTCAACGCTCATACGCGTAATGTTCTTACAATATGAAGAAAACCTGTCGGTCTCAATTGTAATGGTGGCGGAACTCATGCCAAGCACATCGAATATCGTTTCAAATTTGAAAATATGTCTGTAACTTTGGTGTTCGGGCTCTTTCACATTCCAGGAATGGTCCACACCTAACCATATTATGAATGGCTGCGGGCGATCGGGGACGGGTCGGGGACAATGGCGTCGCCGCTGGCGGCTGGCCATCTATGGTGGAAAATAGTCCCAGAAGAAATACGCAAAGTAACAATATGCGCAATATGTCACTATAAGTACAATGAGATTGACGGTTGAAGGTAGGCTAGCTTTCGGAAATGCCCTTCGCATCATATTTTATGTATACAAAGTCACATATTCCTTTAACTATATTCTTCGTGCACACACTAGTGGACATCCGAGCACGCTTGTCGCGGGCGCATGTCTCAGAGTTCCTGAATGGCATCAGGAACCCACATGCTTTCTTTCTGTATTGGGGATCCCTGATGTCCGCATTAACATTGCGTCTGACGCCTAACGAGGGCGACAAAATCGCACCGAGCCTCCGACACAATCATGCCGGGCCCAAAAAATGTCGCCAGTGCCCTGATAAATTGCGCCAGGTCCTGCAAAAATTGCCCCATGGCCTCACACATTGCACCAGGACCTGAAATATGAGTCTCGAGCAAAAAAAAAAGGCAAGAGGATCCTCGAAATAGCAAGCCACGTCTTAAACATTTAACCGTGGCTCCGCAAACCGTTGCACAGGACCAAAAAAAGCGCGCAGGCCGAGGGGGTCTCCATGGCTTGGCGACCCGCAGTGTTGATGTGACTACTGAACTTATGTCGTCACGTCTGCCAGTGAGCGTCGACCGACGAACACGCCGCTACCTATGGGGAAGACTGCAGTTTCGGGTGGGCCAGCTTTGGTTTGATAGGTTTTTGCAGGTTACGCTCCAGGCGATTAGCCCGCGTGTTGTGCATGCTTTGAGAGTGGGTACTTACTCTCACCACACAGGCCATCACTGCCAATTTCGTCCCCAATGGTGCTCGTTTGTCACTTCATGGACAAAAGCTACAGGTATAGCTCCACTAAATTTCCAGTTTCCGTGATGATCACCGTATACTAGTAACTGATCAAACCTGAAACACAAATCGTCTGTAATTTAGTTTAATAATATAACTTTTGATTTTAAATACCTCTTATCTGACCATGTGGACCATGTTAGTTATATTTTCCTTCGAATTATACTTGTATTGAAAGTGCTTTGAAATTTCTGCGTTTTTATATATAAATGGTCCTACCAAAACTGAACTTTCCGAACAAAAATACCGCGATTCCCAAAACAATTCAGGATGGATTTAGGTGGGCTATCTTGGCCCGAGTCTGCTTTCCCCACGTTTTTAACGCATCTATGGCAGGCACATCATAAATGTACACAGTAAATCGTAAATACATGCATAAGGTATGTGAGTACCACGGGAGGGCGGTGCTGGCTCGGACATTTTTCGAACTTAACAAACAGTGGCCCGTGGCAGTGTCCTACACGACACAGTGCGCACGACAGCACACGTGCAGTCGGCCACTTCCGACGCCTCGTCGCTGGGATGACGGCCATTCCTCGCGACGTAGCTACGTGTCGTAACCACCTCACCATCAGCCGCAGGTAAGTAAGTACCTGTTAGGCGCGGTGCCGCCTGCGACGTGTAGCCCTGCCCCGTGCCGCCGCCTGACAGCGCGTCTACGGGCCCCGTCCTCGCAGAGTCCCCCCGGCCGGCCAAAGGAGCCGCGCAGGGTGGGGGTGGGTGGGGGGTCGGCTGGACAGGTATAAGAGGAGCGGCCGGCTCTCCGGCGCCAACAGTCACACACACGACGCGTGAGTTGGCAGGCGGCTGGGTTCAAACCCGGACACGAGTGCACACTTCCGACGCAGACGCGAGTCGACAGAAAACCGCCCGAGACACCGCAGGACACACCGCTGGCATGTAAGCAAGCTTCTGTAGACCGGGTCTGGAGCAAGGTGCAGCTTGTCGATGAAGTAGCGGGGCTGCTTCTGCAGACCGTGCCTGGGGAAAGGTGTAGTTTGTCGATGAAATGGTGGGGCTGCTTTTGTAGACCAGACCTGGGGCAAGGTGCAGCTTGTTGATGAACTAGTGGGGCTGCTTCCGCAGATCGTGCCTAGGAAAAGTGCAGTGCGTCGATGAAGTAGTGGAGCTGCTTCAGTACACCAGACCTGGGGCAAGGTGCAGCTTGTCGATGAACTTGTGGGGCTGCTTCCGCAGATCGTGCCTGGAGAAAAGTGCAGTGTGTCGATGAAGTAGTGGGGCTGCTTCTGTACACCGGACTTGGGGCAAGGTGCAGCTTGTTGATGAACTAGTGGGGCTGCTTCCGCAGATCGTGCCTGGAGAAAAGTGGTTTGTCGATGAAGTAGTGGGGCTGCTTCTGCATATCGTGCCTGGGGCAAGGTGTAGATTGTCGATGATGTGGCGGAGCTGCTTTTGTAGGCGGGGCCTGAGGAAAGGTGTAGCTTGTCGATGGTGTGGTGGGGCTGTTTCTTAGTTCAACTTCGTCGCAACTGTCATCTGCTTGTAGAACAGCATGTGAAAAAGCAAACGTAAATCGCATGAATTCACGTTCTGATTCCTAAGTATTCCACGCAAAAGCTGAAGCACCACTTCATGCATAAAAGCTCATGCAGAACCAATGACATGCAACTGTGTCGAGACAAATGCAATAGCGTTGATATGCCGCATTAGTCGATTGCCTGCTGCCATTGTTAATACGTCAACATGCGAAATTTCCAAGGTAATGCGTTCCCAGTGTTGTTCGACTGAACCAGTATCCACTACCTTCGAGGGGATCGTAGGGTTACTGCCACCAGGAAACAAAATAATCCGTTCATACGATACAACGAAGAGACTAGCACGATAATACGCAGGCATCTCTGCGCGCAAAGGCATGCTGCTTTGTTTTGCTGGATCGTCAGCCCACCAAAGCCGACTAAAGATGTCATCATTGACTGGGCGAGGGAGGCTGCTTATGAGGCGGCGACGGGAGTGCTCGTTCTGTCATCGGTAGCGCTCTGGCTGTCCAGAACGGTGGGAGGTGGGGTGGGGTAGGTGGGGTGGGTGGGGTCTGGGCGACTGGTAAGACCCGCGCCGAACCATTGCCGTCATGTCCCAAAACTGGGCGTTCACTGTACTGCCCTCCCAGTGACTGTGTGTGGAGCAGTGGCACGGGGCGGGCGGCGCGGCGTCGGGAGGGCACTGCGGTGCAGTATCCTACAGTCGCGTGTGCCGCGTTCACCGTCCGACTGCGCGCGGCGCTCGGCATTCAGAGCCGAACGTTCAATACCAAAGGCAATACCAAACGTAACTTGAAATTGCATATTCATGTTGTGAGGGGCGGTTGGGTAAGCGGGTGTTCAGAATGCGCACTGAAATTTTTCACCCAGAGCAAAATACAACATTTCCAAATCATGTTTCAAATGTCTTACAACCTTCGGTTTCTGGTTAATTTTGGGAATTTGCATTTGAATTCCATTGTCACGCACAGTTATCTGATTTTTGGGGACACGTTTTGCATGCACAAGCGCGTCAAAAAGTATGTAATTTTCACCAGTGGCAGGGGCAGCATGAATGCAGCACACGGTCGTATGGCGCCATATTCGCCATGAGAATAGCCGCTCTGACTACACAGACTGCACACAATAGCCGGCTCCATCTGGCCAAACAATCCTAGGCTTCCATGTGCA
Organism: Imbricaverruca yamaguchii; assembly: GCA_034440575.1. Classification (NCBI taxonomy): domain Eukaryota; kingdom Metazoa; phylum Arthropoda; class Thecostraca; family Neoverrucidae; genus Imbricaverruca; species Imbricaverruca yamaguchii. The sequence goes on from JAOTOL010001541.1 coordinate 833,038, forward strand.
TTTACTTCCAGTCGGCGGCAACGCCCATCTTCTGCCGTTGCAAATGCAGCGCGGAAAAGTTCCGAAATTTAACATTTTATTTATGATGTTGCACGAAAATAGCTGGAGATCTCCCACCAAGCCAGGGGGTCCAGGACCTTGCCGCCAAAACATATGTTCAGATTAAATATGGAGGATGGCCATCTAACACCAGCTGCGTACCAAGCCAGGGGGTCCGGACCACCATCGGCTCACCTGCCAAGGATTTCCAGTGATGTGCATGGAGTTGTCATGGCATGTCTGGCGCCACAAACTATTTTTATCCGGGCTCAGTAAGGATGTATATTTAATGCACAACAAAGTGCTACATGCCAAAAATGACCTATACAGAATCAAATCGATGAATGTGGCGCTGTTCTTCAGCGATGTCGCCCACTAGGTCATATCACGCTCACAGGGGCGGATCCAGTAGTTTCAAATGGGGGGGGCTCGTCTGGATGGGCCCACTTCCCTAGAGGGACGGCATGCGCGAAAGTCGTTGGAGGGCACCTTCATTTGAAAATTCGTTGAACGAAGGGTGGTGCACTTGAGTATACTGGATGCATACTCAGCATGCGTAGCATAGTGATAATAGGGGAGACTGTGTCTAGTTGATACAATTTTGGCGAGGCTCAAAATAACTCATCACTTTGGAGGAGTAGCGAAGAGATGACTACACCTACGCCAAGTTTAAACCTTATAATATCTGAAACATTTTTTTTTATCGCGGCATCCTCTGGGCTTTCCACAAGAAAACAAACATTGCGCAACTATCGGTTCATCAACTTACCCCGTTATAGGGGTAAGTTGTTGGCGACGATGGGGAAGGTGATAAAATGTGAAAGTTAAGCAAATATATATTATCTATAGGTGGCATTAATTTGCGCCATCTGAAAGGTCCATATTACACGTTTACAGTAATACTACTGGTTCGAGTTCTGGCTGACTGCAGATTATGGCTTATGCCATCTATGGAATGCGCAAACGTTCATTCCATAGTTGAACGTCTTCCTTTGTTCAGTCTTTTCCATTTGGTGAGAAATGCCCGCAGAAATATTGAATAAGATTACCTTGAAACAGTTTTAACAATCATCGCAATACAAATATGCACTTCTGTGGTTATGTTATTTCATTATTAGTCCACAGAACGCATAAGCTGGTGTTGACACAGCCTGGTTAAATTTATGCAGGCTGCATACATTTTCCTTTCAAGTTTTTTGGTGCATGTCGCAAAATGCCATGCAACATTGCGAATACAGTGTAGCGGCAAACGATAAAAGCGTTTCGCCGGCGCAAAGCTGAGAGGTCATGCTAATGGTAGCCGACACCTAAATAGAAAGTTGTGAAGTGGGCGACAAATTATTAATTCAAGGTGAAACACAGACACTGACATTTTACTTTCACTCAGAAAATGTGCCACCACATCATTCCGCAGTCGCGGGTAGACATGACTTGCGCTTGTTATTGAAACGAGAAGAGGGTATCAGTAGCAAGAGGGTATCAGTAGTAGTGCGGTAGCCATAGCAGCCTACTTAATACTTTTGGATACGATGGCGTGTCAACCATCCCATGTATCGACTAGACCAGGTTTTCCTTACTACGCATGCCTATACCTCTAAGAGGGTACCTTTCCTTCCATGGGATCGCTTTTTCCTCCGTGAGGGGAGTAGTATTGTGCAGATATATCCGTTCATCGCAAGGGAATGGGAAGGGGGATGCAGCCATCCGGGGGGGGGCGGGGTTGTTGTTGTTATTCCGGTGAGAGGTGCGCCACTTTTCCATGGAGGACGGGGAACATGCCCCAATGCCTCTCCTGTATCATCTCCCGCACGAAAGTTGCCTAAACGCAAGTGGAAATGACCTTTATGGTCCGTCACGCCTCCAAAAATCACTTTCCCTCCAAAGTTAACTACCTAGACTGCAACTACTGTATGGGAAAAAATCAACGATAGCATAAAACGATACCCAAACGTGCATAGAAGTGCAAGCGCCGAAAGGTGCATCGATGCGATGCCACCGTTTGGTCGGCTCCCCGAGTGTGCCCACCACATGTCAGATGCACGCCGACGAGACAGACGCACCGCCGCCGGCCTGGCCGCCGCTGTGTACCTTCCGCCGCCGGCGGGCGCACCAACACGCCCGCCCGCCAAAGTCGAGCAACACCGCGCGCCCGACCGCCTGAGGCCAATGTCACTGACATCACAAGCTGTGTATTCAGACGGAATTTGGTGTGAATACACCTTTTGGTAATCACATTTAATTATCCTAACTTAATATATTTATTGAATGAGTTTATATAAAGGAAATGCAATGGTTAATATTCAAGATTATCTAAAGGTGTATTCACATCAAATTCGGTGTGAATACACAGCTTGTGATGCTGGTGAAATTGGTCTCTGATTGCTGCACACAGCACACCGTTTGAAGTGGCCGGACGGCTCGACACTGGCGACCACTGCCCGCCGGCCGACAGCGAGCCGTGTCGCCGACGGTGACGCCGGCCGAAACGTACGCCTACGGGCTCTGTTGACAGCTGTGCAGAACTAGAGCGCCGCCCATACAGCGCCTGACCTCGGCGGGCGGGGCTTCGCGCCAGTGGCGGCCGGCGGTGCGGCGGAAGCGGCGGCGCCTCGGTGATTGGGCGTATTTAGCCAGACGGCTGGACCGAGTGGAAGCCCTGGATGTTTAGCTGAAGAAACTAGCATCACGACTTGGCTGAAAATGACACTTCAGCATGTTTTGCCAGAGTGGAAGTCATCACGGCTTCGTTAATGAAGTTCGCTGGGATTCGGCTGGGTGAAACATTTCACGGCTTCGGTCAGTACAGCGTCTCCGGTATATGAGCGAAATAAACTGTTAAGACGCATTCGCTGATCATTAGCTGCTGGCTTCAACTGAGGGCTTCTTGTGGATTCGGCCTATCTCGATACAAAAAGGCACTCTGGCTGCGCTACGGACTCAATGGGCGATCTTATTCGGCGAGGACAGTGGTGTTCACTGCTTTGCCACCAACCACATAACGTCTTCCAAGGGCTCCTTGGATTTGGGTGGTACACCATCATTGCTCTGGCGTGCAAACAAAAATCGGCGTGAATGTTCGCTGAGCCCTCCGCGACAAACGACAGTTCGAAGTTCGCTGCCGGGTCCAACATAGTCCACCTTGTTGCAGGTGTCGTCCACACACCGCTGCGCCTGGTGGCCGCCTCCGCACGCGCTGGCTGCTACCGCTGGCCGTGCTGGCCGTCTGCGTCACGATCGCCCACTGCCGGCCCGTCGACTGCAGGTGCGGGCTCTGCTGCCCAGACGAGGCATCACTGACGGTCACAAGGCGATGGCAGCGGCGTCGCCAGCGCTAGGGGCTTAGCAGGAGCGATACGCGCCGTCCCGTATTACAGCCCGACTTCCGATAGGTAGACAATATGACTTCGGGGCGTTGATTTGCCAGTTAAATGGCGTCCGCTCGCGACATGTCAGTTCAACCGGGGAATATAGCTCACTCTCCTGTTTTATTCGGATGCAGATCTATGGAAGGAAAAAAACAGGATAGCATGTTGCGTTACCCAACTTCTGCAGACGCGTAGATAGATGTCTGCAGGTGATGCTCACGGCCACAGCAGCCGTTGTCGGCGTGGGTGAAGCGCCTGCCGCTGAACCAGCCGCTGAACTAGCCGCCGGCGCGCCAGTTGACGGCGCGCTCTTCCGCAGGGTGAACGTGTTTCACGCCAGCTGCCGCGGGGTGGCGCGCAGATCGGGCCGCAACAGACTGGCCGGTCTGGCGGACGGGCCGGGTCTGCGCCGCCTGCTCACCGCCTACTTCTCCGACCAAAGGTGAGCGGCGCGGCAGCCATGCCACTCACGGTGGCGGGACGTAACACCACTCACGGTGGCGGGACGTAACACCACACACGGTGGTGAGACGTCACACCACACACGGTGGCGGGACGTCACACCACACACGGTGGCGGGACGTCACACCACTCACGGTGGCGGGACGTCACACCACTCACGGTGGCGGGACGTCACACCACTCACGGTGGCGGGACGTCACACCACTCACGGTGGCGGGACGTCACACCACTCACGGTGGTGAGACGTCACACCACACACGGTGGTGAGACGTCACACCACTCACGGTGGCGGGACGTCACACCACTCACGGTGGGGGGACGTCACACCACACACGGTGGCGGGACGTCACACCACACACGGTGGTGAGACGTCACACCACTCACGGTGGCGGGACGTCACACCACTCACGGTGGCGGGACGTCACACCACTCACGGTGGCGGGACGTCACACCACACACGGTGGTGAGACGTCACACCACTCACGGTGGCGGGACGTCACACCACTCACGGTGGCGGGACGTCACACCACTCACGGTGGCGGGACGTCACACCACTCACGATGGCGGGACGTCACACCACTCACGGTGGCGGGACGTCACACCACACACGGTGGTGGGATGGGACGTCACACCACACACGGTGGTGGGACGTCACACGGTGGTGGGACGTCACACCACACAGGGTGGTGGGACGTCACACCACACAGGGTGGTGGGACGTCACACCACTCACGGTGGCGGGACGTCACACCACACACGGTGGGGGGACGTCACACCACACACGGTGGCGGGACGTCACACCACACACGGTGGTGAGACGTCACACCACTCACGGTGGCGGGACGTCACACCACTCACGATGGCGGGACGTCACACCACTCACGGTGGCGGGACGTCACACCACACACGGTGGTGAGACGTCACACCACTCACGGTGGCGGGACGTCACACCACTCACGGTGGCGGGACGTCACACCACTCACGGTGGCGGGACGTCACACCACTCACGGTGGCGGGACGTCACACCACACACGGTGGTGAGACGTCACACCACTCACGGTGGCGGGACGTCACACCACTCACGGTGGGGGACGTCACACCACTCACGGTGGCGGGACGTCACACCACTCACGGTGGCGGGACGTCACACCACTCACGATGGCGGGACGTCACACCACTCACGGTGGCGGGACGTCACACCACACACGGTGGTGGGATGGGACGTCACACCACACACGGTGGTGGGACGTCACACGGTGGTGGGACGTCACACCACACAGGGTGGTGGGACGTCACACCACACAGGGTGATGTGACGTCACACCACTCACGGTGGTGGGACGTCACAACACACAGGTTCAGTGTCAAATCAGGTTCGACGTGGTGTCAGGTTCAATGCCGAGCCAAGTTCAGTGTCGAGTCAGGCTCGGTGTCGAGTCAAGTTCGGTGTGGAGTCAAGTTCGGTGCCGGGACACAACCTGACGTGTAGCCTGAGCAGCTGCTGGGCGTCGGCCTCTGCACTATACAGCGTGACGTTTTCGAACTTGAAGTGGCATCAAGCTGACCACCGCTGCCACCAGTGCCGCGAACTTCCAACATTTCTGTGGAAACCAACACGCAGTATACAGTTGCTTTCACCTCTTTGGAACGCATCCTGGCTTCATGAATTGCTCTCAATGCGCTTCACAGTACTTAATGACAGACCACTTCCAGTTTCTCCATAAATATCTAAGTTGTGAAAATTGTGTCGTCATTTGTTGCCAATCACCATATTCATATTTCATTGTCATTGTATATTTGCACATCCAAACCATGCGTTTCAAGGCACTGACTGCCCACGCTATCACCGACCAGAGGGTCGGCCCAACCTTACAGCAGGTGCATCCGCTTCCGCTTGACCCACGTGACCCGGTCGCCTGACGTCGAGGTCTGTCCCCAGTCGTGCTCGCAAGCTGAGGGCTCTCGAGCGGTATCTGTCCATGAAGCGGCCAGACCACGTGACTGAACAACAGGCGGCCTCCCTCCTCGACAGGGTGAGTCAACGTAGGTGGCGTCTCATAAGCTACTGAGGTCACTTTAACAATTCAACTGGAAAATTCTTCCTGAAGAACTGGTATAATACGTTATCATGCAGATCATGGGACAAGGCGGAAGGGGCACATTACAGAGGTCGGCGAACTCATTCAGATATGCGACAGCTGAAGTTGCGACAGGGTACACTATCACGTCAGATGTCGGCTCAATATGCTTTTTTGCAACACAACGTGCAACAATTCACTCCAAGGTCGAATCAAAGTGAAGCAACCGTTGCGTTCAGGCTGCGAAAGAGTTCATGCGGGCCACGCCCGTTACTCATAGACCGCATTCTATTCCAGCTTCTGCCCATCGCAGAAGACGACTACGACGACTACGACGCCTAAGACAAACGCCTACTACTCGAGAACAAACGCCTGCTCAGTCAGGCGCATGTAGCGACGGCGCCACTGCGAGCAGACAACTCGCACGAGAAGCCGCTGCTTAAATTGTAGCTGCGGCACTGGCGCACATCGCCCGTGCACGTGCTACTTGAGAGCGAGTCAACACCGCGGGTCACCGTTACAATTGTAGCTGCGGCACTGGCGCACATCGCCCGTGCACGTGCTACTTGAGAGCGAGTCAAGTTGGCACAGGAGGAGCGCATCGACACCGAGGGTCACCGTTACAATTGTAGCTGCGGCACTGGCGCACTTCGCCCGTGCCGTCTTCTAGAGGACGGGAAGCGCACGACACCGAGGGTCACCGTTACAATTGTAGCCATTTTCCAACGGAAGCACTGTGAAGCAAGATTTCGACCGGATTTATTCTAGTCAAGATGCTGAATTGTGATATGATTATATGCACGGGGGTATGGCCTTGAATTACGCCACCCACGACCTGAGTTGAGCATACATTGACAGAAATCTGATAAGTCGATACACTAACGATGCAGAAGATTATCTGGGGCCTCGTCAAGCAGTTCGAGTGCTTAATACCTAAGTTACTTGTGATACTCAGACAGCATACGTGAGCTCAGTTATGCACGCCGGTTGTCAATGCAGATGTATCTGCTTACCTGTTATTTAAGTAATAAATTTCATTGTTTTGTGAGATATCATATGTTGGGCAATGGCTGGCCATGTCCGGCACGCTATTACTGTCGTTTTTACTGGTCGTAATTTATTTGACGGCGCACATGATGACGGCACAAGTCATCAGGCTGTTGTGTGCATTGCTGCATAGTTGGCGTGCATTGCTCCCATGCTACACGCACCCAGTTCGTATACTTAGCTGTGGTAATTAAGGAGGGCAACAGTCACTGTACAAAGCGTGGGCTTGCTTAAACCGGCATTTCATTATGCTTTTTGTGAGTGAGCATGCAATGAAAACATTGCTCGTTTGAAATATACGAGACCTTGTTAAACAATGTTCTTCTGAATGATATTCTTGCAGCTACTAAAAGTCAAAATAGGTGATCAGAGACGCGGCTGACTCGCTAGAGCAAAATAATCACATTCAATCACGGCAACATACAAAGGAGCAACAGAAGTCATAGGCAAAAAGTCATGAGGAATGTTCAACGGTTCCGAATCGGAGTGTACCCCGTGGAAAGCTAGTGGCGGAAACATGCTTTCTCTGAAGACCTCTTGCTTATTGGGCGACTCCAGGAGAAATCGCCAAATTAGACCAGAAATTGTCCCAAACAACTTCAATTTTGATAAAAACTGATGCACTTCGTCAGAGGTGTCGATTTTTGAAAGGCATGGGTGGGGTAGGGTGGGGGTGAAGTGTACTGGAACCCCCTCCAACCAAAAACCCATCGGATTTCGTCCACCATATTTCCCGACCTCAATAAGTGTGATTTTTATTTGACGATGTATATTTTCTGAAGTCAATAATTCTGACTCTTATTTGACGATGTGTATGTTTATGTTTATTCAGCATCCTCGCCAAGTGGAAGAATCATCCAGTAACAGGTGAAGTCACAAGCAAAAGAGCAGTGCACCGTGCACTGCTCTTTTGCTTGTGCAGTCAACATAAAAACTGAGTCGCAGCATGCGACTACAGTGCCATACAGTGTACTCGGGCCCATCGCCACCGTCATCGTCCGTTTGGGAGTACTTGTTCAGAGAAAACAGCAGAGCCATTAATGTGCCACGCAAGGTCACATTCGTCACATTTTGATCATGGTTTTTGTTACGATACCACGGTTCACGGGGCCTTGCAGGATTTGGTTGCTGTTGTTCTTCTTTATTTGGTGGTTCACGACGCACTTTTTGCACATTCACGGCTAATGGCGCCACCCACACTGTTTCGCCGGTGGGCCGCGGGATCGGGAAATGTCCGGAGCGGCGCTGGTGGCAAACCCGAGACCTTTGGTACCCAGAGCCCAACACCTCAACCACTCGGCCATCCACGCCCCTTGTCAGGACTTGGTCACGGTCTGGTTTTCTAGTGTTGCTGGGGCCTGTCGACACATGAGTCACGAGTTGTCGTCCCTCTGTCGTCACCGTTTGAAGACGTTTTTTTAGATGTCGGTGAAATCTCTGCGGCGAAGCATGTCCCTGAACAGAAATTGAACACAAAGGTAGATTAATTTACAAGTTCAGCATTAGTAGGCTGTGCCCGGTATGGGATGCCGAGACCACTCGACATCGAGCAGGCACGGGATGTGCAGTAGAAAAGCTTCTAGCTACTTAAAGCTACTTTTTGGCAATCGTCGTGCATCTTGCAGTTTTATAAGAAGGAAATGTGAAGTTTTCACCCTTTACAGTCTGAGGCCTCATTATTGTGCGCTGGTCGATGGGGGAGCACTCATAATGTCTGTAGGTGATCTACTGATCGTTGCACGTTGATTGGTGTGCTTCCGGCCGACGAGCATGTTTGCAAGCTTAGTGATGCAGCATCGAAGTTGACGCGGCCGAGTGCGGCTGTCATTCGGCGGCGGAAATTTTGTATGGCAATAACTCCCAATGCACTCTTCATCCGTAAGCGGTATGCACCAGCGATTCACCCAAAAGGTTTTGCGTGGTCAAACTCCCCAACACAGAACATCACCGCAGTGGCAGCGTTCCAGTGTGTTGATTCCTTACATACGGCAGATGCATTCAGAACTGAAGAAAGTCCACTTCGCCCATGGTTGCGCTGGGAAATAAAAAAAATAACAAAAACTTTGCAAATATATGTAGCCACAATAAATATTTGGGTATCAGACGTGAGAGGACTTCGTTTTGGCAATCGTGCACGGCGCAAATGCATGCGATGACATTGGTTGGTCGGCTAAGCGTGCGATACACCATGCCAGCCTCCAACGGCAAATTACATGGGTGAATCCCCTTCAGCATTCCTTTAAATCTGCGGGTCGTGCCTCAGCGCTAAGACTAAGCTTGTCTTTCCTTGTATCAGTGTCAGAAATGTGTAGTGTGGCCGATAAACCAGCAACTCGGTTACGTGAGTCGCTTCTTTTGAACGATTAATGAGACTCCAACGCTTCGTGCCGTTAGGTGGAAAGACAGTATGACAGTAGAGATGATGTGTTTATGATACACCTAATGCTAAATCTGCGGATGTCGACCACGGTGTCCGCAACTGACATGCATGGCCCTGATTCGAATAGCGCTGTATTGAACCGTGGATGATCATACACATGATGCATATATAAATATATATATATATATATATGCACTTATGTGCTATGAAATGACACATATGCTTGGTGCGCTAATTTGTACCATTAAAAATATGCAACTACGTTAAAAATCGACTTTCCAGTGACCTAAAAATTTCGATAACGTGTAACCCATGACCACGGAGACCCATCTTACTACACTACAAATATCACAATCTTAGTCTGAGACATCGATGACTACATGATCACCTTCTAGTCAAAATCGGAAGTGGTGTGGTTCACACGCATTGGTGATTTATCCTGGAATCGCCATATTCACATGGTGCTCGGCTGTTGACTTGCTCCCGCGGTGTAACTGCTACAGAAAACGGATACGAAAATACACTACGGGATCGCAACAGCATAGCGCGAAACGAATATATTTTTCACAGGAAGTGTCCACGTCCCCCGCATGAGACATAATGTGTTCATGTTACCCATGCTATCTCCTCTAGCCGGTGGATCACTAATCAGTAAGTGACCCGGTCCAATAATGCAGGGCCCCATTGATCAGGAGATAATACCTACAACTGAAAGACGAAAGGTTCTCCCGTATATAAACCCTTATCTCGTACATCACAGTGCAATGTCTAATTTCAATGGAAAACGTCTTCGCGATCTTAAAATGTAAAATCCGTAAGCTGTCGTGGAACAGTAAAGACGAACTTACATTTCTGTTACCCTTATATTTGTGAAGACTCTACGACAAGATGAGACATATCGTGTTATCCGGAAGCTCCAAGGCAGGGGCATATTCGTATTGAGCGAGGGACCCTTACAGTTCACGAACTGTCTCCAACGTCCTGCAGACAACTCCTGCAGCCAGAAGGCTCATTAGTCCTAATAGACCTCTAAACCACAAGAGAAGATCCTCAAAACCCGGCAGGAGGCCCCAGAACGGAAGACGCGTGGAACTGATAGGTCCATAGAGTGCGCGAGAACAACCCGAACTTCGGAACGAAGCCGCATCATGTTTGAGAGGAAGCCCTAGAGGTTGCAAAAGGTCCATTACCTCGGCGATTCATGTGCTGTCCGGAGGTCTCTGAGCTGGAGGCCATCCATCGCCATAGAAGACCAATGGAGTTCCGATGAGCCCAAAGCCCGGGGAGGCCTTCTCATGCTATTTGAAGGCCCCAGACCCAGAGGTCTTGACAGGAAGCCAGAATAGCCGGACGGTCTAACATGCGACGTAAAACACTGGCGACGAGGCCTATTAACCTTGCCAGGAAGCCTCAAAGCTCCGAAAAAAGCAACACGCGGTTAAAATCCTCGTGAAGGGTGGATCCAAAGACAGTGGTCGCTCCAAAGGAGGAACTGCGGAAGCGTGACTCCACCCCATCGGAAGGTGGCGCCCATCGGACAGACTATACACTCGCTTCTCAAAATGTTTCAGGGAAAGGCATCTCTCGTCATGAAAATCTGCGTCTCTCGGGGAGATCCGAGTGCATCTCATTTCTAATGTTCTCGATCAGTGACAATCCTGCTGGGAAATGACGCCCTCCAAACGAGCGCTCCTCCCGATAAAATATTTTAGCCCGCCACTGGGATGAGGAACGCGTTTCACCTCGAAATGGTGAAACGTGGCAATTCCTTACCTACTTTTAACATTGGAAACAACTGATGTCAGCATAATTCCACCAATGAACAGCACAAAAACCCTGGATCACGATGAAGCTTGAACACGTTACATTCTCACAGGGCAGACTCGCCATTCTGCAACACTTCTGCCCGGCCGCAGAGCTCACACACCGTTCTGGTCGCCTCTTCTGGATTCATGACATCTTCTACAGCCCAATTTAGACCCTTCCGCGTGATAACAAAGTCCTTCCGACCGCTGTCATTGCCACAGACCAGAACCAATAGGCTGATGATGAGAAGTCAGATCGGACTGATGTGTGTCAACTCCGTGATCGGACCGAAAAATGCTTGCAGGTGTCTACGCTGCGAAAGTATGATGTGTCCAAGCATTTATGGTGATCGAGCATTGTGTTATTCATTAGTAGAAATACATTGTGATTAGTTACATTTCCAATATTTGAAAGGACGTGCATACGAAGAAACAAAAACACTAAGTAAAGTCATGATAAGGAGGCCTTAGCCGGCGCTCAAAGTTGATAACCCCGCAGCCACTAAGCGCAATGATCATCGAGAAACTGAGTAGGAACAAAATGTCCCGAGATAAACAGGCCATTTTATGCCACGTAATCGGGCAGGCGCACAAGAATCTACAAAGGCTATCGCTAGATGTTGGAACTCCAGATCGACATATCACATTTGAGCCTGGTTGCGCATGAAATACAACTTGTGGCTGCCGGCGAACTCAATCCTCCTGTGACATGAGTGCCTTGCAGCAGTTGTGGCAGGCCCGGTGGTCACAGAAGCCAACGCTTGGGCGAGAAGTTTCCCTCAGTGCTTGTCCACAGTTGCACTGATGCGCGCTTCTACGCCACTCTTCCAAACATCAAACGAAGGCTGAAGCCCTGAAAAGTCTACTGCGTCCACCAAGCACGTCAGCCGCCGCTGATACCACATGTGTGCCAGGGAGGGTGAGTTTGTTAACAACAGGCGGCTGACTGGCCCATCAACACATCACTGAGACCCAAGGACCGATCAGCATCCATACCATCCCCCATCAGCTGACAGTCAAGAGGACATCTGAGAGCATCTTGAATGGGATGCGCATAAATGTTAGCAACAACACATACTTCTTTTGATTGTCTAGCACACTAGTTACCTAGTCCAATTAAAAGCTCGACAAAACAATATTATTTTCCAAGGTAGGATGATACTTAATTTTTCATTAACATGCATAGTTTATTTACCTATTTATTGATAAGGCGATAACATTTTATTAACAGGCAAAGGCAGGCGTCGGTAGTGTACCAGGGTCACTAATAATAAATGTATTGCGCTGAAACATCGGTCCTTTGTCCATGACACATCGATTTCAGAAGTTATTCGCCAAATAACTGACAAATAAGGTTGTTGTTATCGAGTACTAATTATTGCTCTATAACAAACAAGTCAATAAAACCATTCTGCATTACATCCCCAGAATTTTAACAATATGCGGCAAATTCTCGCAGACACCAAATAGCACCAAATTGGTCTATGCGTCTCAGGACAATATGCGACTCTTGCCAACTGCAAATACAAAGAAAGCAGGGAGTTCAACTGGATTGGTTCAGCGAACGTTGGTTATTGGATCAGACTTCTCAGCAATCTTTGACACCTGGAAGACGAGGGGATGAGGAAAATACAGACAGACCAACAATTATGCCTGCTGCTGAATGCGATGAGATGAGTGAATGCGATTCATGGTGCTAAATAGAGCGAGATCGTGCATTTCCTTCGCATGAGTTTCAATCAAAACATCATGATTCAGTACCAGGAATAAAGAACAACGCCTCCGCGACAAACCCCCAGATTGTCAACAACAAAAAGTGGTTCAACGCACATACACCCATACGGTAATACCCAATTGTACATCATTTCTTAACGGGAAAGAACCAATCTATCCTCTTGTGCTTCACTGTCGGAGCCGCTGAAGCGCACGCCGACCTTTTCACCCCGCGCGGCTCGCTGCCACCTGTCAGCTGTGATAGTAACTGCTGGTTGAGACACTCGTCCAGGTGGCGGTTGACCTTGTCCAGTGCATCGGGCAGTGGCCGCTCACAAACGGGGCACTTGGGACCGCCCGGGTCAGCACCACCACTGCTGCCGACGCGCGTGTCGGCCAGCTGCGAGTTGTCTGCTCCAACAGCCGCGGCGGCCGCTCCGGCAGCGTCGCCGACCGGCGGCAGGGCGACAGACCCGCCGCCGACGACCTCACATTCCACCCGAGTGGCGCTGTCATCCCGCTGCCGAGGCGGCTCCTCGGCGGTCGCTGACAGCTCCTTGGCGGTCGCTGGCGGCTCCTCGGCAGTCGCCGGCGGCTCCTCGGCGGTCGCTGGCGGCTCCTCGGCGGTCGCCGGCGGCTCCTCGGCGGTCGCTGGCGGCCCCTCGGCGGTCGCTGACGGCCCCTCGGCGGTCGCTGACAGCTCCTTGGCGGTCGCTGGCGGCTCCTCGGCAGTCGCCGGCGGCTCCTCGGCGGTCGCCGGCTTGGCGGTCGCCGGCGGCTCCTCGGCGGTCGCTGGCGGCTCCTCGGCGGTCGCCGGCGGCTCCTCGGCGGTCGCCGGCGGCTCCTTGGCGGTCGCCGGCGGCTCCTCGGCGGTCGCTGGCGGCTCCTCGGCGGTCACCGACGGCTCGCCGTCCAGACACCGGTCCACGTGCACAGTCAGCTGAGCCAGGCTGGTGCAGCGGCGGCCACACACTGGACAGGCGTGGTCGGCGGTCGCCCGACCGGCCATCTCGGCCAGCGTGGCCTGGCGGCGGCCGGCCGCCCCCTCGGCTGCCACCAGACCGGACATCCGCACGCCGAGCAGCCGCAGCGGCTGGCCGGCGGCCAGCTCACGCGTCAGCGCCGGCCGCGTGGCCGCCAGCAGCGCCTCGGCGGCCGCCGTCGGCTCGGCCAGCGTCTCGGCGCGCGTGCGCACGACGAACGCGCTCGTCTTGACCTTGAGCGTGACGGTGCGGCCCAGCAGCCGCTTGTTGGCCAGCTCAGCGGCCAGCTGGCTGCACAGCCGGCGCAGCAGCGCCCCCAGCCGCGCCGCGTCTGCCGTGTCGGCGAACGTCGTCTCCGTGCTGAGCGACTTCTGGTGGCGCTCCTCCGCCTCCGTGTCGGCCACGTCCTGCACGCCCTGCCCGGCGCGCAGCAGGAACTCGCAGCAGCTGTCGGAGAACAGCAGCCGCAGCAGTCGGCGCTGCTGCAGCAGCTGGCCGCAGACGGTGACGCCCAGCGCGGCCAGCTGCTGTGACAGCACGTTGCCGATGCCGCTCACCTTGCGCACGGGCAGCGGTGCCAGGAAGTCCAGCACGGCAGCACGATCTCGCGCCAGGAAAAACTGGCCGTTAGGCTTGTTGTGGTCGGAGCAAATCTTGGCCAGCATGCCGTTGCAGGCAATTCCTGAGGCGGAGAAATGGCTGATGGGACACTGAATTCCATGCACAGGTACGAATGTCTCAGAAATGTCAATTAACTGGCTTCTTTTAGATCTTCACATGAAAATACTTCTGCAAATGCTTACAGCGGTTCCGGGGGAAGGTAGAGCACGCACATATGAATCTCAAACATCTTCCAACGGCCAGTATTTGCGCGACACTAGCTGTGATCATATCAACATCCACAACGGTGCATACAAACATAGATAATTACTTTGAAGTAGGAGAATTGTATCCAGGTATAAGAAAGATAATTCTTTAGTCGCGGGTGCCATCAGAGGTACTATATTTTATGAAATAGATTAAGGTCAAGTGCTGAAAAGTTGACTCAATTGCCACAAGTGCCAATGAGAATACTCATTTGTGTACATCTTTGATGAATTCCGTTCCTAGATGTCCTAATCTAGAGTAAAACCAAAGGTCGTTATATAAATATACCCACGTGCCCTCAGAACATGCTCCAATGAACACACTGATGACGAAACAAAGTGCACTGTGGACACCGAACACCTGCGGTCTAAATTTCCCTGACATCTGATGGACGACAGGGAAACCAAAACAATATTTGAGCACCGAAAAGAAGGAGATCAAGATAACATGGGCAGAACGCACAATACGGGCGGATTGACCCCAAATCGACAGGGATAGAGTATGAATGAATCACAGGGAGAGTTCACCCATTTTGCAGCAGTGACAAGGATGAAGATGGGGAATATTGCCGGGACGAAAATCCCCCGAGTGTCTGAGCAAGGGTCGGGGGCACACCATTCCACACGGTGGGTGTGGTCGGAGCCACTACAGCGAAACCGTGAGAAGCATGGAGGTCAGAGGGGACGAGCCACCCCTGGCCGACCCTGCGCACCATCGCTTACCAGTCGCCCAAGTGGTGCACGCTGGGTCAATGGGGCACATTCCAAGGTAAGCGGGACCATGCGGACTCATATTGGGCTGGGAGACAATGCAGAGACAACAGTGGAAACGGTCTGCATTGGGACGGAAGACAACTGGAGTACGTCATCGCTTACGGCTTTCAAAATCAGCAATGCTCTCGATAAAATATCGCATATGCGCTCCAAACAGTAGGCAGTGCCCTTCTCATTACATCCCTTGCACCCCTTGCACGATTTATTTCCATTCTGGGCGTCGATTTGTGACATTATGCGTTCATTGGTCAATTCTGAAATGAATGAACATATATTATACACTGAATTATTCCACCCAGGAAGAATTCCATCAGGAGAAATTAGTCGAAACGAAACATCCATGCTATGTATTTTTAAAATGAAAATATTCACGTTTGATCGAGTGGGCTTTGGTAGTCAAAATTCATTATAAGAGCATGGGTACACAACGCACCGTCCAGTCGCAATATTATGCGATGTGGTGGTGATAACAAAGACGGCGCATGGTGCTCTAGTGTCCTGGTACCTAACCTCGCGCACCTCCCTCGTACCGGACACCGCAGGTAAACACTCACCTGCGTTGAGTCTGTCCCGTACCTGACTTGTTCGTCCACCTCCAAAGCACTGGACACTGCAGGTAAACACCCACCTGCGCTGTCTATCAGCTACACCGCCTCGGCACCGGAACTGCTCGCCCAGCTCCCTCGCACCGGACACTGCAGGTGGTGGTGGTGGATTGGAGTTTAGGGCCTCGTCGACATCTAGGGTCATTTTGCGCCCATAACTGAAATGTAATCAATCTACGGTGCTGCTATATCTACGAACAAGTCGGTTATCCTGGTTAAAGATGTTCAGTGCCTGGAGGCTGCTCAGAGAGTCTGTGAAAATCACGTACTTTGTGGACCGGTCTTTCTGTATAAAATAGAGGGCTTGTAGAATAGCATACAGTTCGGCAGTAAAAATCGAAGTTTGCATCGGTAAACAAAAAGATCGAACGCTTTGTCGACTTACGTAAGCACACCCGACACCAGAGACCGACTTTGAGTCGTCCGTGTAAAAACGAGAAAAGTCGTTATATTCGTGTTTTTTTCCAATGCTAACATTCGGAGTTCCTCCAGGTTTACCTGCCCTTTCTTTGAGCAGGTTAGTGTCATGTCAGTTTTCACTGGGACAACATGCCAATGGGGAGTGCTCGGCGTGATTACACGTGCTATGGAACGCGGCCGGATATTACATTCTCGAACAATCGAGGGCATACGAGTGGAAAACGGTAATCCACGCCGAGTAATGTGGCGTGCATTTGATGTCCCTGATAATATCCACCGATAGGCTGGATGGTTCCGGTTTTGAGCAACATTGCATGCGTATCTCGCGCCCAATAACTTACGGCGTAGTGCAAGAGGTGGCTCGTCTACTTCTACCATTACACTAGCAGCCGGTGAGGTGCGAAAGGCTCCAGTAGCGATGCGAAGAGCTACATTGTGGATCACATTAAGGCAACGCTTGGATTTGGCACACGCTCCGTCATAAATAAAACAACCATAGTCAATTCTAGAACGCACGAGCGATCGATACATAAGAAGCAAGATAGATATATCCGCTCCATACGAACATATAGAGACTGTACGCATTACCAGTAGTCGCTTTGCACATTTATGTACAACATCGTTGATATGGTTGGTGTATGTCAGTCAGCGATCCATCCACACACCCAGAAACTTGGCAGCTGGTATGAATGGTATATGGCGTCCATTGAGCATAATCACGGGGTCAGTACAAGAGCGTTTGCGACAGAAGTGGATAGCGGTGGTTTTCGACGTAGACATTACGAAACCGGTTTTGTTCCACCAATCCTGCACCTTCCGAACAGCCATTTGGAGTTGTCTCTCAACTGTGTGCACAGAGCGTGAAGAGGACCATATGGCGAAATCATCTACGAAAAACGCTCTCCCTACGGAAGTCGGCAGCAAGGTACCCACATCACTGATTGAAATTGCAAAGAATGGTACGCTCAGTACGCTCCCCTGCGGGACTCCGTTAACTTGTGAAAAAGCACCGGATAGGGAGTTTCCTATTCTAACGGGAAACGTTCTGGAAGATAGAAAACTGGACAAGAAGACACCCATGGGACCTCTGATTCCCATATTATATAACTTCATCAGGATACCGTGACGCCACGCCGTGTCATATGCGCCGTCAACGTAAAAAAATATTACTGCTATGTGGTGGCGTTTCATAAAACCAGAGCGCACAACGGATTCGAGTGTTAAAATGTGGTCAATTGTGCTATGGTGTTTCCGAAACCCACTCTGTATCACAGTAAGTAGATTGTTACGTTCTAGAAACCACATCAATCGGACATTCGTCATTTTTTTTCTCGAAAAGTTTTCACGGGGAGCAAGTCAGTGAGATTGGACGGTAATGCAGTGGATCAGTGCCAGATTTATGTTGTTTACGTATGGGCACTACAATTGCCTCCCGCCATGAAGGTGGAAATGTGCCCATGCCCACATCGCATTGCTTGCTTGCTTCCAAAAGTGCTTCTAAAGCAGGAGCTGGTAAACGTTTTATAATATCATTATGCATAGTGTCGGGACCCTCTGCCACGCTCTTCAACGTGCTGATTGCTGTGGTTAATTCGGAAATGGAGAATGGTACGTTGTACTGGGGGACACCTGTGATATAAAAATCGAGAGGACGTTCCTCGCACCTATCCTTGTGTCTCAGAAATTGCTCGTTATATGTGTTTTCCGAGCGTGCTGACAAAGCTCGTCCCATCTCGTCTGCTACTTCTTCTGGGTCAATGATATCTCGACCGGCCATGTGTAGGGTAGGAAGGGTGAGTGGAGTATACTTTCCAGCAAAGCGTTTAATGCGGGAGCATACAGACGACAGTGATGTGCATCGATTAAATGTGTTCACGTAAGCTTTCCATGAATCTCGTTTCGCTTCGGCGATAGTACGCCTAGCGAATGCCCATGCTTTGGGGAAAGCTATTAAATTTGCCATACAACTATTTCTATTAAAGGTACGAAAGGCTTTCTTCCTGGCACGCAACGCCTCTCGACACTTTTCCGACCACCACGGAACGGGTACTCGAACTGAAGTTCTTGAAGAAAGAGGAATGTGTCGCTGAGCGCTCTCCACGGTTGCCGTCGTGAGTGCCTCCACGGAAACACCGGATTAAATGAGATAGTCTCCGAGTCTACTCTCAAGACTTGCTTGGAACGCACCCCAATCGGCTCGGTTAAATATACATTTCGACGGTCGTCGGCTTAAAACAACTCTGTTAATGAAACAAGACCAAACAGGGAAATGGTCACTGTTATGTGGATCATCGTCCACGGACCATTCTAAAAAAAGGTGCAAGTTTTGGACTGCAGAGGGTAATATCCAGGACGGAAGTCTGCCCCGTCGGCAATGTAAAATGGGTTGGCTTTCCCGTGTTAGGTACACAGAGTGGAAAATCTCTTACAAAACATTCCACTGCACGTCCACGGCTCGTCGTGGTGGCTGAGCCCAAAAGAGGTTGGTGGGCGTTAAAATCGTCGCACACCATTACCGGTGGAGTGAGCTGCCCCACCATCTGGGACAGCTCAGAAAGTGGGAACCTCTGGCCCGGCGGGAGATATATACTACATATGGTAACGGCGTGGCAATTTATTTTCATGCGAGCAGCGACACACTGAACATTTGAAGATATAGATATTTGCTGAAGGGAACAGAGTTGTGCACAGCAATAAGTACTTCGCCATGTGCCACAGTGTGAGGAGTAACATCCCTAAGTAACGCAGAGTAGTTGTTCAGGTGAAAATGTGCATCAGGAGAAAGCTTCATCTCTTGGAGACAAACTATTAATGGTACTCGTAAATGTAAAATGGTTCGGAGGTCGTTGAGGTTGGTTCCCAACCCTCTACAATTCCATTGGAGAATAAAACTCATACGTCAGATATATAAAGATGAAAGTTTCGAACTTTAACCGGGGGAAACGAGAGCGGGTTAGGCTTCCCCTGTTCCCGTCCTCAAATCCGGAGGTAACCCGCGAGCTTCGGGCTGACTCGGCCAAAGGGACTGAGTCCTCGGGCGGGAACGTGGTGACCCCTCCCCCGGTGGAGAGCTCGATGGTGGGAGACCTCGCTTCTGAGGCCCCAGCCGGGGAGGGGTGGAGGAGGACCCATTTGATTTATGGATGGAGCCGGTCCCTCTATTCGCCGTCGTGGCGTGGCGTCGTTGCCGACCTTCGTGGTGCAGCCGCCTTGGCTCTCTGGCGGCTCTTCTCGCGGGGCCTTTCCATTTCAGCGAGCCGCGCTCGTTTCGCCTCGCGGGCGCGTCTCTCAGCCTCCTGGTAGTGCAGATTAATATCTGGAATTTTTACTGGTCGTTGGTTGTGTCGGGGCGGCGATGCAGGTGCGGACGTGGAACACTTGAAGGTTGGGGTGGGGGAGAGGCCTGAATCACGGGAAGGGGAGAAGGGTCAGGTAGGGAGGAGGTGGAGAGGCTGGGTTTGGATGCGGTAGTGGTGCGTGCGGGAAGCGAGGGTAGATTGGAGGGCGGATGGGAAAAGGGAGGTGGAGATTTCGTGGGAGATGGAGAGGGGCTGGGACCGGGCGGAGAGGACCGAGGAGGCCTCTTTGAACGATGGACCAGCGCCCACGCCCCATCCTCGGGCGTTGGTCGGGAGGGGGTCTCTGATGGTCGGACGGCAGTACATGTGGACGGTGGAACCTCTGTCGCATCAGTGTGGAATTGGCCTCGCTGGCCTCGGTTCATTTGCGACGCAGGAGGCACTCCAAAGGAGCGAAGAAGGGCAGTCAATTGTGCGACCAGCTCAGGTGCTCTGTCGGGCCGTGTGTGCTGTGAAGAATACATGCTACTTTTAACTTTGGATGCGTAAGATATTCTTGGATGGGTCTGTTCATAATGACCTCTTGCTTCGCGAAACGATACTTTTGCGTGTGTTTGATGTAAATTATCTTTTTCTCTCTGATGTAAGTCGGGGAAGTTCGGTCGAAAGAAGTGTGTGGGTCCTGACCTGCGCTACAATTCGCTCAAAAGGGTGTCTCCGAGGGGTAATTTTCGCTAGTGTGTTCGTACGAGGCACAGCTGGCACATGCAGGGCGACTTCGGCAGAATCTGTTGGTATGGCCGAACTTTTGGCACTTGAAACGCATCATGGGATTCCGTAAAAACACACGGCCTTTTACGCGGACGTAACCTACACGAATTTCAGGCGGAAAATCTGTGGTACTGAATGTTAATATTACGTTGTTTGTTGTGATCATTTCAGAGCAACTCCTTGCTTTCATCTTCCTTGCCTCAGTCACTCCAAACTCCGACAGACCGTTTACAATCTCGTCCTCCGGCACGTCCCTCAAGTCGAAGCAGTTGATGCCTCGTGAAGTATTTTTTGTTTTGTGGGGTTCAATGGTGATCGGAATAATCTCGTCTGACCTACTGTGATTTTTCCGGACGCTGTATCTAAATTCCAACACTTTCAATGAGCTCTCCGCCTCTCCTACCCGTGAAAATTATACCTCTAAGGCGCCATCCTTTAAATTTTCACACCGTACAATTTTACCAAACCTATCACATCCGTCTCGCCTCTGAAATGGTGACAACGAGGCGAGGGACCTGGTCTTACATCGAAAGATAAGTACGTGTGGGTCAGATGAACTCTTTGTCTGGTCTCTTCGAAAGGGACCAGGGGTGTTTTTTGTGTTGTGGTTGCCATGTGAAGTGTTTGAATTTCGGCTCAGCGGACGCCCCACCACGCTGGGACCATACTGGGAGGACGTCAGACGTCCGCGGAGCTATACGGGGCAGGCGACGCCTTCACCCGGCCGGGAGAGAAAGACTCGCCACCCCGACCGGGATCCAGCACCTCCCACCACTTGACCTCGGACGGCGGGCACTGGGAAGAGTCCCAGACCCCCGGCCCGAGGCGACCAGCCACTTGGTCCGTGTGAGGCCCCACGGGCCCGCCCGCCCCTCCGGGATATCAGGACCAAAGAGGTGTGTTGGTCCCCCATCACAACTAGCACCGTGCGACGGGGGACCTCAACCTCCAGGACTCCGTCAACCCCGGGGGACGAGCCGAGGGGGCGCGGCTACCCCGATAAAACTGAGCTGGTGAGCAGGACCAGAGAAGTTGCCCTGCCTGCTCATAGCTGGGATAGTTGGTGTTGCAGGGCCAGGTGAAGGACATGGATTGAAATGAGATGGGCATTGGAATGGGAGCGTATGGATAGAAGGACGAGTGAGGCACCCTTCGTCTGACCTCTCCCCAGCTTCCTGGTGGTCTGGCCGCCGGATCCTGGAGGCACGCAATCCCCCCCACCCCACCACGTAAAGGTGATGGCTCGTCGGGGGTGGACACTGCAAGTAAACACCCACCTGTGCTATCAGCTACACCGTCTCGGCACGGGAACTGCTCGCCCAGCTCCCTCGCACCGGATACCACAGGTAAAGACTCACCTGCGCTGGCTGTCAGCCGGGTTGCCTGCTGGATTTCGATGCGCATGCGCAGCACCAGTGCCTGCGCCACATCGTCCTCAGTCTGCTGGCTGTCCTCCAGGTCCGGAGATCCGTCGACAGTCGACTGCTCACGGTGGACCTTGTCCGTGATGTCCAGGTACGCCTCGTCCAGAGAGGCCATCGAGAAGTTCGGGTCATACCTGTGGTGTGCGTGGAGGGTTGCAGACCAGGCGGGAACAGGCGTGCAGTGTGGGTTCTACCAACTTGAAATCCCGTTCGGCCGAATAAACTGAGCCCGTAGTTAACAAGAACTATGCAGTGGAGATGCCGTCATTGTACTTAGTAATAGGCGCTATCATATACTGGCCATTTTACCACGTATTCAACTGGTGGTTAGTCTGAAAAATACTCGTGCCTCTGGTGTAGGCAACAACACAAATACCCCTCACACAACGTCATCATCACGAGAGAAAACCAGTTCATTCGTTGAACGGTTCTTCATGACATGTATGTGCTACCAATGCTGCACTGGCAACCACTGCGGCCGAGCTACCACAGCCAACTACAGCATTGGTAACACGTGCCCGACATATACCAACCGACGATAACACTACTAACACTTGCCCCACCTATACCAGCAGACTACAACACTACTAACATACATCCAACCTATACCAGCCGGCTACAACACAGGCACCATCCACCCGAACACCACCAGTCGACTATAACACTTCTAAAAACAGTCCGACCTACACCAGCCGACTACAACACAGGTACCTCACGCCGGACATACCATAGCACTACTGGTAACACCCACATAACCCATACTAGTCGACTGGAGACACCACCGCAAATACAGTTCGCACCACAACACTTCACGAGCAACCACTGGTGAAATTGCCTCCTATCAGTTAACTCCAAAACACTTGGTGTTCCTCTCTTTGTCCCTACCCTTCGAAGCGCCTCAGCCTGGGACCAGTGGCACCAGCGACACCCACCTGACCAACACAACCTGCACCAGCAACACCCACCTGACCAACACAGTCTGCACCAGTGACACCCACCTGACCAACATAGCCTGCACCACCCACCTGACCAACACAGCCTACACCAGCGACACCCACCTGACCAACACAGCCTGCACCAGCAACACCCACCTGACCAACACAGTCTGCACCAGTGACACCCACCTGACCAACATAGCCTGCACCACCCACCTTACCAACACAGCCTAAACCAGCAACACCCACCTGGCCAACACAGCCTGCACCAGCTGACTGGCGGCGCGGTACTTGTCGAAGTTGCACGGCACGATCACCAGTTGCGGACACAGCTTGCGCCCGATGAAGCCCGGCATGGCGGCCCGCACGCCGAACCTGCGCGCTGCGTAGTTGGAGGTACTGAGCATGCTCGTGCTGCCCACCGCCATCGGTACGTCCCTGCGGGTAAGGCACGGCGGCCATCGTATCAGTGCGTGGTGGTGATGACATCTGTACATGGCGGACATGACATCGGCACATGGTGGTCATTACGTTGGTACATGATGGTCATTACATCAGTGCATGGTGGCCATCACATCAGTACATGGCGCGGCCACGATATCGGTACATGACGGCCATAGCATTGACAAGCTATGGTGGTAACGATGTCGATATCAGAGACCATCATGGAACTAGTGCATCTTGGCAGGTGGCTGCCATGATCTCGCTGGGACATGGCAGTGCAATACAGTGCCTACGATCCTGGTAATACATGTTGATACACCATGGTAGCTATGATCCTGGTAATTGATGTTGGCACAACATAGCAGGCATAATAATGACCAGTCATATCGGTATAACAAGGAGGGCATGCTATTGGTACTACACGGCTAACGGTACGATACGAGGGTTCCTGTGTTCACACGATACTGAATTTACCTCACGAAAGCCCGAAGTGAAGTACCACGGAGTGGCGTTTCGTGGAACTACGGTGGCAGAGCCGAAAATTGGTATCGCTCAGGCATCAATACTCGAATGAGTCGCACAGCCAGGTGATGGGGAGGAAACGCCTCACTGCAGTGCCAGCTACAGTCCGCCCCGTACCCCCCAGCGGCGGAGACAGCAAAAGTAGACGGTGGAGAGCGCCAGGGAGAAAGGAAGCGCCGGAGTGGATGACGGAGAACGCCAGGGTGGAGAAGGGAGGCGCCGGAGTGGAGGATGGAGAGCGCCAGTGTGGAGAAGGGAGGCGTCGGAGTGGGCGGCGGAGAGCGCCAGGGTGGAGAAAGGAGGCACCGGAGTGGACGACAGAGAGCACCAGGGAGAAGGGAGGGGTCGGAGTGGGTGGCGGAGAGCGCCAGGGAGGAGGGCGCCGGTGTGGGCGGCGGAGAGCGCCAGGGAGAAGGGAGGGGTCGGAGTGGGCGGCGGAGAGCGCCAGGGAGGAGGGCGCCGGTGTGGGCGGCGGAGAGCGCCAGGGAGAAGGGAGGGGTCGGAGTGGGCGGCGGAGAGCGCCAGGGAGGAGGGCGCCGGTGTGGGCGGCGGAGAGCGCCAGGGAGAAGGGAGGGGTCGGAGTGGGTGGCGGAGAGCGCCAGGGAGGAGGGCGCCGGTGTGGGCGGCGGAGAGCGCCAGGGAGAAGGGAGGGGTCGGAGTGGGCGGCGGAGAGCGCCAGGGAGAAGGGAGGGGTCGGAGTGGGCGGCGGAGAGCGCCAGGGAGAAGGGAGGGGTCGGAGTGGGCGGTGGAGAGCGCCAGGGAGAAGGGAGGGGTCGGAGTGGGCGGCGGAGAGCGCCAGGGAGAAGGGAGGGGTCGGAGTGGGCGGCGGAGAGCGCAGGGAGGCGCCGGGGCGGACGACGGAGAGCGCCAGGGAGGAGAAGGGAGGCGTTGGAGTGGGCGGCAGAGAGTGCCATGGTGGAGAAGGGAGGAGCCGGCGTGGGCGGCGGGGAGCGCCATGGTGAACAGGCGAAGCGACTCACCGCAGCTCGGGTCTGTCCCGCATCTCCACAGCCGCGTAGAAGGCGTCCATGTCGACGTGCACGACGAAGCGGCTCATGTCTCGCCGCAGCTCCAGCTGAGCCGCCAGCTCGTCCATCTGGTACAGTCAGGTCAGCTTATGCCAGGTCAAGCTCCGCCGGTCAGACGTATTATGGTTCATCCTTCGCTCGCATCGATTGCGGGCGTGTGAAAACACTTGTCCCTGCCCGAGGGTTTTCTACGTTGTCTTCTGGACGCCGCAATGGATTGATCTAACATTCTTAGTGGATCCTGGGGCATCTTTTTGCGACTTTTGACAAAAAGGAAGGCCCACATGTGGAATGATTTTCTGGGTAAATCAGGTCACAGATTACAAGGTTAAGTATCTGAGCATCTCTGGTTTTTTTTTTCTTCTGAAATCGTATATTGTGACGCATAGAACAGAGAGGCAGCTTTCATGTTCATTGGCGACAAATAAGTGGCATATATCGGCAACGTGCATGTGTCATCGGAGGTTAGTGAACTTGTATGGCTTCATACATGAAAATATTGGCATTGGGTGACCTGGGCTGATCCTTTCATATACAGGGTGATTTGAAAGGTAAAATCAGGTCCTGAATTTGAATCAGCACCCAGGTTTGCTGCATAAGCCACCCACTCCTCACATGCCTGAGGATCATACATCATTGCCTTAATATTAGCACAAGCTTGAATGCGTTACCCACGCTCTGACAAGATAGTTCCGCTTCGTCATCGGCGAACCCGTGATGTTACCAGTCATAGAAGGGCCTATCAGAATAGGACATTGTCCGTCCAGCCATTGAACAATTGAGTACATGTGCATGACTGCATGAGGGAAATGTGGCATTCACACAGGCATAAGATGGTTGGAGTTATACACCCAAGACGAGCGCACCTGAGCTTCGGCCCGTCTCAGTTGCTCAGGTGTGAATGCAGCCTTCTGCTCCAGCATGTGCTTGATTCGTTCATCGATCTTCTGCTGGCGGTGCTTTTTATGATTGTAGAACTTGGACCCACGTGACGTTTCCTCAATAATCTGGAATTAATATCGGATGCAGCCCCAATAGACTGAGCTCAGGTGTGCAGTCAAACTGTCAAGTGGATGAAAAGACCGTTCACCTAGACATGCAGAAACATCATGATATCGAAATATAACTTTGTATGATATATGATGCACAAATTGACAGCCTTCTAATCGATGTCTACATCTTCTACGATCCCTTGAACAAATAAAACAACACAGTCAAATCCACACCATCAGGAATGGCTGCAGACCCTACAGAAAGATTCAGAGATCCTTTTTGCTGCATTGGAGATCCCTTTGCCACATCTTCAGCACAATGTCATGCCATTTAGCCGTGAAGATAACCATTTGGGTAATAGTTTATCGCGCCCATCCACGTCCTACCTGATTAATTTTAGCTGTATCCAAGCCTTCCATCCCAGCCTTCGTGTCATTGAGCTTCATTGTTGCAAGCTGAGTTCTTCCACTGAATGAATCTCTGCATGGTGCACATTGGCCAATACTTGATGGGACATTCAATGACAGTGGGTCACCAGCAAGTGGGAGATGAGATGATAGGTCACTTGACAAAGCACTGCGTGACACATCACTGGAAGGTGCAGCACTCGATGTTGGCAGATCACTGGATGGTGGGTCTCTGTATGATGGGCCACTGGATAAGGAGCCATCACATTCTGAGTCATTGGTTCGTGAGGGACAGGATGGCAGGCCATTGGTCGACGATGCGTCGGCTGGCCGCTGACTAGATGGTTGGTCTTGTGATGATGGCTTGGTGGATGGTGGATTCGCTGGTATTCCAGTCACTGATGGTCCACTGGCGAGCCGACCGCCGGACGACGTGCCCCTGACAGACTGCACAGCATCAGCCTCAGGCATGCCTCTGAAACATAACAGACAGGGTTGGCACGTTCGTGCAGTGTGGCTGCAGCCTGAGACAATAATGGCTTGATTGTGATGGCTGGAACTCACCTCAACAACTGTGAATGCTGATAGATTATTGTGGCTTGTAGTGCACCAACAGCGACGTGCATGATGTAGTGCATCAACAGTGATGCAATAGACCTTATACCAGGTCTATTGCAAAGTGGTAAACAATTAAAAGAGGTGGAACAATGTTCCAGAACACTCTTTTCAATGTAGTGACAAAAAGAAGAATGCTTTTACCATGGGAGAACATGCTTATCACCTAAGCCATGAAATAATTGCTATGTTTCTTCATTGAATTTAAATGATAGACCATGGGTTTTTGCCACCTTAGAAGGGGGATTTGCCAGGAACATTACCAGTAGAGCTTGCCATTCCCACAGCCAGGTGTGGATTCAAGGGTGCATAGGATAGCAGGTCCTTGGCCTCCTGAACTACCGAATTCAACAAGAAATTGCGATCTTCCAAACTTGTTTACAACTAATAGAACATTGAGTTGAACTTGTATGTATGTTTGTGCCTAAAATATGCTTTTTGGAAAATGTGTAAGACCTTTTTGCTTCGCCCAAGCCCACTTCCCAACAAGCCCACTTCCCAAGCCCAAGCCCAAGCCTGCTTCCCAAACATGGTCAACTGAATCAACCTTCATACAGAACAGCATTAAAGTGATGCACATTAACTTGTGAGCAATTTAAGTGTGATAATGCTGTTCATTCACACCTTGTGCAGAGTTAGAAATACTAGACACTCCAGATTTGAGCTCCAAAGAAGGAAAGTTGCACAGACTTTCTTGCACATTGTTGCCCCTGGTCAGCCAAATGACTCCATATAGCTCCCCTGTCATGTTAGCCAGCATGACGGTCTGGTGAGAACATGAAAGAAGTGACCATCCCACTGTTTCTGTTCCCCAGAAAGTGCATCCGGTGATGTCCAGCATTTACAACAGTGACTTTACACCTTCCTATTGGGATACCATGGTATTGGGACACCAGGTTGCTATTGGGATCTATTGGGACACCAAGGTGCTTATACCATGAACCATTTTGTAACCCTCTTTTGTATGCTCTAAAATCCAACAATCTTTTTTCATAACTTGGGGACCAAGCTTTTTTTCTTCTTTTTTTTAAATGTCCGCCACCCAAGATC
This sequence comes from Imbricaverruca yamaguchii, assembly GCA_034440575.1. Lineage (NCBI taxonomy): Eukaryota > Metazoa > Arthropoda > Thecostraca > Neoverrucidae > Imbricaverruca > Imbricaverruca yamaguchii. The sequence goes on from JAOTOL010001541.1 coordinate 861,061, forward strand.
AGGTGACCAGGAGCGCCCCCTCCCCTTACCCAACGACTGCAAGCACCTTACGTTAACACCATAAAATAAACAGTAAAGTCGCGGCACTCCCAGCTAAGAGATGGAAAACATATAGATAAGCATACAAAGCATCGGGTATTAGAGCAGTAAGACTAATAATAAAGAATGCTGTCAGTAGTCATATCCAAAGGAGGCATATGACTGACCCTGAATCCATCCCAACAAGAAATTAGGGTCTAAACTATAATGTTAGACGCTGGTTTGTGGCCCGATGGTGGTGAGCACTCCTGATTTGTTTTTGTTTTTTAACTTTGGCTCCTCCCACAACTCCACCCAGCTAAGCATGGGCTTGTTGCTGGGTGGAATGTGGGAGGAACCCGTGGTTGGGTGTTTTCAACTTTATATATGGTTAAGTGCAAACACACACACACACACACACACACACACACACACACACACACACACACACACACACACACACACACACACACACACACACACTCACACATACACTCGCATGCCAGCATCCCTGTACAAACATACACACACAGCAACAATTAGCTGCTAAGTATTTTAATATCTGCTCAAGAAGTATGTCTTAATGTGATTTTTAAGAACAGTCTTAGAATTTGGTATCTCTGAATGCAGAAAATGCTTTGCTATGATGGTGTTCCAAAGATTGGGTCCAAAACATTCGATGGTGAAGAGACGATAATTTTTGTTTGAATACTTATGCTGGAAGTGGTTTTGTAATCTTGTGGAATATGGGGAGTCAAACAACTCTGTGAAAAGGAATCTGATGGAATGAGGTAGCTGATGATGAATGAATTTTTGCATAATAAGCATCATTTGAAGTTTTGCTATATCTTGGACCTTTAAAATTTTGTATTTCTTAAAGATAGGGTTTGCACTCTGGGGGGGAAATACACCCTCGATAATACGCATCATTCTTTTCTGAAGTAGCAACAATTTATGTATCTGGTTAGCATAGTTTGCACCCCAAAGATAACAGCAATAATTTATATATGGAAGAATTAATGCATTATACAATTTTTGGAGGTGATTCTTCCCTAGGAGATATTTAATTTTTGATATCATTCCTATGTTGCGACTTATCATGTTTGAGACACTGCTGATATGGGATGCAAATTTCAAATTTTCATCTATGTATACACCAAGGTATTTAACCGGATTCTGATGTAAAATAGAAATTTCATTAAATTTGATCTGGAGATCAATGTCTGTTTTGTGATTGTTATATATCTGGTATACAGTTTTGGATTCATTTAATGACAAAAGATTTGAATGTAGCCATTGCGAAATTTTTGGTAAGGAATTTGCGATCTTGTGATGAAGCTCTGGACAGTCAGTGCTTTTGAAAAAAATGGCAGTGTCATCAGCATATAGAAATGTCTCACATTCTACATGTAAATTTACAATATCATTTATATATATTATAAATAGTAATGGGCCTAAAATTGAGCCTTGTGGCACACCCATTTCGATTTTTCTGAAAGTAGAGGTACTGTTATTTATTGTAGTAGCTTGTGTTCTTCCCGATAAATATGACCGTATTATTTTGATTGCATTACCCTTTACACCATATTTTTCCATCTTCGCACACAATATTTCTTTGTCAACGGTATCAAATGCCTTTCTCAAGTCAAGGTAAATTCCCACAACATATTCATTATTTTCAAATCCTTTAGTGATCAGGCTCTGTATTAAGAGTAGAGGCATGTATGTGGACCTCTCTTTTCTGAAACCAAATTGTTTGTCTGAAAGTAGGTTATGTAGGGTGAAATGTTCCAAGAGTTGGTTGTAGATTGTCTTTTCTAATATTTTTGATATATATGGAAGAATACAAATTGGTCTGTAGTTGCTAAATGTTGATGGGTCACCTTTTTTGTAGATGGGCTTTACAACAGCAATTTTGAATGGCTTGGGGAAGATCCCACTGCTCAGACATAAGTTAATGATGTGGGTTAAGTGTGGTAATATTGACTTATATGACTGTTTAAATATTATAGAATTTATTCCATCAATTCAAGACCCAACATTTTTTAAAGAAGAAATTATTGTATCTAAATTGTTTTCTGTTACTTCTAATAGCACCATTGATATACCTGGGTAGGTGTGCAAATATTCCAAAGCATTGATGTTACTTTCAGGAATTTGTTCTCTCAATTTTGGTGCAATTTCTGTAAAGTATTTATTAAATCCTTCAACTATAGCTGCATCATTTTCTAGAGTGATGTCTCCATCTGCGTTCATTTTTTCAGGGATATCATGCTTTGAAGGAGCTTGCCTGAGTAACTGGTTAAGCATTTTCCATGTCTCTTTTGGATTATTTTGATGTGTGTCAAATTCTGCTTCATAATAAAGTATTTTTGCCTTCCTGATTATTTTAATGAGTGCATTTTTATATCTATTAAATTTTTTCTTGCTTTCAGCAGTTTGATATGTAAGTTTTTGATTAAATAATATTTGTTTTTGGTTAATTGAGCATAATATTGCAGGTGAAATCCATGGCTTAATGGAAGTTGTTTTTCTTGATATGACTTGAGTATATGTAAATTTATCAATCCCACTCTTATATGCATCAATTAAACTACTACATGCTTTCTCAGGATCATTTTCATCAAAAATCCCCTCAAGTTCATTGGTTAGATGATCCCTTAAATTGTCAATTTTATTAAAGTCAAAGGTAGTTCTTGTTCTCTTTGTAGTGATTTTAGGTTTTGGAACTGAAAATTCTGATGTCGCAAAAATAGAGAAGTAATCAGAGAAATCAGATTTAATGATGCCAGTTTCTTTTATTTTTGACACATCATTACAGAAAATATTGTCAATTAGTGTGCATGATGTATCATATACACGAGTAGCCTTTGATATTAGGGGAAGAAAACCATGAGAGGATATAGACATGAAAAATGAGTCAGCAAAGTGGTTGTTTGGAATTGAAAAAAGGTCAGCGTTTAGATCTCCAATGATGTATGTAGGCATGTTCAGTTTGTTTATTGTTGTAAGACACTCTTCAAATTCAGACAAAAATTGTGCATTATGACCAGGTGCATGATAGATCTGGCATATCAAAATACTTTGTTTATTATTCGATTCTATTTGGAGAAAAACAACTTCAGCTTCAGCAGCAACAAAATTAAATAGATAAAGCTGTTTTGCATTGAGTGATTTCAAAGCATAAATTGCAGACCCTCCCCCAATTTTGTTTTCTCTGCTTTTGCAGAATAGTTCATAATCTTCATCATCTAAGCTAAATTTGTGTTCATTTTCTTTTGTTAGCCATGTTTCCGAAATACATATAAGGCTCCATTTGTGATTCAGCTGGTTTAGGAAGATATTGAGCTCATCAAATTTATTTACTATGGACCTTGCATTCAAATGGAGAATATCTATGTTTCTTCCTATGTCAGGACCTATTTCAACTTGTTTACTGATACCTTTAGCATTATAGAAGTTACAATTGTCTCGTATGCGTTCAAAATGAGAATATGTAAGGGCAAGGTCATCTGAGATTATATTCAAGAATGGGTTAAATGTTTTATTTTCCAAGGTAAGTAGGTATTAGAACCTATTTGTAGGACCTTTGCAGTAAGGTAGTTCAATAGTTGTATTACAGCAATATACTACACTACTCACCAGACTCGGATGATTACATACCTAGACCGGAGGTGCCTAGCGATAAGTGGAGAATATTTACGCCATTTCTGATGTGATACTAGCATGTTGAGGAAAGTAATGCAATGGGTGTCTGTAAAGAGAAAGAAAGAAATGAAGGAATCCTTCGTGATGAAGGAAGCCATGCATAAGTCACATCCAAAGAGTTGCTCAGAAGCAAAACATGAATATATTCATTTAGTGCATAATTGTCTGTGTATTCAGAAACAATTTCCCATTACACAACGAAGTTGTTTAATTTATTTCAACAAAAATTTAATATATATCTTCTCTAAAATGAAAAGCTTCATTTGTTACAAAGTACTAACCAACAGTGCCTTCTCTATTTCATTCATAAATGTCTAATGAGCGGTAGGTTAACTACGCATAGGAGTACGGCCTTGCACGGAGCAATAGTATGAACGTGTGTTGTATTTTTGTTTGTTTAGGTGATGGGTGGTGGTAGAAGTCAATGCATGTAAGTACCCTGATCCAAGCATTTGTTCAGCTATTTGCCTAAACTGAGTAAATATGCACAAGTTAATTGAGTTAGTATGCTCACAGCCGGAATGAATAAATAGGCATGTACAAGGCACCTGCCTACTATCAACATGAGCAGGTTGAGGTGCATGTTTTAGCTAGTGTGAAATACAACGTAGGTAATGAAAGTGAATGTAAATACCTAGGTAGGTAGGTACTACCCACCAAGGCAGTCAGGCATGTACCTATGCATGTGTGAATTTAAATATGATTGCATAGACACCTACAATAGGTAATTATGCATCTGTTACTAACTCTTATCTATCCATTCATCACTTTATTAAAATATAAATGTAGGTCAGGTAGGAATAGTTTGATCTACATCATGTTGATTTTGGAGGCAACCTATGCAGGTACCTAATTAGCTGGACAAGTTAAATTTCAGATGTCTAAAACCAGTTGGTGGCATGTTTTATCAGGTATCTAACAGGAAGATCTGCATGGCATCCAGGGAAACAGGCAGGACCAAATCAGTAAACCAGATCAGTTAATTTTGCATTGTACTGGAAGACTGAAGCACAGGTGCCAATAAGGAGACAACCAAATACAGAAAACATAATCTTGCATAGATTTCCTGAAGATAAAAAACTTGCATACAAACAATTCATTCCATGTCAATGTGCCCAAGCAATTGAAAGAGATAATTCAGTAAACAGTAAATATGCAGTGATATGCTCAGCACTGGTGACAATGATAAGCAAGGTAAGATCAAACCATGGGTTTGGAGCTAGGTAATATGGATCAAAAGAACATCTGTGCTCTCCCAGTCTGCAAGCACACATAGGTATATTTCCAGTCACATTTCTGTTTGTTTTGTAAAATAATTGACCATGTGGCCTGGAAATTCACAGTTAATGGAATTGTGCTATTTCATCCTTGTCTTAGGCTTTACCATTTTGTACTATGACATACATACTACCCTCTTACATCAACATTGTGCGACTGTGTGCCGAATATTGTACGTGTGATTTCCTATCGTGTGAACTTGGAACTAAACTTGAAACATTTAATTCCTCCCACAAGGCGAGCGAAAATCTCGAAATTTTGGGAGTAAAAATTTTGTGAAAAAAAAAAAATAAAACGTAACGTAATTAAACATGACTGAAATCACCTTTGACAGACTGGCGGACAGCTTCAACCAAAATTCGGTTGGAAATGAGGGCACAAGGCATGACGCAAAATATCAAACCTTTTTCTGGGGAGTAGTCATAATAAAATGTGCGATTGGATTCGCCAATTGGACCGCATCAGTTTTAGTATGGATGAAGAATATATGCCAAATTATTTGCATGAAAACGCTTTCTGGACCTGCAGCCGAATTCCTGCAACGCGTACTCAGTCAACAACGAACTATGACGTGGGCACAAATTAAACAGACGATGCGAGAGAGATACTCGGACCTTTCGGACCAAAAATGTTCTCAGGAGAGTCTGAGAAAGATGAAACAACATCATGGCGAACTGGTGCAAAATTTTGGAGAGAGACTGCTCGCCCTGGCACGTGAAGCGTACACGGACTTGGCAAATCCAACCACTCAGGACATTTTGATAGACGTTTTCAATAGAGGCGTGCATAGTAGCTCGTTAGCAAATAAACTATACAGGCAACAGTTCCGAACTCTGGAGGATGCCATCCAATTTGCAGTAAGGGAGCAGAAAGTAAACAGGGTTATTGAGTTGTGTAGAGGTGTCCAGAAAGAGGAACCAATGGAAGTTGATGAGAGCCATGTGGAAAAAGGAGACGACAGGATAGACAAATTGAGAAACTTGTGTTGGCGATAGGCCAATCAGTGGAAAAATTAGCGAAAGAACCAGAGACAGTGAAACATTCCAGTAACAGCCATCCTCAGCCTGGACCCCGAGTATTTAGCCCATCACAACGTTTCTCCCGACCGCCGCGAAACTACCCCTCTGGACCCCACTATGGACCCCCTAGGCCACGACCCCCATGGGACCTAGCATGTGGAGAGCACCACCAAACCCAGCCTACCGTTGGACTTCCGACGGCAGACCCATTTGTGTGCGGTGCGACCAAATTGGTCACATAGGTCGGCAGTGCCGCTCCGGCCCAAATCCCCTAGACAGGCGGGAAACTAAAAAAGCTCCGTTGTGAATGACCACCACAATGGAGCTGAAAATAAGCAGAAACAAAAACAGGAATCACAGAGGAAGGAAAGGAAAATATCAGATGGAAACGAGATCCAGAAAAACGTAAACAAAAACTGGCCCGTGTCCAACAAGTTCGCATCAAGGTGAATACACCTATGGCGTGGCTACGCATAGGCAACCAAAAAACTTATACGCTAGTAGACACTGGAGCCGATATATCATTGATTTCGAGAAAGTTCTTTGACAAAATCGCCGAGAAAAACATCGTGAAATTTTCAGACGACCGACGAGACTGTATTCCACTGATATCCGCCAGTGGACATCGCCTCAAAAACATTGGAGTCGGAACCTTCATGGTTGAGATGAGCAAATTCCGGAAACCGTTCGAATTTCAGATTGTGGAGGACCTGAAACAGGAATGCATGTTGGGAAATGATTTTTTGACGAAGTTTGGAGCAAAATTGGACTTTGAGAAAAAGGCTTTGTGCATTGAAGGCAACATGGTGCCACTGAGACCACAGCGACAGACCAGTGAGCAGGCGAGCTCACTGGTCAGAATCAAAGGACGCATACATATCCCGGCCAACACGGTCGTGGAGTGTCCGGCAGCTGTGAACAGAGTGCAATTAGTGGAACAGACTTGTTATGTGCGGTCACTGGACAACATCCCACTAATTTCTGAGGAGCCCGGCTTGTTCATAGCCGAAGTGGTAGCCAAACCGGACCGACATAAACGCCTACCGATACGAATTGTGAATACCACTACGAGAGACTTTACCTTGTACCCAGAGCAGGTAATAGCATTCGCTGAGACTATAGCCGACTCGGATTTGGAAAACCTTGTTGACTTGTCCCAAGACATTGACTTGACACCGCCAACCGCACCCTCTGACCCACTCGAGCAAGCCAAACTGACTCACCTGACTGGCACTGACAAAGACAGACTGGAACAGCTGCTACGTGCTAACACTGACTTATTTGCCGCGACTGACGCAGATTTGGGAACGACTGATGTCATCAAAATGGACATTGACACTGGAGATAACCCACCGATCCGACAAGCTCCTTACAAAACGCCATTCTCTCAGCGAAAATATGTTGAAGATCAAATTAAAGTAATGCTAGAAGCCGGTATCATTGAAGAATCAGACAGCCCATGGGCGGCTCCGATAGTAATTGTTCGCAAAAAAGATGGAAGCAACCGTTTCGCAATAGACTTCAGAAAATTAAACAAGGTGACCAAGAAAAACAGCTACCCACTCCCCCTCATTGAGGACATCCTTGCCTCTTTGGGAGGTGCGAAGTTCTTTTCGTCTTTGGATTTGAAAGCTGGTTATTGGCAAATTCCGATGTCAGAGGAGAGCATCCCAAAAACAGCATTCACGTGTTTTCTAGGCCTGTGGAACTTTCGCAAAATGCCATTTGGCATCTGTAACGCCCCATCCAAGTTCATGGAATTAATGAATAAGGTGTTGTCTGGAATTCAAAATCAGTTTGCAACTGCCTACATCGATGACATCATAGTATACTCAAAAACGTTTGACGAACATTTGGCTCATCTCGAAGAAGTTTTTCGCCGACTACGCAAAGCAAAGCTGAAGTTGAAGCTTTCTAAATGCGACTTCTTGAAAGAAAAAGTGCAGTACTTGGGACACGTAGTGTCCGCTTCTGGCATCGAGCCAAACCCTGAGAAAGTTGAAGCCATTCAGCATATGGCAGCCCCGATTAATGTCAAGGGAGTCCGCTCATTCATCGGTATGTGTTCATACTACCGACGCTTCATCCCAGGATTTAGCCAAATTGCCGCGCCATTGATTAACCTGACAAAGAAACATGCCATATTCGCCTGGACAGATGATTGCGAAAATGCGTTTACAACATTAAAACAAAAACTAGCGTCTGCGCCAGTGCTGGCGTACCCTAACATCACGAAAGACTACAAATTATATACGGACGCCTCACAGACAGCTGTTGGAGCAGTTTTGGTACAGGAACATGATGGAAACGAACGAGTAATACAGTACTTATCGAAACAGTTGAACGAAACTCAACAAAAGTGGCCAGTGATCCTCCGCGAGGCCTTCGCAACGGTCTGGTCTGTTCAGAAATTACGCCAATATTTGTTAGGATCGAAATTCACCATTTTGACTGACCACCGTCCGTTGACGTTCCTGAACCTGTCAGAAATGAAGAACCCAATGGTTCAGAGGTGGGCGATCATGCTCTCAGAGCACAACTGTGAAGTGGTATATATCAAAGGAACCAAAAATGTAGTAGCAGATCATCTTAGCAGAATGAGTGAAACCGAACAAAAAGTAAACGTAATCGACACTGATCATGTTCCAATAGGCGACTTTAGGAACACTGAATTCAGAAAACCCGAGGAAGAATTAAGCAGAGAGGAAAAGTTTAAGGATGTAATGGTGAAATGGGAAAACATAGACGAACTTCAAAAGGTTGATGAGGACATAGCAAATATTCGAAAAATCATGAATGACAAAAATAACGCAGATTATCGAGACATCGTTTTGCATTATATGGAGTTGGACAGACTCATCTACAAAGTCAGCGACGGACCTCGCTGTGGACCATTTCCAGGCTTACAACTATGTGTGCCTAAATGTCTGAGACAAGAAGTATTGAAGGAGATGCACGAAGGTTTCTTTGCAGGGCACATGGGACTCGCAAAAACTTACGAAAGGCTTAAATTTAGATATTACTGGAACGGAATGTGGAGAGATACAGTGGCCTACCTCAAGGCTTGCGTGCCTTGCACTGGACGCAGGGCCAAGGAGCACCCGCCCCGATGCAGGAGATGCCAGTACCTCACTATCCCTTTGAAATGATTGCTATTGACACTTGCGGACCGTACCCAGAAACACAAAAAGGTAACCGCTACGTCATAACAATTATCGACTTGTTTTCTTCATGGCCTGAAAGTTTTTGCACAGCACGAAAGGACGCTCACACCGTCGCAAAAATCCTCATGGAAGAAATCATTCCACGCCATTCATGTCCACGAGTCATCCTCTCTGACTTAGGATCCGAATTCAGAAATGCCGTTGTTGATGAATTGGAAACGTGCTTAAACATTCGCCATATCACAACTAGTGCGTATAGACCGCAATCTAACGGGCGTTGCGAACGTTATCACCGGTGCCAAAATGACATATTGGCAAAAACAATTAACCAAAATCAAGATGACTGGGATACGAAAATACCTGCAACTCTGGCTGCCTACCGAACGGCAAATATTGGAAGCTCCGGAACCATTTCGCCTTTCTTCACACTGTATGGGAGAGACCCCCGTTCTCCCTTTGGACAATTTGCTCCAGCCAAAAGTAAAATATTATGGGGAGGACTATGTCCCAAAAATGCTGAACAATTTGCATGAAGCTTACAGCCACGTGAAAATGCACATTGTCGAGAGCCATGAGAGGAACCGAGAGTACGCTGACCGAAAAGCCAAACCACGAAACTTCAAAATTGGAGATCCCGTATATTATTATGACACAACCGTACAGCCTGGCACGTCGCCAAAATTCTCGCTCCCCTGGAAACCTTACTTTCGGATTATCAAGCAGACTAGCCCAGTAAATTATGTTATTAGGAATCAGATCACCGGTAAGACCCGACTGGTACATGTCCAGAAACTGCGACTAGCGGACCCGAACACAGCCTGGGAAACTACCAAGGATTCAGACGAGCCAGTGAACCAGAAATATCTGGAGAAAACGTCAAAGTTAGACCGTACAGCCCCTGAACGAGTGCAGCCTTCTAGGTCAGCCAAACGGGCCGAGGCCGGCCCCGATTACAGTCCCTGTGAGGATTGTCCCATGGACGTATGCAGTCCGCCGAGAACAAAGGATGATGAAACCGCTGAGTTCACAGAGCCCATGCCGGGTTCAGTGCAACCACCTCCGGTCGAGTCTGACCTGCCGGAAAGAGCACCTCTCACCTGGCCAGCGAGCGCAGCTGAGCAAACACCGGTATCAAGTGATACCGAGCCAGACATTCCTTTGTCTGAACCAGTTCAGAGGAACAAAAGGCCGTTGCCGTCGACCAGTGAGTCTGACGACGATGCCCCACTTTCGGAATTAGTTCAACGAAACAAAAGACCACTCCCCTCTTCGAGCGATTCCGAAGACAATCTACCCCTATCAGAGTTAGCAGAACGCCTAAAACGACCACTGCCCACGTCTAGTGATTCAGACCCTGAAAATTCGCAGTCGCAATTAGCAAAGCGTTCGAAGCCCCTATTAGTGAGTCGGAAGATGAAATTCCGCTTTCAGAATTAGCAAAACGCTTGCAGGATTCGACTGGAGACCCAGTGAGGCCAGTCCCGGAAAAGCGACCTTTGGTGGAATCATCTGATGATGATGATCGTCCTCCGTGCAAACTTCAAATTCACGATGACTCTGCTACTTCCACCGATTACGAAGCTGATGTCGACCGTGTCGACGTCACGCCTAATAAAGCTAGCGCCTTTGCGAGCTTTGTGGAGATGCAAAATGAATCAATGATGAAGCAGATGAAAATACAGATGATGATGTTCCAGTCATTGCTTAAGTAGAAAGCCGAAATGTTGAATTGTTGAAGTGTACCTGTGAGTCGCCTCTAGTGATTGTGTAATTGTATTGTTGGCGCAGTGACGCCACGTCAGGTGACGTGAGTACGTCATCCTCAGGCATGATAGCCGGTGCCATTAATGTGATGCGTGTAGCACCACCATGACGGAACCCCTTATGGGCATAATGATGTTGATGTGACGTTGTGACGTCACTTATCCTGATGTCTAGTGTGACACAGGTCGTTGATTTTATAAAATGTCTGTGGTCGAAATCATTCCTATCCTACTGTTCCTTGCACTTAAAACCACTTACGGAACTCTGTTTTTGCCATGCGGTGTGTTATATTCAATCCCAGCTGACCGATCACTTGAAAACACTTAGGATAAATTTAGATGCTACCTAGCCTCGACTGCGTCCCCGAGACGGCAGCCCTGTTGATGTTACCCGACCTCGACATTCCGGTCTCTCGCCTCAGTTATCAACTGCAGACAAAACGTGGACTCCGCTATCATGTAGCATTAGGACATGCGGCCTTGATCATTCCCGTGGTATTGGTGCTAGTAGCTGCAACAGGTGTTATCGTGTATTGTCTTCTGAAACGAAAACAGAGTTCTGTTCCCGCCTGTCCCGCAACACAACCTTCAACCCTCCAACCCCTCCCGCTCGGTGAAGACATCATCGTCATCCGCGCTGGCAATGAGCCAGCGTCAACACGACCTGACAATCGGGCGTGACGAGACGGTCACGCCAGTTGCCACAGGACACCGACTGGAGCACGCCACCTCACGCCGACACCGCCGCTGACGACATGGACTTCGGGATCTCTCGCGTGCTCGCTGTCAGACGAGGCAGTACTGACATGGAGTACCTGGTGGAGTGGGACGGATTCCCACCATCAGAGGCGACCTGGGAGGAGGCTGCTTACCTCCCAGATGATCTTCTGTTTCGACTGGCGGTCCCAGGTGCGACTCTACCAATGGAAAGGTACGGACCGAAGGGACGGCCGGGACCGCGCAGTCAAAAGCCGCATACGTACAGTCACTATGGTGACTGGTGCGACGCTTGCGGCCGCGTCACCAACCACGGAGCAGACGGTCCCTGTGACTCGACGACCGGAACGGCGCTGCCGAGCGCCGTTGAGGACCAGATGACCGGAGAGGCGCAGACGAGCGCCGCTGACAACGCAAGCACCTCTGCAGGTGCGACTGGCGGCCTGAGCGATGACTCAGCCGGTGGCGAGCCGGAAACCACTGCGGGTGAGCTGAGGTCTCACCTGCGACGTCACATGGAGCGACGTCACAGCTGGCCGGATTGTCACCCCGACCAGTGACCCAACCGCGAGTGAGACACCATCGAGCGTTGGATGCGTGGGACGGTCACCCACGTTCCAACGCTCCGAACCGGACTGAACATTGACATGACACCGACAACGTGAACATTGTGATTGCGCGCGCGAATAGTGATTCCGACTTATACGTGAAATCATTGTAATTGGTATCAGGTGTACTAACATGGACCAGGGCCATGGGTACCCCTTAAAGACCCCTAGACTAACCCGCGTAGGACCTTCAGTCGATCAAAGGAACCCGTTTGTAATTTGTTGCGGTATTATGTATGTTTCTTTATTCGTGTGTGATGTAAACGGCCGTGATTTGTCTAAGTGGAGTTCAGAATTCATCTGTAAATTGACTTCGACCTTTTCGGCCTCGATGTTGTGTTGTAACAGAGTTGCTAGATACCACGCCCGTACATGTCCGTCCGGCGCCGGCGACGCCGTCACCGGCCCTCGTCGGAACCGAGTCAGCATTGCCGGGCCGACGCCCGACTCCTGTGACCTGTACCGGCCTTCCGGCCGTGTCTGAGCCAGGGCTGTGGCCAGACCCCCGCGCGGAGACGTTTCTGGACTGTCGAGCCGCGCGGACCTGTCGCTGTCGGCCGCGTGCGTAAATTAACAACTGTATTTCGGCCTCCAAATTGAGAACTGAAAGTCATAGCTGTCGGCCTGGAACATTATTGAGAGTGTCTCTATATATTCACTGTACGTTCTGCACAATATATCGTGCAGAGAAGATATCATTTTTGGCATTCGGAGTTATCGCGACGCGCTGGTCCTCTAGTCTATCACGAGCCAAGAAGAAGGACCTTCACTACACAGGTAGTGAAAACTCCGCGACCGAAGGGCGACGCGGAAGGCACGAGAGTAGAAGTCACAAGATGGCATTGGTTCTCTCGACACCTGCCCTTCCCCTCGAGTCAACCCTGCACAGGTGCGCACGATGCGTTTATCGTCAATTTAAAAACCTGGAAAACCTGAAGGTGTAAAAAACCAGGTGCAACCATATTTTATGCAAGGGTGCGTATCTTTGCCAGATTGCGTGGCCATCATTCCTGCCTATAAGCGCAACGAGCCCGCTAGCCGCTCGCGCTGCGTGATGACCTCAAACCTGAAGTATGAAGCTCAGAATTATTGGTTGATTTTGGGAATCAGTACAAGTACAATCAAGTACATTAGGCCCAAAAAACATTCTTATGTCTTCGCTGCGCCACAGATGAAATATTAACAAGTCTGATAACATACCTAGCATGTTTGCAAACGTCATCGTTCATACCAAAATTACGGTACGTTCTCCTATAATTATCCCGGCATTATTAATATAATTAATAATGCCGGGAAGAGCGTGCAAAGCGAGGTAGGACAGGTCAAATATGGCTGAGAATGAGCATCTTACCGCGGCGAAATGCAGTAAGGACGTATCTGAAGCGTGGTCGTAGCCATGATGGAATCAGGTGGGGGGTCGAGTCCCCCCAATCTCCATAAAATTTAGCATTGGGCTTATGGTGCTGCATGTCAAAAGTACTTGACCGAAAAGCCCCTCTATATGCGGCAGTGACCCTGGTTTAGGAAGCAAGGAAGGGGACAATCTTTTTTTTTTTAAATCGACAGGACCATAGGGAGCACGTGAGAGGCAGACATTCCTTTTATGGGGGCATCTGTGAACCTCCGTACCAGCTCAGCAACATGGGTGGAACGTCCAGAAAACGATTTGGGGACGTAATGTCTGGAGGTAACAGGAGAGCTTTCAGTCGAGAGACCCCATTAGCGTCACACGTTAAAATATGGATTGAGGGAGGCGGGTTCACGGCAGTCGTAAGCTGGAGTCGACTCATCCAAAAAGTTTGTAAAATTTCACTCTAGTTCGGAGGTTACATTCGGCGGATGGACTGGAAAGCCGTCAGACATGGGGAGCTAAAAGCGGTCAGGCATGTATTGGCGGCATTCCCTAGCAATACGTTCAGAACCAAATTCAGAACTACGTCCGCGTAGTCGACGTAGCCTCGGCTTATGTGCTGGTTTCGGTTCAGAGCATGAATGAAGGATCACAATCAAAGTTCGTGGAGCAAAGAGACTTTGCATATCGTTCTTTCCGATCAATGCTCATGTGCCTTATAATAAATGCAGGCAACGATGGAGTGGCATACGCCACACCTGCTTCATACCAGTACCAGAGCCAGTAGCAGTGCCAACTGCCGCGAGGACGGGCCATCATAGGAAGCGCCGCTTGGCTGCCACTGGTCACAACGGCAGCAGCAAAACACGCCAACAGGAGAGTGGGACCGGGCGATACGAGGGCAATGTCAAGTGCTGCCAGGACGGGCCGACACAGGGAGCGCCGCCGACCCGTCAGTGGTCACAGTTGGAACAGCAAAACACGCCAACAAAGCGATAGGATAGGGCGGCATGAAGCTAATGCCAAGTGCCGCCAGAACGGGCAGCACAGAAGCCGACAGTCCGCCGCTGGGAAAGGTGGCAACAACAAACACGGATACAAAGAGCAGAACCGGGCGACACGACATGACACACGGCAGAGACGGTGACACATGGCCGGCAGTGTGATGGTGGACATCCTATCGCTGGCTGGTGACAGGCTGCGGGTACCTGCCTAGAAACCCGCCTCTGCGCTCTGCCGAGCAGAGTTCTTGCGCAACCAGCCGATGCGTACATGCAGCATAACTCCAGTCAGCCTCCGTCTCACACATCTAGCCACACTCCTAGCTTCGGCTGCCGGCTACTAAAGACGCCCAACCTGCGCCTCATGATGCTGGTGTCGCTTGTGCAAGTTGAGTCCGTGATGAAGCAGATATCAGAATTCCACTGGTTTGTCATCGCTATCTACCACGTATGTGGCATGCAACGCCCGTCGTGACCGATGGTGGTCAACCAAGAAATAAACACAATGGCCAAGAGCGTCTCCGATGTTTCAGACGTCGGACAGCCAATGCTGTATTGACGCCTCATTTTGTATGCGACGAAGCTGGCAACGAAGGCAAGGCCGTCATGCTCCAGCCCCCAGCTGATGATGGCCGTGTTAAAATTCATAATGTGAATCGAAGTGGCTTCAAACCGACTGAACTGGTTTTTTTTTTAAATTTAGCTATACAAAAATAAGATATGAAGATAAGGTAGGCAGAATATGAAGGCTCCATATTTGCTGGTGGAGGTCCAGTACTATCGGTGACTCAGCAGGAGGAGGACTATGGTGTTATTCTGAACACAAAATTGGGAACATCAGAACAGACAAAAGAACCCAGGAAGAAGGCATTGAGAATGCTTGGGGCCATAAATAGGAATGTATCACACATAAGTGAGGAGGTCGCCAGAAAGCTTTACTGTGCATGTCAGGCCACATTTGGAATACTGTCCAAGCTTGGTATCCTAGTTATGAAAAAGATTGTTGGCTTTTAGAGAGTACAAAAGAGGGCTACAAAAATGGTTAATGACATAAATAGCCTGGCATATGAGGAAAGATTGAAGAAATTGAACATGGTTTCACTTCGAAATAAAAAGTTCAGAGATGTCATTGAGATCTTTAAATTTGTTCATGGTCAGGAGAATGAATATATCAGGTAAATATTTGAATCAAACAGATATAATTCAATTAATGTTCATCAATTCAAAATTAAAGTTAACTACAGCAGGACAAGGTAAAGACAGTCTTTCTTCACCAACAGGGTAATAGAACACTGGAACCAGATGCCAAAAACCGTTGTCAGTAGCAGCACATTGAACATCTTTAAAGACACCATAGGCAATTATTACAATAATAGAGGGCTTGATTTTCAGTATGCCAGGGAGGGCTGATCGACGGATTTGGTGGGCAACTGGTTGAGTGTTCAGAGTGCAGCCAAGAAGGGCTTTTGTGGCTCATAGTCACACTGCTCTCTTGTGTCTTGATGTCTAAGATGCTAAAAAAATGCAGCAAGCATTCCAGACAAGCATGATGCAACACTCCATACCATACAGATCTGATAGGTAGGCTAATTCATGGAATGACACCAGAAAAGGCAGGTGTTGACACTGACATCATTTTCAGCGACATCTGTGGCCAGGATCATAATCATCAGAGGTAAAGTGGTTGGAACAAATGGATGGGCTGGTTGGATCAGCCCATCCATTTGTTCATCAGCTCCATCAGCTCCTTTTCACCGTCAACCAGGTCTTATATGCATTTTCATCTCTTGGAAAAACATAAGCATGTTGGTTCACAATCTCTTCTTTTCATATCTTTCTTCCAGATGATAAATGACACACCACAACAGAACACTATACAATACAACTACAACTAAAACGCACGTGC
Organism: Imbricaverruca yamaguchii; assembly: GCA_034440575.1. Lineage (NCBI taxonomy): Eukaryota > Metazoa > Arthropoda > Thecostraca > Neoverrucidae > Imbricaverruca > Imbricaverruca yamaguchii. Next base: position 877,594 of record JAOTOL010001541.1, read on the forward strand.
ATCGAGCACAAGGTGTGACAGACATAAAACCAAGATAAAACCAAGATAACTAGAGACAACAGGTACTCCAAAGTTGGCTGTTCTAGTATAGTTAGTTTAAACTAGACAACCTACGCCAAGTGACGTCTTATACCAGAAGCGCTTTTTTATTCCAGAATACTGCTGAATTATATTCTAGTTTTGGACTATACCAATAAATCTACTAAATATGGTGCTTTCATTTTAGCACAATTATGGCGCTTTTCTCACGATTAGTTTCCCCGTTGGTTGTAAAGCATATCAGTCATTCATTGAAGCTTGAATATTCTATCTTATTCTGCTTCCGTGCCGGTGGCTTTGAACCGAAAGGCACCACCCCCATAATTAATTTATCCATGGCGTGGTTGATATTGAGAACACACACCTTAGACAATTTTTGCGAATTAAGGCCTTATACCCACAATGTCAACTTGGTCAGCATGTCATTGATGCAATCTGGTGATTATTGTTAGCATGTGCGTTTGTCCCCTGTCAATTATCATATTGTTTATATGTGCTATATGTAATCATGCCATACTGTGCCATTCACCAACTTGTGGACAATTTGGTAATTGCTTGCCCATTGTATCATGGCTGGACAGTAGTGGTAGTAGGGTAAGAGGGAGTTTCCAAACACTTAATGCATGGAACAAATTGCTCTACTACTGTTTTTGTGTGGCCAAACCAGTAATTATACTGTTTACTGAATTTAAAAAAATGAAGATGGTATCCATATTCAGATGGTTCCCTCTATCAAAGTCATCTAACCACTCACATAGATCTACTTTAAAACATATAATTGTTTTGTAGTGTTGTGCTATATTCTGAACATGAAAGTGGCTGTGCAGGATTACTTCACTGTAGCTGTTGTGGTACCAATCATTAGTAGCCACTAAAAATACTGGTGTAATTGCAAAAAATATGAGACCTTAAAATAAATTGTCAGGGAAATATGTACTTTTTAGTTGATATTTGAATTCTTGATATGCCTTTCCAATGCAAAGTTGATTGATGTGGTTAAAATGTGACCACTCTCACCTGTACTGTGTGAGATGTGATTTAAGGGTTCATTATTACAGTTTTGAGTGTTTACAAGTGACGTTTTGCACATTTTTACCTAGGCAAAGCTAAAATGAGGTTGTGATAAGTTAGGCATTTCCTTAGCTTCCTCAATTTTCAGATCGAGTTGTTCATGAATGTTTTTTTTTTCTTAATTGGAAACTAATTTGTGTTCTCTTCTGAAGAGAGGCAAGGCTGGAGCTGTGTGAGGTTTTTACAATTGCACCTGCAGAAGAAGATTTGCATTTTAGTTGAGGTGGCATTTCAATTAAAAAAATGTAAATGCATGTTTCTGAATGTCATTAAGATGATATGACCATCGTATTCCAGCGCAAATGCATGCTTTTCAGTTTGTAAGTGAAGTAATGCGAAATGTGTTCCTTTGAGTGGGGTAATTGGTAATGAAGGATAATGTTAAGTGTATAAACAGTGCATCCAAACCAATGTCATCCATTGAATATCTTTGACATCACATATGCAACAATGCTGGTTGAGTTATCATCACAGTCCTTCCACAGTCCAAACCTAACCTACCTCTTTTTCAGGAAAAACACTGTTGTTTCTATTCTATCCTCCAAATTCGAAACACCTTGGTATTTATATATAAGAGGCCCCAATGAAGACAATTTTGTAGACAGATGTATGGACTGAACTTCTTGAAGCTTACTAGCAACTTCTTCTCAGTATCCTAAAAATAATTTTCCATAAACTGTGTTGAATGAAGAACAAGGCTACTTGGGAGTAGTGAAAGATCAGAAGAAGACAGGATAGGCAGTCATGCACGGAAAGCCAAAACCAGGTTTAATTATACCAAAAAAAAATGAATACATATATTTGCATGTGGTTATTTCTAACATTTGTATCTTGATATTCCAGCAGAATAATCGCCAGCCCTTTCTACATGGAGTAATGATAACAGATTCAGTCTAGGATACAAAATGTATGCTTCCATGAACTGAGTTTCCATGTCACGAGGTTAATTAATATATGGTGCACAATTGATGCGAGTGTGTAATTAAGGTACAATGGATCTACCATTTCCTTCGTGAATCACGTTCAACATCCAGCATACAATATCAGTAGGTTTTAGATGACCGAACATGAGTATGTTTTAGGAGGTCCAACATCAGTTGTTTAGGTTAGATTCAGTTAGGATATTTTTGTAATTTGACATCAGTGTTCTTTGTTAGCCACCAAAAACCCCATTTCCCTACACTTTCCATATTTTCCATATTATTCCATATTCTCCCCACACTTTCCATAACCTCTTATGTCTTATGGCGTGGGGGATAACATGTACTGTCATTGTCAACATTAGTGTTTTTCCTAGTGTTTGAAAAAATCTTAGTTGAAGGATATTAATATTATTTTTTAGTGAAATTACTTTTTTTTTCTAGATATCAGCACATGAACTTGAACTGCCGATTTGCTGAGATTTCATTTCCCATACAAGTGAATATCAGCTTCCTTCAAATCACATGAGATAATGATGTGAATTGAAGAAATGTTAAATGCTAAGCGTGGCGGTGGGGGGGGAAATGATGTGTGGTCTGGTCCAGGGCCAGAAAGAAACCAGCGGACCGATCGCTGGGCACCAATTTGCGTATCCCTAAGATGAACCACGAGAAGCGTTCTGGACTTTCCTCCTAAGCCTTAGCGACCTGACGGTTCCCACCGAGGAATTCTTCCACACATTCAGAGAGATGGATGCAGCGTTTTGTGTTCACCATGCCCAAGAACCCAACAATCTCAGCAGACATCCAGAGGTCATTGAAAGTTACCGCCAGGTGTTGGAATCCAGATTCAATTCCAGAGATGAAATATAATTAAGTGCTTTGCGAGGATCCGGACATTTATTCATCTCGGGCTGGTGAACAAGGTGAACGTCGCCAAGCTCGCAAAGCGGCAGCAGCGGAAAGCCGAGTAGTTTGCTCAGTGACTGCGAAGTATGGGCCGCACTTGGGCGATACGTCACATTCAGATCAGTGTTTGAATCTTTCATTGTTTGGACATATAGGTGCATCACCTGCCGTTGATTATATAGCAGCATATCAGGACTTTCTAGACAAATATTACACGAGGCTAAACGTACGTGTTGCAGTCGCACCGAGTGTATGTCAAGCTCAACCGCTGATATGTGCCTGTGTTTGTGAAGTCGGTAGAGCGCAGTCTGTAGGTATACGCGTACCCATCGTCCCACTGCGGTGCTCGTGAGTAGTCTGTGTATGTATGCATGTCGAGTTCTTCTCAGCCACAGATGTCACGATGAGGATGTTCCATCTATTCTTGCCAGTTCGTCCGATTTTATAAGGTGCCAGATATGTACGTACTGTAATGTTAGGTATTGCAATGTATTGCCGCAATGCAATCTCATTAAGTACCGTGGCTTATCTGCACCTGCTACCGATAACCTCTTATGTCACGTGTTTGGTGGAGCCGCGGTAGCCTAGTCCGTAGGGTGTTGGGCTTTTGACCCCAAGATTATGGGTTGGAGTCCCGCAACCAGCGGAATTACCGAGTCCACCCGCGACCAATCGGATTGAGAAGTTGGCGACGCTATATGGCCTTGCAGTTAATTGCGTCGTAAAGGAACCCAAGGTTCTTTTTCTGCTTGATGTGTTTGCTTCTCCCAATGTATGTCTTGCGTTGTGCTTCCTCAATGTATCGTTTTAATACGCACTCTGTTGGGCGCCGGAATATATATATATATATATATATATATATATATATATATATATATATATATATATATATATATATATATGTATATTTACATTCATGTGCGCGAAATGACGAACGCAGTCCGTGCGCCCAAAATGCACATTCACTTCCACCACAGAGTACCCAACCGAGAAACAATCGGCAGTCGGAGGGAGGGCCTTCATCAATCTTGGCAGTCTCGTCTTCTCCAGATGCGTGCTCCTCGTATTAAAGTCTGATCGATAAACAACTTTTGTTGCCGTATTTATGTCGTGCTGTACTGCAAAATGCGTGATTTTTTTTAAATTAAAAATTTAGTCCCAGTTGTTGCTGGGGTGGCTTTAGGGACCAGGGTTCTATTGATAAGCAGAGCTTGTTGCGTGAACCCTCGCCCAACCACACGATCCACGAATTCCTTTTCAACGGCAGAATTTTGATCGAAAGTTTAACGTGCCGTCAATAGACCGACACGGCCGCCCGGTAGCTCGTCCCCGGCCTTATCGGGCCAACTGCCAACTCACACTCCCGACCGGGGGGCTAAACGCGAGCGCGCGAAGCTACCCGAACCCTGTGTTGCCAGGACAGGGGAGACCAGCACAGGCCAGCGCTCTAACCAACTGAGCTACCGGGGTGGCATTTCAGGTTGCACGACGCGAATAAAGAAATCATATTTTAAAAGGAAAATATTTTCCTTAGTTAAAAATAGAACACATTTAATTAAAAAGATGTATGGTATTACGTGGTAATTGTCCATTCCAACCACAAATTCAGCTGTTATTAAAGCTGCTTCCGAGCTGGTCTGGCATGGAAATTGCTGTTACCCCTGCATTATTGCATGCATGACAGAAGTTTGATTCACATGGCGTCAGCGACGCAGCCAATTCATTTCAACTGAAAATGCCGAATAACGGTGTGCGAACATGGGCAAAGCCACGGTGGGTAATGAACGGGGATGCTTCCCCAATCTTGCCAAGTTCCGCGTTAAGCCTTTGACAATGCATGATAATCGAACCGAAATCCTCATGCGGGCATCTAAAATCCGTCTTAGCGCTTACGGGTTCCACAAAGTTGTTGCCCAATCTAAATCGAGCGTTCATGGTACGAAAAGCATGATTTTTTTATTTTGCGCCGGCACTCAAGAAAGTGCAGGATTGTCACCGAAACATTTTAGCAAACGTCTGCTCCTGTCAAAGCAATGCTTGTCGCAGTCCTGGTGGCGTGTGTTCGCCGTGTGTCGTAAAAGGCGTGGAGCCGAGCTTGGAACTGGCATCGCTCTGATTCCAGCTCGGGTCCAGTCATTTGACTGTTCGGCAGCATGCACAATTGTTGGTATTGTCACCTTGATAATCATGTACTGTTATTATATGCACACCTCTAGGAGCAGGGACTAATGTTGGTCGGCGTGTACTAGTGGGAGGGAAAGGGCAACCATTAGTTTTTAGCTCAATATTTGTAATGCACTGCCGTAGTGCCACAAATGATTAAATTCAGGGGATCCTGTCTCCTGTCCCACCCCCGATGGTCCGCCGCCCGTGTCAGGAAAGGACTATGGGCCTGGACACTGCCATAAGTGGTGACGTGTTCCGTATTTCCTATGCCTGGCTGATTAGAAGAAGTGCCAACCATAAATTGAAGGTGGCAGAACCCCAGCCTTGCAGAATATCTGCGTATTTCCCTTCTCTTTATAAAAAGATCGTCCCATGTGAACAGTGTCTTAATTCACTGTCGCTTACTAGAAGGACTTGCCACGACGCGCACAAAAAGCTGCCGGCCTCCAGGCTCGAACCGGCTACCTCCGAGTCGGCAAACAGACGCGCTACCAACTGCGCTACCAACACCGAGTCCCTCTGCCCGCTTAAGTTAAATAGTGTCGATGGATGTGACATGGGTATAAATAACACCATTTTACACAATAACTAACATATTCATGTGAAAGTCTCCCATGATTATCGAAATACCATGAAACAAGCTTTCAGATGACGTATAATTTGCACCACTCACGTATACTTGTTAGTCAGGAACGTACGCGGAAAAGTACCATTTCTTGCTGTCGTGATAATCTGCTGAACTCAAATCAGCGCCCAGATGACGTCTCCGGCTGCCAATGGACATTGACAGGGGCCGGATAAAACAACCTACGACGAAGCTATGTAAACAGCTGCGCTATTTATGACTCAACTGCGCCATCTAAGAATTTGAGGAAATGAGCGCCCCTAAAACGCTGCATTCGTGATGGTCGTCGCCTAATTCGCAGCCTAACTGAGGACTATAAAATAGCGACTCAACTCGATTCCAAAAGCACAGATGTGATATTATAAGATTTATAATGTGAGTTGAATTGAAAATATTTCCATTTTAAAATGCATGAAACCATTAAAACGGCCCAAAAGTATACTCCAAATGACGTCATTTGTACCATTGGAGCCGACAAGCAGGAAGGCATGCCGCATGGGGATGACAGGGGCCTGGGCGCATCGACTGCATATATCATGCGGCATTTCGTGGTACCTAATGACGATTACAGAAAGTAACCAAATATTTATGTTGAGCAAAATAGGATCACAGAGCGCTCTAAGATATTTCGGGTAATGTCCTTCGGAGACAGAGCAAATGCAAAAAGACACATTACACAAAGTATTTGTAGCACATGCTTTTTATGTCAGATCGTCCACCAAGTTAATAAAGGATTTAATCATGATATAAATCCAAGTATGGCCATATTTAAAACCTACATGACAATAAACATTGCAACAAATGCATGTGATGCGACCAAAACAGAAAAATAATGTTCGTCGCTTCCCTAGACACCAGGGATGGGGAGCCGGAGCAGGAGCCGGAGCCGCGGGGACATTTTACTCAGAGACGGAGTCGGAGCCGGAAGCGTCAAAAGCAGGGCGGCTCCGACTCCGAAAGAGGTGTAAAGTATACAAAATTAGCAAACGTGAAATGAACATCTTGTGCGAGTGTTCGAGTTCGGGGGCACATGCCCAGCGCTTGGCCTGCTACATTCGAGTTCTTACTGTCTACTTCCACGCCGACCATGAAACCTACCAATACGGTCTCCATCTTCATTGCCGTCTCCACCATCCTGACCATCTTGTTCAGTGCTGTGCTAAACCCCAGAGTGCTGTGAGTCCTGCAGAACAGTTGCCCCGTCGGGCCGTACAGTCCGTACATCTCCTACAACACCATGTTGAAGCCCTTGTTGTGCTGCGTGGAGTCGGTACTATGGGTCCCGACGTCCTTGTATATTTCCTCCACCGGTTTCCCCTTTACGGCAGCCAGAATATCGAACCCGAGATCCACCTGCAGGGCAATGTCCTTGGTGGTCTCCCCACTGATGTTGATCAGTGGCAAGTGGAAGGAGAGCTCTTGACCAACATGAATCCCCTAGACAGAAACTGGCACACCCTTTTCTTGGTGATAGAGTCTATGGTATGTGTAATCATTCTTCCTTCGTCAGGCTTTTCATTGACCTCATCTGCAGTCAGAGGCAGCGATTCAGTCTTGAGCAAATTCAGCGCCTCCCTGATGTTTGGCTTGGCAGGTGTAGCGTATCCTTGTCAAATCGGTCTTCCTCGCTACCACCCAGCTTCCACTTCCTATCAAACATTCCGTTGCCAACCTCGCCCACAGCCTTGGAAGCTTCGTCGATCGACAAACCGTGGTCTGACCTGTTAGCGACTGTGCGGTAGAATTTCTCCTTCACCACTCGCTCCGACTCTCTGATGTCTCGATATTGTGGAATCGGATCCTAAACCTGCTGCACCTCATCGCTCTCCATGAACAGCCTCCTCCTCTTCATCTGCCCCAGCTCCACAGGTTCACTGTAGTCGCCATCTTCGCTGGGGTCGGCTCTGTGCTGCTGCTCAGAGGTGAAAAAAACCGGCTACTTGGCCACGAGAGTGGGTGACAGATATTTGAAAAAAAAATAACTTCAGTTATGGTGACAACTTCCGGTACCTATTATTATTGTGTTTGGGTCGTATTTATCATCAGGCCGTTTTTGCCTCTTAACACGCGTCCTGGATGGGGGGGGGGCAAAATCCGCCCACCCCTCCTGTTTTTCGTAGATAACTCCAGATTTTACCGGCCGATGTACGTCATTGTTTGTGTACCTGCTTAGAAGTGAACGGCACGTTGTTTAAAGTAAGAAAAACGAAAATCGACCGATTTTTTCCGAGTTAGGGGTTGGTAAACTAAAAAAAAATTCCAGAGCCAGACCACAAATATCGGCGTCGATGCGCTTCCATTATATCGGCAAAAAGGAAATGCTCTTGGCAACACTAGCGACTTGTTTGATGTATATTGTTATGCTACATTGTTCCAAAGTCATGTCAGGTCACCGGGGTCAAGTCAGGTCAAGTTCATGACAGGTTAACACACGCCCTGAAGGGGAGGATGGCGAAATCCGTCCACCCCTCCGATTTTTCGTACATAACTCCATATTGTACTGGCCGATATGAGCCATTTTTTCTGTACCTGCTTAGAAATGACCGGCGCATTGTTTAAGTCAAGAAACATTAAAGTCGACCGAAAAGTTTTTAGGTTATGGGCCGTTAAAGTGTTTTAAAAAATTGCAGCGCCAGACCACAAAAATCTGCGCTGATGCGCTTCCCGTATATTGGCAAAAGGGAAGTGTTCTTGACAACACTAGCGGCTTGTTTGATGCATATTGTCCTGCTATATGATTTAAAAGTCATGTTGGGTCGCCGAGGTTATTATGACAGGCTAATGGAACCAAGCATGGTCAACTGGAATGTTGTCGTACATGGAAATGACTGTCATGCGATTGACGTCACTTTGCATGTTACTCCCTACACATCCTACTGTTTGTCATTGTGTGCTTAAGTGTTTCTATACCTTATTCATGTATTTCACTCCTTTCTTTGCGAATACGATTGTGCCGAGCCGCCCAACGGAGCAGTCAGGTGGGCAGTCCGGCTCCGGTAACTGGAGCAGGTAATGACCTGATAAAGTGCTCCTATATAGGTGACCTGAGGTCAAATGGCGGATCTGGCACATGCATGACATCATATGCCGCCCCGGTAGCTCAGTTGGTTGGAGCGCTGGCCTGCACTGGTCTCCCCTGTACTGGCAACACAGGGTTCGAGCCGCTTCGCGCGCTCGCATTTAGCCCCCGGCCGAGAGTGTCAGTTGGCAGCTGGCCCAATAAGGCCGAGGACTAACTACCGGGCGGCCGTGTCGGTGCATTGGCGGCACGTTAAACTTTCGGTCTAAATTCTGCCGTTGAACTGGAGTTCATGGATCGGGTGGTGGGGCCAGGGTTCACGCAACAAGCTCTGCTTAGCAATATAATCCTGGTTCCTCAAGCCACCCCAACAACAATTCGGATGACATTTTTTTAATAAAAAAAAACAAAACAATTAGTAATGTCCAAAACATCACTAATGCTAATTTTGGAACATTTAAACACAATCACAGCGATCCATACCAAGGACAAGCAAAGCCACGCAAAACCAATTTTTTTTTCTATTTCGACCTCATTTGACCTGGAAGATATTGACCTAAGGTCACGTAATTTGCACACAATAGAGTTAACTATCGTGTCCATCCACCATGCGAATTTCGTTGCTCTAGACTTAATGGGAGCCGAGATCTTAGGGGGGCGGAATCCGCCCCCTCCAGTGCGCGTAATTTTCAGAGGCCCTCCAGGGCGCGTGTTAACATGCCAAATTTGTATTTTCTAACCATCCAGACATACACGTACTCATCTTGTTTCAGTGCATGCATCAGAAGCGTACAAAAACAATTTAGTAGCTATGATCGAGGGGACAGGGGGGCTGAAAAACTCGGCCACTCGTTGTAAGGCCCATAGGTTTTAACATTGCCGTGGTAAGCCTGTCATCTACGAACTGTTCCGTCCCCGTCCAGAGATTGAGCCCGACGCAACAGTTCCGTTTGCCAGCGCAGTTTGTGGCGTGTGGCACGGCTCCCATCACAGGTACCGAGATATGGCTGACATCACGTGGAAGCTCAAAATGTTGGCTATCCGTTGGGTACAATTTCATTGCGGTCGGGTCAACGTGTTGCGCGTGCGTGTCGCTGTAGTCCTGAGAGAACGAGTGTCTGGTGAATGACCCGTCGCCCGTAGAAATAGCATGTAAAACTGAGATTTTGCGTTCGGAACATCACTAATTTTAGCGCTCCCCATCGACCCGATTCAAACCGCAGTATCTCGACAACCAATGGAGCGATTGACACGAAACTAACACCTCAGTATTGCCACGACAATTGTCAACATCGTCGTGGCAATAGTTTCCGAGTCACGTGCCACACGCACGCGAGGGGGTGTGGAAAGCGGAAGCGACGTTTTTGAGCGTTTTTCACGATTTGGTGTGGTTCTCAGAAACGGTTAAACTTAGCGACATACCGTTACCTTCACATCATGGCCCCATGTACCGGCTACAATTTCCAAATTGACGATCAGTGGCTGCAGAGTGTGCGGAGCAGTCATCGTGACACGGGCTGCATGTGTTTCAGTCCCTCTGCTTAAAAATGCTCTGCTTTCCACTGTCTCCACACCACTGTCGAATGACAATTCGCGGAGAAAGTTGTACGTGCGGATAGCCACACTCCTTGTGATGCTCACAGGTCCTTCGGATTTTACCCATCGCAGATACGTTTGTTGCAATCGTCGATGCCCGCAACCATTACCAGGAGTCACTTTCGGCAATATCAAACGGCAGCGGGGCGGGATAGTATATTGTCACCGTCCAGAGATTGAATTCGACGCAGCAGTTCCGTTTTCCGGTGCAGTTTGTTTTCAAAGCTGGTTTCAGTGTGTACGTATTAACCTAATAAGTACCAAGGCGCTGTTGAAGCTGAACTTGTGTATGTTTGCGTAGGTGGTGTTTCGTCTTTGAGAGTCAGGACAAGTATTGGAAACATGGTCTTGCCTTTGATGTTGGCCGCCCAAAATGGATGTTATCTCCAAGAAGACTTCCACTCCATTTTTTCAAAAGACGAATAGAGTCTGACAATGATTGCAATCTCCTTGATGTTTGGTCATGACCATGGGAACATGGAAACACGGAGCATGACCGTGAAAAGTGCGAAAATAGTTTTTTTTTAATGACAGAAACAAATCACACCATTTTTCAACGTGGAATGCCACACAGTTTTCCTCTCATAATCCAAGATTCAGATAAAAAGAAAAGTCCTGAAAGTCCTCTGCTCTATATCAACATGTAAGGCCACAACATTTTCCTCTCCAATTCCAGAATTATAAGACATAAACCCAACCCTGGTCATACCTAACTAAAGTGGCAGCTTTTTCAGTTTCCCACTGTGACGCTTTTCTCGTTTCTCAGTCTAACATGTCTAACATATTATTTCAACCATTTTGCCACACTGCAGACTTCTGTAAACCTTTTCATGGAAAAATGTTTTGGTTCCCCTAATATGAGCCTTAATTTTAATGATTTCATCTGGTCACTTCCATGGGTTTTATATATTTGTGTCAGGGCCCACGCTTTGTCATAAGCAGAACTTGTTGCAATCACCAAAAGGTTTAAAAAAATAAATGACTCGAAACTAATGCAAAATACGACCTATGACACTCTGCCCCTGACATTCGTGCTACATTGACTTCCTTATTGGACAAGGGAATTCAATTTGTATTGGTGAATTTCATTTTCAATGAGTCATTAGATTTGGAGAAAAGCTTGTCGTAATGCCATGCTTATTAGCATGATTGTGATGATGTGACCACTGGCTCCCCTCAGACGTGCTTATTTTGAGTTAGAATGCAAAATAACGTGCTACTATTGTTTCATACCTAAAATAGCCTGGTCTGGTTTACCCTACCTCATTTTAAGTTGTTTCTTCAATATAGACACAATTTGTGTGTTCAATAATACAAATGTTAAGAAACCTAACCTGGCCTTATCTTTTTTCAAAGAAAAATAATATTTTTTATCTCACATAAATTCAGCACATTTTCACAATAAAAGCTACCCTAACCTGTGGTTTTGCTTTGCTAAGTAAAATGTGTGCACAACATATTGTGAGCACATTAAACCACAGTAATAATCGCCATAGATGGACATCGTTGGACACCCACCATAGAAGCAAGATTAGCTTATAGGGTGTGCTGTAATTTGACATATTATTTAATCATTGATGATCGTATATAATTAAAGAAATTGGTGATCATAAATAGACTAAAGTGTTCTTCTTTGTTCCATTTCAGCGGCATGGTCAATTTTTCGCTCTCACACAGATGCATGCGGGTCTTAATACGAGCTATCAACATGTGACAGCCTGGTGATGTTCGATATTCTGTAGGTGACAGGCTGGACACTTTTTCACCTCTGCTGCTACTCGTCGACGGGATTTCTTCCCGCTCCACTAGTAGTTTTGCGATGGCGTCCAGCGACTTGAATCGGAACTGCTCGTCCCTCTGCTTCCTGCTCGTACCTGGCCACGCCCTTGAATGTGAACACGTCCTGCATGATGCCCTCGGCCGGAGTTGGATTACTGTCTGCATCTCGGGTCGGCATGAGAGATGCGTCACTCGTTTTCAGCTCGTCTTACGAACCTATAAGTTACCAGCTATCGCCATGTATCCCATCAGTATCTGTGTAACAGCTCGACCGCTGGCATCGGAGCGCCGCGCCGCGTCGCCGTAGCTGCGATTTTCAGCTGGCATTGACGCCGCGGTGCCGGTATGAGCCGTGCGGCGCCGAACACCGAAAGGTGATTTGGGCGGGGGCGGGTGTTTATTTAAAGATGGATACAGGGTTTATATGGGAAAGTTGCTTATAAGTGTCTGAAGTTTGCGCCCCTGAGCGGTCGCAGCTAACTTTTTTTTTTAACATCCCTCCTAGCTCTTACTTAATGGATCGATCACGTTTGGGATGTACGGAGCCGGAGCCGGAGCCGCCGGAGCAGGTAATTTTTTCCCGGAGCCGGAGCCGGAGCCGCGGGGACATTTTACTCGGAACCGGAGTCGGAGTCAAATCCGGGATACTTCCCCGGAGCCGGAGTCGGAGCCGGAGCCGTCCAAAATTTTTCCCGGCTCCGCATCCCTGCTAGACACCTTCCAGATACTTTCCCATATTCATCTCTACGCACACATATATATGCCTCTTATAATCTTACTAAGTTCAACAATGCTCTCCGCAACATGATCAATTCCGTTGTACCTGTTCGCATAAGTAACCAGAGTTAACCTTGTTTGAAGGCACCATGACGTCTTCGAAGAAGCAAGCCAGTGTTGCCAAATGCTATTGGCTACCTGTATTTGAACTTATAACTTCAATCCTTGTTGCTTCGGGCATCCGTGATTCCCTGGGGAGTTCGCTGGGGCTTTGTTGTGTGTTTATCGTAATCGTGTATGGAGTGGTGAATTGTGGACGTTTCCTCAGTGCACATCACTTTAAGGTGAGAATTTCTCCAGACTACCAACGTGAAGGTATCATGATTCTGCCTTTTATTACCTTTGCATAGCTTTTCCGGGGACTAGAAGTATTGCGGCGCTTTTGCCGCTCCGGGTACGTGTCTTTCTTTTTGGTAAGCTTGAACACTTACCACTATTCTAGCATGACCTTATAGGCGCTAATGATCAAACACGGTCGATGCGCCCTAAAACTCAAATAACCAACCAACTATCATGACCTTTCCTCGATGATTAGAAAAGAGGCAGTCGAAAGTTACTTGGTCTTGGCGTATATAGAGCCAGCAAACAGGAATCTTAGTTGGAATCATTTTTGGAAAAACTGACGTTTGTTGGTGTCATGCATTCCAATATATTATGTACCCCAGGATTGTGACTAGACTAAATGAAATATTTTGTACTCCAGAAGGGAAAACGAAGAACAACATTGTTTGGTTGACTCCATACCTGAAGTCCATACCACTCAAAGTCCATACCTGAAAACAACTAGCAGTTTCAGCGATCCCAGCATGCAGACCAGTCAAAGTCACTACACATACTTGAAATGCAGTGCAAAGCATACTGAACATGCTCGTTTGTGTTGTGCTAAAACCTGTAAGGGGCCTTGCTAAAACTGTCACAACTTGAGCTGCTTCACATGTGAGAAGATGCTATATTGGTGTCAATAAAGTCAATAATTCATTCAATATTTATTTAATATTGATTCAATATTTATCAATATTTAATCTGATATATGATATATTTAGAGTAATGAATATATATTTCATATTAATTTTTAGATACTTGTGTTGGAGTACTTGCAAAGAAGTACCAGAAATCCCCAGTTAGAAAATCTGGGGGTACTTGGTAATGCCAGAGTAAATACTTTGGCCAGTAAGTGCTTTGAATGCACAGTGAAAGGTCGTTTTGTTAAAGGGACAACTTTTTCAGACACAATGAGCCTGTTCAATGCAAGAAAATCACTTCAAATTTCCTAAAATCTCCCTGGAGCAAGGAAGTTCTCTGAGGCAATTACACCAAGAAACCAATGCCATTTGTGCACTTATGATGACTTTTTGGGGGTAAATGTGTGCAAAGATAAACATGCTCCTTGAAATATAACTGCATTTTTGGTTCATCAGTGTCAGTGAGGGGTCCGCAATACTTGTTCCAAAATTTACTCCGACCCATCCCCTGTTCACCCGCCCCATGATCAGTTGTACTTCTAGTGCTTGAGTAGCAAATCCGACCAACTCTATTTAAGAGAAAAAATAAAACCACCTGTGAGCAGTTTTACAGGGGAAATTTGCTTTCCCATCTAGCAGCTCTGGATCCTTCCAAGTCGATCCTTGCTTCAACTAAACATTCCAGACATGAACTAAACAAGTACATAAAGGTACTTTTAATACTCATAAGAATCGTTTTGAGTATTTTTTATCAGCTTTTCCATGCAAAATGACTGTTTTCTGGTGGTGAGAATAAAACAATTTTAGATGGATTGTTTTAGTATAATTTTTATTAAGCCATCATATATTCCAAAACAATAGTCCATCCATATCCAATAGTCACATGGGGTTTGCTGTGCCAAGTGTGCATTAAGCTGGTTCTTGGTGTCAGGTGCACATTTGTGAACTTCATTGACATCGATTAAGTATACTTTCGGTACCATTTTCTCTACCATTGCTCATGAAGTTGGCCTATAACCTCATCCTTTGCCAATAATTTAACCACAGCCAATTTTGGGGTCTGAGTGTGTATTATGGGTATTATGCTGTGTATTATGGGTCGGTGGCGATTGGTACGCACAAACTCGGAATGTTGGAAAGGTTGACAGGGCCATGCATTTTGCATGGCCCTGCCAACCTTTCATTTTGGGGTGCTTGAGATTTTGGACAACAACGGAAGTTAGCAATAATTAAAATGAAATGCTCAAATGAATCGCGGGTGAACTCGGCTCATTAGTTGTGGGACCAGTCCTTCAGAGAAGTGTTTGTTGAAGCATGACCCCCCGCCCCCCGACGAGGCATTGCGGGGAGATTACGTGCCTCCAGGATCCGGCGGCCAGACCACCAGGAAGCCGGGGAGAGGTCAGACGAAGAGTGCCGCACTCGTCCTTCCATCCATACGCTCCGATTCCAATGCCCATCTCATCCCAATCCATGTCCTTCACCTGGCCCTGCAACACCAACTATCCCAGCTATGAGCAGGCAGGGAAACTTCCCCGGTCCTGCCCACCAGCTCAGTTTTATCGGGGTATCCGCGCCCCCTCGGCCCGTCCCCCGGGGTTGAGTCCTGGAGGTTGAGGTCCCCCATCCCACGGTGCTAGTTGTGACGGGGGACCAACACACCTCTTTGGTCACGATATCCCGGAGGGGCAGGCGGGCCCGTGGGGCCTCACGCGGGCCAAGTGGCTGGTCGCCTCGGGCCGGGGGCCTGGGACACTTCCCGGTGCCCGCCGGCCCGGCGTGCCGGGGTCATGGGGTGGGCGGTGCTGGATCCCAGTCGAGGTGGTGAGTCTCTCTCTCCCGGCCGGGCGAAGGCGCCGCCTGCCCCGTATAGCTCCTCGGGCGCCTGGCGACCTCCCGTCCGCGGGACCCAGGCGTCCCCCCAGTAGGGCCCCTAAGGGGAGGGGCGCCCGAGGAGCCGAAACAAGGTACACAACACATGGCATCCACTAACCAAAAACACTCCTGGTCCCTCTCGTAGGGGCCAGACAAACAGTTCTGCTCCCCGCATTCCTATCTTTAGAGGTCAGACGAAGTGCCTCGCTTCGTTGTCGCCCTTCCAAAGGCAGGACGGGTGCGATCAACTCAGTAAGATCTTGCACTGTGAAAAGTTGAGGGAGTTCGCGTTGGCGGGAGAGGCGGAGACCGCACTATGAGTGTCATACTTTATATATAGTGTTCGCAAGGGTGAAAAGAGGGTCGATGAATCCATCCCAATTGTCGTAGAGCCTCATAAGACAAATAATTCATCTCGAGGCGTGGTAAATTGCTTTGATCTGCGAGATGTGCCCGAGGAGGAGATTGTCGATGGACTGTCCGAGATTGGTGTGACTGGAGCTAGGAAAATGAAGGTGAGGAGAGGAGCGGTATTGAACTTAACGAACAATATCATCTTAACATTTAACACCACAGATCTCCCCCTGAAATCAGGGTTGGGTACGCCCGAGTCAAGGTCAGAGTATTTCTTCCTAATCCGATGAGATGTTTTAAGTATCAGATATTTGGCCACACGAACCAGTCTTGTAGAAACCGTCCTGTATGTGGTAGATGTGCCTCCTACGACCATGGTAGTGAGTACTGTACTTCAGAAACGACATTCTGAACCAACTGTGGCAGGGGACAAGATCCCCACACTTCATACGACCGAACATGTCCATGCTACCTGAGAGAAAATGAGATAATATCAATAAAGTACACCCGAAGGGTGACATTTCGAGAAGCCAGAGATATATATCACCAAGCGCACCCGAAAATCTCATATGCAGGAAAAGTCGCAAATTCTAAGTCAACCCCACAACACCGACATCAGAGCGAGTGACCTCATGGAGCAACTGAGCACTCTTCTCCGGAAATTTGGTCTGCCTGTCTCTTCGCCAACAAAGCAAATGGCACCATCTCGATCCCTACAAGCCGGTGACGTTGAGCCACTGTTCTCCGAAGCCTACGGGAACAGACAAGGAGCGCTCCCTGAGCAGGCTCCCACAGCCCCGGGCAAGAAACAGGCACCGCCGAGTGCTGACTCGCCCTCCACAGCGCCCCTGGGGCAGGAGGGGGGTGAGTGGCGTGAAATGCAGAGGAGGAAGTGTCCCACAGTCACCGGTGACTACATCATCGCCTCCCACCAACACCACAGCGTCATACCGGACTTCAACATCCAAGCCGGCCACGCGCTCTCTCCCCCATGCATCTGGACACCCCTCGGCAGTTAAGCCAAGCGTCCCACGAGTTGCAGTGCACCCCGGAGCCCCGGACTTGGGGGACCATGGACGTACAGCCCGACGGCTACCTGTTTCTCCGAGCCCGGAACCCGCGGGCCATCAACCTGCAGTGACGCCTCCGCCTTCGGCGGATACACCTTCGCCACACAGGCGAGTCGAGGGCCCGACTGGGCCGTCTAGATCGATGGCTCCGCCACCACCGCCGCCTCGCTTGAACCCCCCACCGGCGACTGAGCCGAGCGGCATGGCGCGCGCTGAGAAGCGCGTGTTTCCTTGCACGGCGTCACCCCCTGAGGGGGCTACACACGATCGGGCCCAAGGACATCCTCGCTCGGTGCATATCAGGACACCCACTCGAAACAGTGTGCAGACGATAATCGCTGAACCTCATTTTAGACATCGTAGTCCTGCCGCTCACTTTCGACATGTCGCTGGGTTTGTGATATACACTAGTCATCTTACTTAATTTCTCTCCCTCTTCAACGCACATGTTTTACTGTATTAACTTACCTGTATATTAGTTTTACAGTGGAACTGTAGGGGAATCAAATCCAGCTTCAGTGACCTCCAGCATATTTTAAGTTCCCGTACGCCATCGGTAATATGTATCCATGAAACAAAACTGGCTCCAGGTGCTCAGTTTCATCTAAAAAATTACACCGTTCTACGAAAAGATGTATCGTCTAGCACTGTGTCACATGGCGGTATGTTCATTGCTTTGCACAACTCTGTCCCATTCACACATGTTCCTCTCTCTTCGAATATTCAGTGCATTGCTGCTCGTGTAGTAATAAATCACCATACCGTTTCCATATGTAGCATATACCTACCACCGGGCAGACTTTTTCCACTTTCTGATCTTTCTGAAACTGTGGCCCAACTCACACCACCGGTGATGGTGTGTGGCGATTTTAATGCGCACCACTCTCTTTGGGGCTCAACAAAGATTACTAACCGTGGGCGTGCAATGGAACGTTTTATAAGCGATTTCTCTTTCTGCATTCTTAACACGGGAACACCAACACATATTACACTACCGACTGGACCTCACTCTCTGCAGTCCAGAAATTGCACCTGTCTTAGAATGGTCGGTTGGTAGCGACCCACATAACAACGACCACTTCCCTGTTTACTCCCATTTCATGAATTGAGTTACGGTTAGCCGACGACCTTCAAAGTGGATATTTCACCGAGCCGACTGGGAAGCTTTCCAAGGTCACCTTGAAAGCACCCTCCGCGACCACTCCGTTGAATCCGTTATCTCCGTATAAAAATTCACTTCGGCAACTGTGCACAGTGCCCAGCGCCACATCCCTCGATCTTCGGGGACATCAATTCGAACACCAGTCCCATGGTGGTCCGATAAGTGTCTGGAGGCTAACCGTGCTAGGAAGAGGGCATTCCGTACATTTAACAATAATAGCTGCACGTACAATTTAATAGCTTTCCGCAAAGCACGAGCGCTCGCGCGACGTACTATTGCCGATGCGAAACGAGACTCGTGGAAATCGTATATAAGCACGTTAAATCGTTCCACGTCACTGTCTACCGTATGGTCCCGCATTAAGCGTTTCTCTGGGAAACACGCCCCAGTTCCCCTCCCCGTCCTGCATATGGCAGGACAGGACATCATCGACCCAAAAGAAGTGGCTGACAAGATAGGATGTGCCTCGTCCACACGCTCGGAAAACACATATAACGAGCAATTTTTGAGACAAGGATCGGTGCGAGGCACGTCCTCTTGATTTTTCCACTACAGACGTCTTCCAGTATAACATACCATTCTCCATTTCTGAATTAGCTGCAGCGATCGGCACACTCAAGAGCGTGGCAGAGGGCCCCGACACTGCATTATGATATCATAAAACAGTTACCAGCTGCTGCTTTAGAAGCACTTTTGGAAGCACTAAATGTAATGTGGGCATCCGGCACATTTCCGCCTTCATGGCGGGAGGCAATTATAGTGCCCATACGTAAACCTAGTAAATCAGGCACGGATCCATTACATTACCGTCCCATCTCATTGACCTGCTCCCTGTGTAAATTGTTCGAAATAATGGTGAATGTTCGATTGATGTGGTTTTTAGAACTTAACAATCTCCTTACTGTGATAGAGTGGATTCCGAAAACACCGTAGCACACTTGACCACATTTTAACACTCGACTCCGTTGTGCGCTCTGGTTTTATGAAACGCCACCACACAGCAGTAATATTTTTTTACATTGACGGCGCATATGACACGGCATGGCGTCACGGTACTGTATTGTACGTGGCACCAATCACGTACTGTTGGCACCAATCATCCTAAGCTGTTCATCATCTAACATTGTTATGGGCGCTGTATGACCGAAGCAGTCAAAGCGCCCCTAAGCCCAAATAACTAACTAACGGTCGGTTTCCCGAGGGAGTTGGCTTCATATCAAAGCGTATTGGTGTCGAAACCGACGCGCTGCCGGCGTTTCGGCTCCGACAGCAGCACTCAGTGTGATGGACTGGCGATGCTGGTGGGACTGAGGCACGGCTCGACACTCCGTGTGATGGGCTGGCGACGCTGGTGGGACAGAGCTGCGGCTCGGCACTCAGTGTGATGGTCTGACGACGCTGGTGGGGCTGAGCTGCGGCTCGGCACTCAGTGTGATGGGCTGGCGAAGCTGGTGAGATTGAGGCACGGCTCGGCACTGTGATGGGCTGGCGACGCTGGTGGAACTGAGGCACGGCTCGGCACTGTGATGGGCTGGCAACGCTGGTGGAACTGAGGCACGGCTCGGCACTGTGATGGGCTGGCAACGCTGGTGGAACTGAGCTGCGGCTCGGCACTCAGTGTGATGGTCTGGCGACGCTGGTGGGGCTGAGCTGCGGCTCGGCACTCAGTGTGATGGGCTGGCGACGCTGGTGGAACTGAGGCACGGCTCGGCACTGTGATGGGCTGGCAACGCTGGTGGGACTGAGCTGCGGCTCGGCACTCAGTGTGATGGTCTGGCGACGCTGGTGGGGCTGAGCTGCGGCTCGGCACTCAGTGTGATGGGCTGGCGACGCTGGTGGAACTGAGGCACGGCTCGGCACTGTGATGGGCTGGCGACGCTGGTGGGACAGAGCTGCGGCTCGGCACTGTGATGGGCTGGCGACGCTGGTGGAACTGAGGCACGGCTCGGCACTCAGTGTGATGGGCTGGCGACGCTGGTGGGACTGAGCTGCGGCTCGGCACTCGGCGTGTCGCTGTGCGGGTCTGACCCGACAGCTCTCGGCCAGCGGCCGTCCCATGACCGGCGGGACTGATCTGTGTGTGGTGTTGTCGGGCGTGCGTCACACCACACAGCTGCCGTCATTTTGTGACGTATGCAGCCGCGGCTAGGTGTGAAGCGGTGAAATGTCGCCGGCGTTCGCACCGTTTATGGTGTCCCCGAGCACGTTTGTAAGCCTGAGCAGCGGGTTTCACGAATAATTTTGGATGGCGAGGAGGAAGGGACAAAGTTTTCGGTCGATTTCATACAATGCCACCCCAGAAAAACTCGAACTGAAGGTATATAAAAACGCTATAAGGGTAATATTAAATTTCAAAAAGTTTGTTGTGCATTTGTGTGTGTGTATGTGTGTGGGGGGGGGGTGTTGAGTGATGTCGCGTCTTCCACCATCGTGACTATCACAACCTGCACCCTCCAAATTGTGAGCAAATTATAGATGTTGTGGATTTCTATGCAAACGTTTTCGTAGACGTTCATTTTTCTACCGAAAGGTGCGTAGTTTTTATTGGTATGCTCGCCCCTCCACATACTAATCTAGTTTTCCCATGACATGAACAAGTCCAAGAAAAAAACACCAGTTACCATCGGTAGAGTGCAGTAGCGAAGGAAGGTTAGGCAAAGGGGAAAATTCCCCCTGAAAGGTAGTGTGCCCTCAAGAATCGCACCGGGATTCGGAAAAATTGAGCCTGGCCCTACCAAAAAATCACATTCGGTTTACAAAATTCCCGTCAGGGTCCCGAAATATCCTGCCTGGGGCACGAAAATGAGCGTTAGAACGAAACAATATCGCGCCGGTGCCGAAAAATAAAATCTTGGCTGGGAAAAGTCATTGAGTCGAAAAAGAACTTGGGACGGAGGAGAAAAGGTTCAGATTCGGTAACTTCGAAACGATGATGGGAGGTTGGGCCCCCTCCACAAGAAGACTAGTTCGTCACCGATTATTTTGCCGAAAATGGTCCCCTTTGCCCCCAAAAAACATTGGTCGTAGTCCGTAGACTTAATAAAGGGGCGTATTTGGTCCACTTCCGAATCAGTTTACCCCATGACGGAAATCCCAAGTACGCCGCTGTCAGCGTACCATTGCGTGATGCTGGAGTTCTTTATGCATCGATGCACTCGGCGTTCTTTCTCAACTTATGATGAAATTGTGCTTGCGATATTTTTAGTGAAAGTACTTGATCACTACTGTAGTTCCAACTCTGGTAATGTCGCCGTCGCTTCATGAAGTGCGATTGAATGACAGGTCCGGTAGATTCCCAGACCCCTAAAAGAGGCATCTGTGCAGAAGACAGTGGCATAACCAAATGGGGGGGGGGGAAGCCGCCCCCTGGAGGGTCGGAGGGGACCTCCAGGTGACAGTATTGACAGCCTGCAAGGGCCTTTGGACTGACATGATGTGTTCCAGGACCGGCGAAGAGGGCCCTGGGTTGACTGAAATGATTCCGGCAGATGAAGAGAACCTGGAGTCAACGGCTATGTCGAGATGTCTCGGAAAGAAGTCGAGGCCCTTTCGTTGGGTTAACGTGAAGGGCTTCTAGATTGGGGGCTGTATGACCGAAGCAGTCGATGCGCCCCTAAGCTCAAATAACCAACCAAGGGCTTCTAGACCGACGGAGGCAGCTCGGATGGTTGGAAGGGCCCTCGCTTTCGGAGATGGCCCTGATACAATATGAAGGTTCCCCGGTCTGATGGTGGGATCCCGGCGAATGAAAGGCCACCTGTCCCGATGGAGAGGTTCCAAGTGTTTAAAAATGGGCCTGTACGACTAAGAGAGAAGCCATTTGGAAATAATACGACCGAAATCCGAGAAGTTTGAGAAAGTTGGGAGAGGCCCAAAGTAGGTAGGGGCACTCCTCAGATGTTCGCCCTCGGGACCAAATCATGGTTACGCCACTGGTATAGGTGACAGCCTGATTCCTAAGCCAAGTTGCCGAACCCAGGGAGAAAATGAAGTGAATGGATAGTCAAAGGTCAAAGTTTGTGTCATACGTACTGCAAACATCTTTCGTCCCGTCACCTAGACTCTCGCACGACGTGTGTGGGATGCACGTTAACACGCGCCCTGGAAGGGTGTGGGGGCGAATTCCGCCCACCCCTCCTGTTTTTTCGTACATAACTTCACATTTTGCCGGTCGATGTACGCCATTTTTCGCGTACCTGCTTAAAAAAATAGCCGGCGCGTCGTTTAAAGCAAGAACACGGAAATCGGACGATTTTTTTTCAAGTCGGGCCGCGAAAGCAAAACCAATTTCATTGCACCAGACCACAAAAATCAGCGCTGATGCGCTTCTAGTATATTGGCAAAAGGGATGTGTTCTTGGCAACACTAGCGACTTCTTTTACGTATATTGTTATGCTATATAGTTTCAAGGTCATATTAAGTGACCGAAGTCAAGTCAGGTCAAGTTTATGACAGGTTAATGGAACCAAACTTGGTCAGCTGGAATCTTGTCATAAATGTAAGTAATTGCCGTACGATTTATGTCACTTTGCATGTTGCTCCCTACATGTCCTGAAAACTATTGTTTGTCATTGTGTGCCTAAGCGTTTCCATACATTATTCATATACTTCACTCCTTTCTTCGCGAAGCCGATTGCGCCGAGCCTCCCAACGGAGCAGTCGGGCGGGCGGTCCAGTTCCAGTAACTGGAGCAGGTAATGACATGATAAAGTGCTGCTATATAGGTGACCTGAGGTCAAATGCCGGGTCTAGCATCTGTATTGCATCATTAGTAATGTCCAACACATCATTGATGCCAATTTTGGAGCATTTAAACACAATCACAGCAATCCATAACAATGACAAGACAAGCCACGCGAAACGAGATAATTTTGACATGTGACCCCATTTGAACTTGAAGATATTTACCTAAGGGGATCAGATTTTCGCACAGTAGAGCTCACTACCGTACCCATCCACACTGCGAATTTCGTTACTCCAGGTTTAATGGGGGCCGAGATCTTAGGGTGCAGAATCCGCCCCCACCCTCTCCAGTGCGTAGTTCTCAGAAGCCCTCCAGGGCTCGTGTTAATCCTGTGACTCACACCCCTCTTCCCCGCGACCTACTGTGCACTCAGCCGCCGCACTCGCACGTCGAGTGACGTCAGCCGTGACGTCGCTGTACACGTTACGTGTGACGTCACTGGCGTGGCCTTGATACGTCAGGCCGCTGTGCAGCGGCTGTGCGCGGTAGCCCAGTCAGTGTTTGTCAGCGGCCGCCACGGTGTGGAGCAGCTGCAGCCAAGTGTGAGTGTGTGCGCCTGGCTGTCCAGTTCGGCAGCCGTAGCGCTGGGCTGAGCTGACGGCGGCGACGCCAGTCGGGTGAGGCGGCAGCTGCGGCGGCGGCCTATTTGCGGAATCTCCCCGTGCCGCGGCCCTGCGCGCTTCTGCCGACGGCTGCGGGCCAGCCGCGCAGAGCCTCCCTCCTGCCGCTCTGTCTTCTCAGCGGACGGAGTCCGGGTCGTACCGACCACCGGCTGCTGACCTGCACCATGTTCCGCGAATGTGACGCGCTGCTCCTGCCGACGTCACTGGCGGATCCATGGGTTCGCCAAACGCCACGGCCCCTCGTCAGCAGGCCGATCACGGTCGATGATTCACACGAAAATGACATTTTCCCGAAATCTAGCAACCTTTTGTGACACAAATATTGTCGCAAGTGTATCTGCCGGATATTAGCTGGCCAGGTTTGATCAGTTTTTCGACATTGCTTTTGTTTAAATTCCCCCCGGTCAACTTTCTGGATCCGCCCCGGCCGACGCTGCACGACCTTGGCGCGAGCGTCGGCTGAGGCTCATCAGTGATGCCGCGGCAGACTGAAAGGCACGCCCACCAGGACGTTCGGTGCACCTGGGAGCATTGTGTCGGCATCGCGAATATAGACCGACCCTCGACGGCTGAACACACTTCGCTGAGTGGGTGATCCCAGTGGGAGCCCAAGTGGGAGGGCATTGCTTGTGGTAGTCTGTGCCCGATTGACATATTATGACTGCAATGCGTTTAACAGTGGTGCGGCTGCACAACTGACTGCTCTGTGTTGTTGCGATTATGATTGTGAAACCCCAACAACGTTGCAATTGACGCCTCATATAGTATAATTTCAACCCGCTTGGGCATTGAATGTAGTCGCTGTGACACAACCCCAAAATCATTAAGCCGATGTGACGGCGTACCAGGGGCGGTCCGTGGCACCGAAATGAGGTGAGGCAGACAAAAATCGCCGGATTTCGACCAGTATTTTTCGCAAGTACACATTATTATTTTATGTCAAGATGAGTATGAACAACTGGATTTGGCGTTGCAAGGTGCCAAACCTATTACCATCGTTCCGAAGCCAGTGGATTTCAACCCTCTCCCTCGTGCTCAAATGTTTCCGAAATTGCCGGGAAGTTTTAATATATATAGTGGGGAAAATAAAGTCATATATTCATATATCATTGAGGTTTCCATATATTTCCATTTCATGACCCGAAATGGCTGGCATATACAACCACGTATTACATATTATTATTGTTATATATAATAATAATTATGATTGTTATTATTATTATTGATTACTTGGGTGCAAAATACATGAAGTTAATGGGAGTCCTCACATTGATGGAATGCATGCTCCATGGTACCCCATGTTAAAAGTATAAATCATTAGTGGACAGAGCCAACATTGAGGGGGAACTTGCCCTAAAAATATACAAAAAGTATATTTTACACACTACATTTTACGTACACTCCTGTTCTAGACGTATATAAATGAAAATAGAAAACAATCCTGAAAACAAGCTGCAGGTTGCGTATCTGCACATGGGTGTTAAGGCCGTGCTATTCCAATCAGCATAGGTACCTCCGCCGGTAGCCTAAATCTAATTTTCCCGCTTTTTCCTGGCCGGATGGGTACCACCTTTCCATTGGGGCACATGCCACCAGTACCCCCACCATTATTTACGCCCCTGCACGGAGTGGGGAGGAATTATGTTGCAACAGTATCTCTTACTTCCTCCTATCCCTCCTCCCCGGTCGCGATATTCAGTTGGCCTGTCTCAGCTTCTACCATTGGCACCGCGCGATTCCTGCGGCGCTTGATATGAATGCAGTCAGCATGGGTCAAAGCGAAGAATCCTAGTGTTATGGAAAATACGGCCCATATTCGTGGACAAGGTTCTTCAAGCTTTCAAATGAACCCGATTTTCTCCTATTTCGATGGTATTTAAGATCGGAAATGTGTGGTGGAAAACACGGAAGTTTCGCTGGAGCGCCTACGGGACTAAGCAATTTTCCAGCCCATGTGACGTCACCGATTGCCAAACGGTATTGGAGGGCCCCAGCCTACCTTGCGCTTATGAAACGAAAACGCACGATATGGCGATACGTGCGAGAGGCTAGCCTCAACCGACCGGTGATAGAGCTGTTTGGAAGCTAAGATTTAAATGATGTAAATGTAAATGAACTTCAATTTTCGCCATAATTATGTGTCATCAATGCATATTTGTGACCAGTTCCTCAAATTTACCATTTTCCAGTGCATGCACGAATCATTTTATGAAAAACATGCAAAAATACTTCCCAGCTCTACTCAGGTGAGGCACTGCCTTAGTGCCTTACGTGGGCCGACCGCCCCTGCGGCGTACCCAGACTAAGATACCGGCCTGCCTGCGTTATCTCCGTGACGTCAGCGTTGCCACCATGTCGTGTTATATGTCGCGGCAGACCGGCCGGCGTTATCTCCGTGACGTCAGCCGCTGTGACGTGTGATGTGCCGCGGCTGTTCCGGTGGTGCGACAGACCGGCCGGTGCTACCGCCGACATCAGGCCGGACGAGCGCTGTGTCCGCAGTGTCGCGGTGAGTGGGCGGGAGCTGGCCGGACTGGCGCTGCCGGCGCTGCTGGGTCGCACACAGTGGGCATCGCGGCCGGGCTGCCCAGCCCCACCTGCGGCCGGCTCGTGGGAGCGGCGGCGGCCTGGCCTTTAAACGTGTCGTGTCGCGCCGGGACCGGGGACTTCCCGCGGCGCGAACAGTCGATCGGCGGCCATTGCAACGCGAGCGGATGGGCGACGTCTCGTGGCCTTGGCGAAAGCGGCGCCACGCAGGTTCCTGTTCCGTCCGCATTGGCGCTCGGCTCAGCTCGGCTCGGCTCGGCGGCTGGGCTGATGGGACACGGCTGGGAAACGTCAGCGACGGCGCTGGTCGACACGCGCCGCCCACCTGGACGGCAGGCTGTCTGTCGGAGATTCGCGCGGCCGGCTAACGGACCGCTCTCGTGACGTCTGACGTCTGTTCTGGACGTCCCTGGACGTCTGGCTTCTGTTCTGGACTTCCCTGGACGTCTGGCTTCTGTTCTGGACTTCCCTGGACGTCTGGGCATGTTCTTGACGTCCCCGGACGCCTGTCGTCTGATCTGGACGTCTCTGGACGTCTGGCTTCTGTTCTGGACTTCCCTGGACGTCTGGGCATGTTCTTGACGTCCCCGGGCGCCTGTCGTCTGATCTGGACTTCCCTGGACGTCTGGCTTCTGTTCTGGACTTCCCTGGACGTCTGGGCATGTTCTTGACGTCCCCGGACGCCTGTCGTCTGATCTGGACGTCTCTGGACGGCAGGGTATCTGCCGGAAATTCGCACGGTTGACTGACAGACTGGCCGCTCGAGTGTGTACGTCTGGCATGGCTGTCCGTGGACGGCTGAATGGTAGCTTGTTTGGTCGCCTTGTTTGGCTCACCGATCTGGGGCTGGCGGCATGTCCAGCACTCTTCCTCATGCGCACCGACTGGGTGTGCTGTGGCTTGGGTTTTGTTCCCTGTTTGGTTTGCCGGCAGGCTAACCGGCGGCTGTCCCGGCCTTCGTGCGTGGTCTGGACTTTAGGTACTGTAGGGGATGTGATCGGCGTCTCATCTGATCAATATGTACGGCCCAGGCGATGGCCGGCACATATTCCGGCGCCCCCACCGGGAGGCGCCGATGGCCGGTTAGCATCCGGCTTTGCTTCGGCTTCCATATTTAAATTGACTCGCCGACCGGTCTATGGGCGCTAAATGACCACGCAGAAACGTTCGCTTTGTCTTCTTCGTCGGTCATCCCAGCCACCGAGCTTCTGATGCGTCGTGAAAGAACCCAAGTGCTACTTGCTGCCAGTGTCCGAGTCGTCCGTTGGTGCGACAGCGCGTCCGGACGTCTCCGCCCGGCTGGGCGGACGTTATCGTGCGGCGTTACGGTAGTAGGTGAGCGGCACCTCACCTCAGCCTGCGTCAATCGCCCTGACTCTCCTGCGAAAGGAGGCCGGACGGTGTCATGTAGCTAACCACTTGTACAAACAGTGCTGTTGCAAGGCAATTATTGGTTGCACTCAGACAGTTCGATTTGAGCCGAAGATCATTTCTTTGATTGTGCTAGGAGAGGGGCGGTCTAGCTTGCGTTTCGTTGGAGGTGATTGCTTATGTGCCTTGAGGTGGAATGCTCTTTGGTAGAAAAAATTAGCATGCCCCGGCACTTGGAATTTGAACTTCATTCTGCTTAGCATAAACAATACCCTGTTTTTGTTTTGGTCGGACAGGAACAATATCACTTACGTCAGCTGAACCTTCCCGTATCCTGCGTATTTTGAAATACATCCACGTCACTACTCAGTGGCGGCGTCAGGAGCGAGCTCTGTCTGGTTCTCACCACAGACTTGTGGTGCGATAACTAGGTCTCGCAGACCATGTGAAGCTCTCCAGGCAGTACTGGCTGTGCCAGATAAATTGTTAGTTGTGCTGGAACATAACCAGCAGTATTCAGAAATGTATATGGTGCGTTCGGCGATGCGCTATTCTGGGGCGTTTTGGCGTTGCGTACTGAAGGATGCTTTCGACAGCGCGCTTACGTCGTTCTGGCGTCGTCACAAGGCAAAAGAACGGAAGGAGCACTCTTCGGTCGAAGCCAGTCTTACTGTTGTAGACTACAGCCGTGGTCGTGCCTGGTCCGTGCAACGTGCCATATCCGTAGTGTGTGCCTCATTCGGTAATGAAGGCCATCTGATAATGCCATTGTTCAGTAGTTACAATAGCCTGTCAATGGGTAGTAGCATAAATTGTTTGTTTGCTGACGTGTCCCGAAATATTTTCTTGTTAAGCATTATTTATGGCACGTTATTATGCGGCTTTATTGTTAGCATCCATTGCGAAATGCAGGATCGGCCATCGTAGAAGCTCATGGTTCCCGGCCATCAACCTTCGCTCGGCCTTTGTCGTAATCATTGACCGGCACCTTGCTGCCCGGACGTCTTGACTTGTGTTGTTGGACGGCTCTTCGGCGCTGACCGACGCTGTCGCCCTGACGCTCTTCCGCCGGCGGAGCCGACAACCACGCACCATTTGTTCGGATGTGCTGCGTGCGTGTGGTGTTTCTTGTTGTTTTGTTTTCATGAGAGAGAGAAAGGGCGTTTTGTTAACACAGGCTAGTGTGTCCCGTAACACTCTCTCGTGGTAGACTTTAGTTCAAATGCTTTTGTGTGCAACCCTTCCTTACTCCGAATGTTTCCAATGTTTCCAATGTACACTGTGCCCTCAGGGTGTTTGACTACCGACCCCAATCTGACGGGAGTGCCGCCTACCCCATATCACTGCTCGTTGCCAACCAGCGACTTTGTGTTCCTGATTATTACCTCGGCTCTCGTCGGGCCATGCTCGCATCTGGCATGATATATATGTGGGTGCCACCTCCCCAGACAGCGTTAGACCGATAACTCGGGTACGGTTTATGACAGCGCGTGAGTTTTGGTGGCTTGACTGCTGGATCGTCCCTTGCCATGGTCTATTGTAGTCTAAGCATATCTAGGCCATTGCTCTTGGGTCATGTTCGTTATTGATGCAGCTTTTGACCTGACCACAAATGGCTCTCAAGCGCAAAGTGTGTTGTTGCGTAAGCAATGCATCAGGCAGCTCGCTGGTTAATAAAACAACTCCAGCTCCAATAGAACCAAACCAAATATGCCTTCGAAGATGCGCTGCAGGTGCCGCGGTAAGTAGCCCAATCAATGATTGTTAGCCTCGTGTCCTCCACTTCTCAGCTCCATGATCAATGTAGGTCTCCATCCGGCTGACAACGCGCTCTAAATGGTTTCACCTCATTCCGCACCCATTAGTAGTCACCTTCACACGAGCGGAAAACCAACGCCACATCACCTCTACTCGGAAAGCTACATCAGTCCGCCCCTACCTCACACCCGCACTTCACCATGGCCAGCGGGCTGCCACAATATCAGCGTCTCTACGAAGGGCTAGAAACTGAGACTTCTGTAAGCGCGTGCCGATGGGTGACGACGCACCACTCGTTTCAGGACAGTCCCGTGAGAGCCGCCGACAGCAGCCATGTCGAAGCCAGCTCCGCCACCGGGCTTCGTCGCGCCGGCTGACGCTCCGCCCAGCTACAACCAGGCCATGGGCGGCGGCGTCAACCCGCAGGCGCCCTACCAGCCGCAGCCGCCCAGTATGTGGCCTCCGCCGCCGCGAACCTGACCACCCCAAACCCACTCCACAACACCCCACAACACCCACAACACCCCACAACACTCCACAACACTCCACAACACTCTACAACACACCACAACACTCCACAACACCCCGCAACACAATATCATACCCAAGCCCAACCCCACTCCACTTCACCCCACCCAACCCAACCATTTTTATGGGCGCTAAATGATCAATGCAGCCGATGCGCCCTAAAGCCAAGCTAACTGACTAAACTAACCTCGTCCCACCTCGTTACCGGCTCGGCCAGTGATCATTCGTTGACCGTAGATGAGCTGACCTCAACATTATCACACAACAAATTAAATTGATGTTGGGAGAGGTGTGCCAAATTTTGGTGCTCTGCCGCGCGCCGTTTTTTCCCATCTGCAGGCAACTTGGGCGGGGGGGGGAGGGAGGATTACGCCCCTTGGGACGGGTGTGTTTCTCGAGACCTCATCTCCCACCAAAATTCCGTGTCGCTTGCTTGTATAGTTTCCATCATCCTGGGGTGGATCGTTCACAGGTGTCTACCACCGTAATGTTTCAGGTATTCGTGTTCCGAATTGCAAGCAGTTTTAATTTCCTGCTGCCGGGGAAAACTTCAGCTGCCGCCCTGTAATGTACAGTTCGGTCTCAATGACATCGGTCGTATGGTGAAAAGGCGTGACGCAGTTGCATGGCAAGTACACTTAGCTTTCGTTCAGTTAAATGCGTACAGTTTCATATGATCACTTCTCGTGGTCAACTTGTGAATGACAATTTGCTAATTGTCGATTTGAATTAACATACCAAAAGGATGGTTGCAATATTTGTTTCATGACGATGACATGCGTACAATGAAACAGTAGAAAGGCCGCGCCATTTTTATCGTAGTTTTTTTACACTCATGGCGCTTGTGATGAACCTTCAGATACTTTGCCTTTCCGATTTCGAAAAACCAGTCGCCACCTTTTTGTCCAGCACTGGGAGACGTACGGGCGTAAAATGCCTGTTAGTCGCGGACCGCCCGATGCGCTCCCGGCTCTGCCAAGGTGTTCGACGCCGACACTCGGCTGCTCGGTTAGGTTTTTTTTTCGGGTGTTAGGTCCGCAATGATAAATTATTTGTGAAATAGGGTGGAATATACCACTTTCTGAATACCCAATCAACATCCTTCTCCAGGAAGTATCGGCATCCTACTCCTTAGAACCTACACCATCAGCTCGAAGTTGAGTCTGAGGCATCGAAAGCATTTTAAATGGTACTACTTCCAGAGCAAATTTCGGCATCCTACTGTGCTCGTTTCGACATCTCACACGCAACGAAAAAAACATTATTTTTACCCTGTAGGTCCGCCTGCCCGGCATGCTCCAGGCGACCACTGGGGCAGTGAAGTGCGCGTCGGCGCCGACCCGGTCTGACCGCACCACGCGCACACCACCGCTGCGCGTCAGCTGGCGCGCCGACGGCTGTCGTGTTTATGTTATGCGGCGGGCTGCTGCACCAGCCAGACCGGCCAGCGGCTGTGCGTCCGGCGGAGATCGCGCCGGGTCAGAGGCGGCACAGACGTGCGTGCGGCGCAGGCCGTTGCGAGTGAGAACCTGCTGCTACTGAGAAGCGCACGGCAGATTTCCAGAGACCTCTAAGTTGCGCCGTGGCCTCGCTGCAGTCGATCCCCGTAGCGTGCAACCGTATCGTCGAAGCAAGGCGTCATGGCCTCTGAGCCAGTATTTTGCAACTACCCTATATGTATCGAGCCGTCTGCGGGTCTTTCTACGACCCCCAAAAGTTTTCCTCAGATGATGAAAAGTGGCGTTTGGCGGCGCGCAGAAATCTGGCATACATTTTCCCATATCAATTTGACATGTTGGGTGAACATTTTGAGGTCAGGTCATCCACGGCCACCGAATTAGCCGAGGTCAGGTGAGGTCACCTCCAAAAAAGTTCAACCAGTCGTTACGCCTTAATGGAAAAGATATTTGCATGTAACTTCCAGAGTTTACTTATCCTTTGGGGCGCAGTCAAATCAACCAGAAGTTCGTTTTTTTGCGTTTTGGGTGGCTCATTTGTTGGGCATATTTGGCAATTAAGGCTAAAGTCAAAGTTTTTGGCTAAGGTAAGCACTTTTATCAGCCAAGCATGCTTCAAGCAACGTTTCCCGTTGCACTCTACCCATTAGAAGAAAAATAGAACTCTTGGAAGAAAAAAATATGTGAAAAACAATCAGACGTACAGGGTTAACGTACGGCGCGTGGTGGCAAAGCGGCGCTTGCTGGTGCCCGTCATCATGTGGCACACGTCAGCTCGATACGATAGCTGCCTTGTTTGTTCTGCCTCGATACGATGCGCGATAGGCGAGGAGCGCACCCGGCTGCAGGTGGTGGGCGGTGATGGTTGCTAAATGCTACTGGCTGTTGTCAGGCAGGTGTTGTCCTAACATCAAACTAACATCGTGATCGGGGACGGAACGGCGCTCCGTCACACCTGTCTCTTACTCTCTCTGTCTTCCTCGCAACCCAACTGTTGGTGCAGCGGACTTCGGGACGGATTCCGCCACAGCTAGTCACCTCAGATCTCCCGCTGACCTTCCGAACTCTCCTGCTGATCTTCCGAGCTCCCTGCTGATCTTTTGAATTCCCCGCTGATATTCTGAGCTCCCGCTCACTGCTGGTCCCCACTGCCCTTCTCTGGTACCCAGCTGGTCTCTGATCCCAGGCTGATCTTCTGATCCCCGGTTGATTTGTTGATATTCCGCTGATTTCTGAACCGAGGCAGTAAGGAAGAAATAGTCGGCTGCCAGCAGGACGCCGGTGTGTTTCCTTGCTATGCGGCCTTGTTCAGTGCATGCTGCCTTGCTGCCATGGCGAATTCCGTCACGACCGCTGTCTTCGGTTAGCTAGGCCGTGCTGGTATCCGTCGTTGAGGTTGTGCCAGCTGTCGTAGGTGAATTAACTGCGGTGTGTCCACATTCGGAAATTTCAGCGGAAAGAACGCACAATAGAACATCTTTTTACATCTTAAGTCAGATATGTAGCCTGCTTTTGACATTTACCAGTTGTGCTTCAATCATGCTACAGTTGCATGCAATACGTACACCATTTAGCTTTTAATAACGTCTTTAATAGCAAACTCAGATGTTTATTTGCATGTGCCGCTCAAGTGAACACGAATTTGGACACATTGGCTAACTGCCGGCGTCGTGAGCGCCCGGCCCGGTCACGTGGCGATCCCAGCATGTGCGCCGCCGACCCTACCGTGACTAACCGGCGGGTCGCATGTGCACCACTAACCCGGCTAACTGGTGGCCCGCACGTGTACAGCGGGCGACGCGGCGTCTGTCGGCTACAGCGTGGTGACGCCGGGCGACGGGGCCGCCTTCACCACCGTCCAGTACGTGGCCACCGTGTCGCCCAACCCAGGTGGGCAGCGGCCGGCCATCGACACCCCGACCAGCGGCGGCATTCTGCCATCCCGGTCACCCAGCCACCCGGCCTGCTGCTCGACTTGCATCCCTGTACTGCACTTGGCTGGGCATTTGCATCGCGAGGTTGATCTCTGACGTAGACACAGCAAAGTCCCTGGCGTGCTTGACTCGGCACTTTATTAGCACAGAATAGCCGATGGTTCCAGTTATAATATCTACTGTATATAATAATATATAATATCTTGTAATATACAACATATTACAAGATAATATCCAACATCGGTTTTAATGTCCGGCGCCATTAGTGCTAATCCGCTGTGCAGGTGCACAATAACGTCGGCAAGAAGAACAAGACCAAGTTGCTTGTATTGAAGTATTAATGTTCAATGTGCTTAGAGTGGAAGCAAATACATGTGAGTTTGCCCATTAATGTAGATGGCGGAAGCTTATTAGATATCACCAAGTACGAAGCACACTTAAAAAACGTGCGAACAGTGATATCCAGTGAAAAGATGAGGGTGCTCCTGCAACTACCATTACCCTCCCGATTTGAAGCAAAGGTGGCGGCTGATGTAAAATAAATAATGCTAAGTTTCACCCATGCCCAGAGTCCTTTCTTGAAGCGACATAATGCATTGTTTTCATTAGGTTGTCATGCGCATTTCATTAGCTTTTAATTAACCTAAATGTAATGTCTCGTAATGCGCAGTTACATGCTAAGGACCGGCGGCTTAGCAGTTAACCGCCCTCATCTAATAGTGTTGCAGCGAAAGGTGGCCTGACCGACCCACATTGACGCCTTGACAGTCAGTCACTCGATATGACCTGACGCATAACGGTGCACTAGCAGCAGCATATGATTTGACCACACCTGGCGCTTGGTGATATCGCTGAGCGGTGACAGGGCCATTGTGCTACAGCACCGGGCGGTCTGGTGAAGCCTCGACCCACAGGGCTGCGGGAGCACCGGGCGGTCTGGTGAAGCCTCGACCCACAGGGCTGCGGGAGCACCGGGCGGTCTGGTGAAGCCTCGACCCACAGGGCTGCGGGAGCACCGGGCGGTCTGGTGAGACCTCGACCCACAGGGCTGCGGGAGCACCGGGCGGTCTGGTGAGGCCTCGACCCACAGGGCTGCGGGAGCACCGGGCGGTCTGGTGAAGCCTCGACCCACAGGGCTGCGGGAGCACCGGGCGACCCTGACCGGCAGTTCTGGCCGGCAGTGGTGCTGCAGCAGCAACTGATCTGACCAGACATTGATCTGCAGCACTAAAGGATCAGCAGGTGACCTGACTGGCAGCGCGGCAGCAGTGGCAGCTGGTGACCTGACCTAGTACAACAGCAGCAGATTCCCGTCCGTACGGTGACTGCGGCAGTGTACCTTGGCCCTGGCCCACGTGGTCTGACGACCTGACCTGATCTTGACTGGCCGACAGTGCTACAGCAGCAGCAGATTCACGTGCCGGTGGTGACCACGGTGGTGCCGCCCGGCCCCAACCCCACTCACATGATCTGCCCGCACTGCCACGCCGAGATAGAGTCCAGCGTCAAGACGACGCCCTCGATCATGGCTTGGATCTCCGGAGGACTCATCGCCTTATTCGGGTACGCTGTCTGTTGCAGGGAGAAAATGGTAGTTCAGATCGTGAGCGATCGTGGCACATGTATACACACACATACACCTGCCACATACACAGACATGTACAGATACATACACATGCACGTATATACACATACACGTGCACAGGCACACACATTGGCACACACGCACAACGCACACCACACACCACACACCACACACACACACACACACACACACACACACACACATATATATATATATATATATATATATATATATATATATATATATATATATATATATATATATATATATATATGCTTCAGATGCATGGTGCTGTTATTTCATTCCTGTTTATTTCTCGAGATATATAACTATGAATTTGGAACCTTCCCCATCTCCCACTAAAGGAGGGCGAAGGTTTCAATCGGACCGGCTTGCCACTGGCAAGTGCAATTATTTGGCTAGAAATGCATGACGTGTGCTAACTCCATATTGTCCCTTTAGTTCCTCAGCGTTCTTAGCGACACGCGTTTGTCGAGTTTTAGTCTAAGGCAAGATTAATATCGAGGTGCATCCACCTGGGGGTGGGGGGTGGGGAGGATTAGCCGGTGAAAACCATGTATTTAGGGCGTTGCGCACAACCAGTTGTTTGTGCCTTGTAACGAAGTAGATGGAACTCCATTTCACACAAATGCTTCGACAAATGGCATCATGCAAGGTATGTGAGGAATATATGTGGGTACAGCAAGGTATGTGAGGAATATATGTGGGTACAGTAAGGTATGTGAGGAATATATGTTGGTACAGTAAGGTATGTGAGGAATAGATGTGGGTACAGCAAGACTTATGCATGCCAACTACTCTCCCACCCCTCCTCTCCAAGACTACTGGCTGCATTACTGAGTCATTTCTAAGCAGGAAAATGTCATTCATGTGAATGCAAATTGATTTGCACAAAGGAAAACTGCGTTTGAGCACGTAAAGACATACTTCCTCTTTGAACAATCGTATATGTATACAAATGCTTAATTACAGTGCCAAGAACTTTGTGAATCGAATTTTGCAATAATTGGACCATGAATGAAGTTACCGCGGACATCTAGTTGCACAATGGACGCGTTATACTACCTTCTGTGCCCCCCAAAAAAAAAAGCACATCTATCTTTATGTAAAGGCCGGTCGTAATTGGCTTTAACGAATTAACACGACTGTCGTAGCCAAAATTAATTTGGTCCGACTTTTTGCCAATCCTGGTCTAAGAGTGTGGATAGCTGACGTTAACATTACGTATATTGCTGGTTATATATTTATGGCTGGGTTTTACGATTACGTTTTCTCTTAGAAACTCTAAAATCCTGTAGAACGCTGCATTTACAGCTTTGTTTGACTTGACATAGCACTGCCGACTGGTTCCCTCCCTCGATGCGGTTGGCCATGATCCGGCTTTCGAAATGGGTGCTCCTTGAGTTTTGTCATCGAGAACATTATCCTCTCCAGATAAGTGTCCTCATTTTTCTCCTTTACAGGTTGAGTGGTGTTTATCCGTGAATGCCCTGTGACAGCTCTGAAGATTCACTGGAAAGTGCACGGAGATACTGGTGTCACAGGTTTGAAGAAAAACATCCCCTCTATATTCGATTGCTCCAAACTTTTCCTCGATATGGCCAGGGTTGCAAAGCGCATATCTATCCCTCATGACAATGTTGTTGAAACACCCCAGTGTTGTCCCAGTGTAATGCTCAGTGAGGAGAGCAGAGGCTGGGATAATGATGTGCACAGTTGTCGTCGCCCGACACTCTGCCACCATCGATACAGGTGCTGGCTTGGTTGCTGCCTGATTCCCTGCTGCATCGACGAATGCATGGACAAGGAGCACAGCTGCCCCAACTGCCACGCCTTTCTCGGCAAGTACACGCGATAATCCGACCGGCACTGCCATCCAGCGGCCGACGCACGAACCTACAGTTCCACCACCAGGATCCAGTGAGCCCGCAACGAGAGATCGGCTGTGGCCGTCGACTCCCTGGTACGATAGCCTTGCATCAGTGTTTTGGTGTGGTTTCGCGCAACGCGACTAAACATATTCTATAGAGTGTCCGAATCAGATTGGTAAGTCTTCCGGCCGAAGTGGTGACACGTTGGGGTGTCTGCAAATCTTTTCCGCGATATTTGCGAGCAGCGATTCTATCAAGATGCATGAGCCCACCGTAGCGCGGCGCGCTTTGCTATTGTCGAATTGTGCTGTCGCACGCAATGAATCATGTAGCTAATCCCATTCAAATTCAGGCGTGTGAGCGGCTGTGCGTCCTATGCCAAGGTAGGGCCCCTCAGTCTCGCCTCGCCATGACCATGCCATAGGTAGGCCATTCGCTGGCATCCAATCATGCCAAAGAAGCTCTTGGGCCTCTCACTAGTCCGAGTGAAGCCGGTCTCGCAGTGCCTATCGGAGGAGCCAGCGAGTCCCATGCCGCACTGTGAATGGCTGTACCCCGCCTGCTCTGGTGTAACGACGGCTGGTTTTCAGTCGAGCGCGTCCCGTCAGACCAGCTGGCCGTGTGTGGAGGCGTGGACGCCGGGCAGCTTGTATCGGGCGGTGTCTTCGCCACCGGTTGTGCGCCATACCGTTTTTTTTTCGTGAGCGATCACAGCGTGTGGCTGGTGCGTCGGTCACCAAAGGGTGACGTGACGTTTTTATTTTGTGATTCGTTCAGGCCTCGATTGGATATCCGAAGCTCGAGCACGTGGCACGCTTCTACTAGATATGCCCTTGCAATGCGCATTTATACGACTTGAGCGTGTGTCCAATCCGACAAATCTCATCTCGGCCCCCTAACGCGCGTGGCGGTGTCTGTGAACTGTGCTGTGGCGGGGTGACGTTTCCAGACCGTTGACTACGCGGTCCGGGGTGAGCCCTGGACGGTGTATGGCCACAGCTCGTCAAAATAAACTGAGCCAAGTCAGCTGATCGCTGCTGTTGTCGGCCGCCCGGTCGTGCCACACGAGGAGCGGGAGGCGACACCTACTGAGCAGTCATTACACAGAACAAACACAGAACCGGCTCATGCCAGTCCTAGCCGTGCGAGTGGCCACGGCTGACTGACACAGGCTACGGCAGACTACGGTAGACTGGGTAAAGCTCAGAATGTTATGGCTTAGTGAGATGTGCCCAGTGGCCCGCTACCTGCGCGCGCAGACCGCCAGTCTGAGCTGCGGCCAAACAGCACAGGATTTTCACACACATTCTCATCCTAACTTTCACCTCCAAACAGCAACCCACACATGTGAGAACTGGTTAAACCACTTACAATGCAGACCCCTCCCTCGACACTGCTCCTTCTGTCAAGGATATGGCTACGAGGGGGAGGGGCTGCAAGCACACAAATACCACATGTTCCGGTTCACATCACACCGACACCTGCAACAGTAAAACGCGGCGATGTGTGGAATGCGACGGAGAACAGGGCTCCCAGGACGGGGCTTGCCCTCGGTGGAGGAAAAGACATTCTCCGATCTATCCACATAGAGGGCATAGCCCCGTCGCGGGCAAGGGAGTGGGCCGCGGAACAGTAGGCCGTCTCTGCCCACTCAACCCCTTCGCCACCAGGAGCCGTCCGCACAGACGCACACAGTATGCGGCTACCCATCAAGAACCAACCGACTGCTCCAGGAAAACCCAGACAGACCCAACAACAGTCATGAGGCCCAAAACCACAACAACGACAAAAAGCACGGCACAAGCACAGGCACCACCCCCATACCACACCGCGAAGCATTCAACCCATCACCCCTACCATCTCCCAGTCACTCCAAGCACCACAAGCGCCGCTCACGCGACGCAAAAAATCGCCACAACTATTGTGGACCAATCACAGACTCAGAAGACTACTACATTAGCTCAGACACCCCTCACACTACCCAAGCGCCGACAACGCGAGACACCAACAAAGCAAACACTACAGCTACCAACAAACACCATAACTACCAAGAAATAAAAACCCGTATCAAAACCACCTGACACTAAATAGCAACAACTCCACCACTCACTCTCTCCCAACTCTACACATGTGTAAAAAGTAAAAAGAAAAACAAAACAAACACACCAGGGGCGGTCGGCCCATGTAAGGCACTAAGGCAGTGCCTCACTTGAGTAGAGCTGGGAAGTATTTTTGCATGTTGTTTTCATAAAATAATGCTTGCATGCACTGGAAAATAGCCAATTTCAGAAACTGGTCACAAATATGCATTGATGATACATAATTATGGCGAAAATTGAAGTTCATTTACATTTACATCATTTAAATCTTAGTTTCCAAACAGCTCTATCACCGGTCGGTTGAGGATAGCCTCTTGCACGTGTCGCCGTATCGTGAGTTTTCGTTTCATAAGCGCAGGGTAGGCCGGGGCGTGGTATTTTTTCCCAATACGCGGAAGCTACAGGGCACATTTGATTGGTTGGTGGGCCTGCGGGGTGACGTCATTATCTCTACCAGACACCATAGTTCAGTGATAGTGATCTGATAAATGATGTTGATTTCATTGATAGTGATGTTGTTTACAATCGTATCAGGAAAATAAAGCCAAACAAGGCAGTAGGACCTGATGAAATTTATGCTAGGGTGTTGCGGGAAACTGAAAAGGAACTGGCATTTCCACTTAGTATAATATTTTGTAGATCAGTTTCACAAAATGAAATTCAAACCGATTGGAAAAGGGGAAATGTAGTTCCTATTTTCAAGAAAGGAGAAAGAGGGAAAGTTGAAAACTATATGCCAGTAAGTCTCACATCCCTAGTCTGCAAGGTACTCGAATCAATTATCAAGGATAGAATAGTTGTTATCTGGAAGGTAGCAGATTGATTCAAGATACTCAACATGGGTTTAGAAAAGGACGATCGTGTCACAAATCTTTTGGACTTTTTGAACTTCGCCAAAGAACAATTTGATCAGGAAAATCAGGTTCATGTAGCATATCTTGACTTTAGTAAGGCCTTTGACAAGGTACCCCATAAATGGTTAATGATACATATTCAGTCCCATGGTATTGCAGGTAGCATCTTAAAGTGGATAGAGCTGTGGCTTTCAGATAGACAGCAAAGAGTGATGCTAAATGGTACAAAGTCATCATGGCAAAATGTTCTTAGTGGAGTCCCCAAGGGGTCAGTACTGGGGCCACTACTGTTCATTATATTTGTAAATAACATTGAAAGTGGCCTAAGCAGTAAAGTATTGAAATTTGCGGATGATTTGAAGGTCTTTAGGGCAATAACAGGTGAAGATGAGCATATCTCGCTGCAAAAAGACTTAGACGAACTTGCGAAGTGGTCCGAAGAATGGCAAATCAATTTAAATTTTGATAAGTGCAAAATCATGCATGTAGGTAAGCAGCATATGAAGGCTCCATACTTGATGGGTGGCCAAATGCTATCAGTGACTCAACAGAAGGATTTAGGTGTTATTCTAAACACAAAATTGGGGGCATCAGAACAGACCAAGGAAGCCAGGAAGAAGGCACTGAGAATGATCGGGGCAATAAATAGGAATGTATCGTACAGAAGTGAGGAAGTCATCAGGAAGCTTTACTGTGCATATGTCAGGCCACATTTGGAATACTGCATCCAAGCTTGGTCTCCTAGCTATGAAAAAGATTGTTGGCTTTTAGAGAGAGAGTACAAAAGAGGGCTACACAAATGGTTAATGGCATAAGCAACCTGGCATATGAGGAAAGATTGAAGAAATTGAATATGTTTTCACTTAGATATAGACGGCTGAGAGGAGATCTCATCGAGGTCTTTAAATTTGTCCATGGTCTGGAGAGGGGATATCTTGGGGGAATGTTTTAATTGAACAGAAATGATGCAATTAGAGGTCATAAATTCAAAATTAAAGTTAACCACAGCAGAACAAGGTTAAGGCAGACTCTTCACCAACAGGGTAGTGGAACACTGGGACCAGCTGCCAGAAAACATTGTCAGTAGCAGCACATTGAACATCTTTAAAAACAGCATAGACAATCATAAGGACAGAGGGCTTGCTTTTCAGTATTACAGGGATGGCTGATTGACATATTTGGTGGGCAACTGGTTCAGTGTACAGAGTGCAGCCAAGAAGGGCCCTTGTGGCTCATAGCTGCACTAATCTTTCATATCTTATGTCTTTATGTCTTTAGTACCCAGAGTGCATCATCTGTTAGCTCTATTCGTCGCGCCGGCGGAAATGTGAATTCGTCTCGTTTAGCAACGGATGCGTATGGTCTGAGTCCCCCTGAAGCTGTAAAAGACTGAATTGTGAGAGAAAGAGACTTTGAAGAAGCCAGTGTAATTGTTCAAGCAACCCTAACCTGAACCGGCGATCTTTTACTTTTGCACGTGGGCTCACCGCGTAAGGTAGACACAGCTGATGTAAGTACCTATAATGTTTTTTCCGAAGGATAAGAAATCCGTGGTGCTAAAATCAAGCTTCGCTGCAATCGTGGATTTAAATATTCCATTTTATGCAAGAAAGGTGTACTTTTCGGTTAGCAAGCCTCGGGTATTTTATCCTTTGAAAAAAAACTAATCCCTGCAGAATATTTCAGTTATGTATCATAACCAAACCAAACCTAACCATGCCTACGCAACCTGAGCTCTAAGTTCTCGCGAATTTTGACTTGATCCAACCAAGCATCTCTACATGTGTACCGTGATGATTGCTAAAAATTGGCACCTCTACATCGCTGCGTTCCGATTGATGACGTCACGCCGCAGGCCCAT
Organism: Imbricaverruca yamaguchii; assembly: GCA_034440575.1. Lineage (NCBI taxonomy): Eukaryota > Metazoa > Arthropoda > Thecostraca > Neoverrucidae > Imbricaverruca > Imbricaverruca yamaguchii. The sequence goes on from JAOTOL010001541.1 coordinate 919,171, forward strand.
CAACCAATCAAATGCGCCCTGTAGCTTCCGCGTATTGGGGAAAAAATCACGCAGGCCGGGGCCCTCCAATACAGTTTTGCAATCGGTGACGTCACATGGGCTGGAAAATTGCTCAGTCCCGTAGGCGCTCCAGCAAAACTTCCGTGTTTTCCACACATTTCCGACCTTAAATACCATCGAAATAGGAGAAAATATGGTTCTTTTGAAAGCTTGAAGAACCTTGCCCACGAATATTTTCTATAACACTAGGATTTTTCGCTTGGACCCATGCTGACTGCATTCATGTCAAGCGCCGCAGGAATCGCGCGGTGCCAATGGTAGAAGCAGTATGATGAGAAAGGCCAACTGAATATCGCGACCGGGAAGGAGGGGTAGGAGCAAGTAAGAGATAACTGTTGCAACATAATTCCTTCCCACTCGGTGCAGGGACGTAAACAAGGGTGGGGGGTACTGGGGGCATATGCCCCAATGGAAAGGTGGTACCCATCCGGCCAGGAAAAAGCGGACAAATTATATTTAGGCTACAGGCGGAGGTACCTATGCTGATTGGAATAGCATGGCCTTATCACCCATGTGCAGATACGCAGCCTGCAGCTGGTTTTCAGGATTGTTTTCTATTTCGTTTATATACGTCTAGAACAGGAGTGTATGTAAAATGTAGTGTGTAAAATATACTTTTTGTATATTTTTAGGGCAAGTTCCCCCTCAATGTTGTCTATGTCCACTAATGATTTAGGCTTTTATCATGGGGTACCATGGAGCATGCATTCGATCAATGTGGGGCTTCCCATTAAATTCATAAATTTTGCACCCAAGGAACCAATAATAATAAGAACAATAATAATAATTGTTACATATATAATAATAATAATATATAATACGTGTGTGTATGCAAGCCATTTCGGGTAATGAAATGGAAATATATGGAAACCTCAATGATATATGATTATATGATTTTGTTTCCCCCACTATATATATTAAAACTTTCCGGCAATTACGGAAACATTTGAGCACGAGGGAGAGGGTTAAACTCCACTGACTTCGGAACGATGGTGATAGGTTTGGCACCTTGCAACGCCAAATTAAGTCGTTCACACTCATCTTGACATAAAATAATAATGGGTACTTATGAAAAATACTGGTCGAAATCCGGCGATTTTTTTCTCTACCTCACCTCATTTCGGTGCCACGGACCGCCCCTGAGACATACTGGTGTATGGATGTCGACGCCACGACCTGAGCAAACGTGAAAAGATAAAGCAAAAGAAAGAATAAACGAACTCAACAAAACAAAACAAAAAGCCCATAACGGTGCATGACATGATACAATGTGTTTTTGCGTTCAAACGAAAGGCGATGACCCGCCACCTCCATCTACGCTCCGGCACCACCCGGACCACCACCTTCAATTCATCCACAATGACGTAAACAGCCTAAATCACCAAACGGTAGCAGGCTGGTCATTTCAGTCAACAGGACAGGGCAGGAGCGGTGGCCCGGATCGGTTGTAGACGGGAGGCCCGGACAGGAACGTCGGCGACACTGCTCGGTTGTAGACGGAAGGTCGCCCGGCCCGGTTGTAGACAGGAGGCCCGGAAAGGAGCGGTTGTAGACGGGCGGCTCGGGCGGGAGCAACAGTACACTGCCCAGCAGCGTTGGAAAAGTGGCCCTTTTTTGGAACTTTTGCAATCCAAAGAATTATACACTCCGGAAAAAATACACTCCTTGCATTGCTGGATGAAGACATACTTAACTAGCAAGACAGCTAGATGTCATTATACAATAGTGATAACTTGGGTGGAGAGGAAGATTCAGTCATACTGGGTCCCCTACCACATGAAGTTTCCAGTATAATTGAGGATAATACACATTTGTTATTTCGGGTCATCTGTAGGCACATTCCAAGAGGAGGCAGGAGTGGAGCCGAAAATGAGATGCCAGCCAGATTGGAAGAATATCAGTTTGCTAGCATGCACAAGTACAACATATGTCAATGGATGACAAAATATGGATCACTGCAGTCTGAATATGATCTTAATGCCACTGAACATTCCATCTTCCATATCATTCTATAACATTCCATTTGTGCATGTGCGATTTCTGGTGAGGTGCAGGTAAATTAATAAACAGCCACCAATGCATTCATGTGTATGTTCTCCATTTGTGGACAAACCTCAGAACAGAGTCCAGATGTGCCCAGAAGAATGTATGGATGAACACCAAGAGCTAGAGTGGTATCCACACAACTGGCAAGCCACAAAGTGTAGCACTTCCCCAAATCTCCAAAATACTGGTGGATATGAGCCATGTTTTGCTACAGCATAGTAATTGTCATGGGCACTATTACTTTTCCACACATGCTTTACACACATTTTGCCTCCATGAACCATACAAAGGTATTAGGTTTGGCTAAGTTATGCTATATTATTTTTTTTGTAAGTTATCCATTTATCAAATTCCTTTCAGAATCATTCAGGATTATAAAATAAAGTTTTTGAATTTTTAAAAAACACTCGGGCTAGCATAGGCTGTTTGGTTAGAATAGGCCATTTACTTTTAATTTGTTAAAGGAAAAAATTGCTTAGAAAATTTTTATTAAAAAAGGCTTTCTTGCATCCAGTTAGGCTGCAGCTTTTTCTTCCTTTTTAACATCACATTTCATGGTATATTTCCCAACCAAACCCGAGCCACTTTTTTGGTGTCATTTTGCTACCCAACTGCACTTGCCAAAAAATGTGAGGTCACATCATGTAAGTACCTACATTATGAACACATTCATAATCATTGCACGAAAAATACATTTCAAGAAATCAAATCACCTTAAACTGCAAATTTGTCCATTCAGAAAGTCACAGACCAGAAATGTTAAAAGTATAATGGTATTCAATGGAGAATGGGGACAGGATGCACCTAATAATTCATGAACATTTCATGAATGCACAAATAATGCTTGAATGCATGCATATCTATAATATCTGCAGTCAATGTGCACTGAAGGGGCCCAGCCCCATTTGTAAAGAAAACATTCACGCTTCAAAATGTGGTAAGTTAAAACAAGATTTTCCAGACAAAAGCAAAGCAATCAGTTTTGTTCATTTCTACGCTTGTCGACAAAACATCGCAGCAATTAATATTATCATGTCCTGCTCCTTGTATTATCTGGAAGATATCCCGTCACACAACACAAGCTTACAGCTTTGATTTATCCAAATCAATGACTCGAATTACCGCGGATATTTGATCATGGGTGTAACTTTATGTATATATGGGGTGGCAGGTACCACCCCATCCATGAAAAATGCCCCCCATTCGATCCAAGTGCCCCCCCCATGACGGCAGGCGTTGTACCAACATCGGAGCTTTAATGTGCCTGGTGACATACCGTGCCGGACGGCAATGCTGTCTGCTTTCACGCTGCCATTTGCTATGAAGGGAAAATATCCATGCTACTGCGAATTGGCAGCAATTTGGCAGCGTGGTTGCGAAATCCGGCTAGTTTCCCCTCCGTATCTGTACCCGTAGTATGTCCGGCCCATGAATTAGTGATTTTTTTTCGTAATGGCAATTGCATTGCTTTACATGCATTATAACATAAATATTGAGTCAAATGGTTTGCAGTAATAATTTGATCACGTCCGGAGGTGAATATGAAAACGATTATTTAACTTTCTAGAAAGTGAAGTGAAAGCTGCGCAGCATTTACCAAAGAAATACGTGACCTTGGCGTCTTGGCGCGCATCAACAATAGAAGAGTTGTGGAATGTGGATCTGTGGGTGGCTGAAGCTAAGGTGCGAGGGTCAGCGTCAGCGTTCTGTTGGGACGCTTTTGTAACTGAGACTCATCTACATAGATGTGTTTGCTATACTTTCTAAACGTCAAACATGTCTCAAAAGAGGAAGAATGTGCAAAGGTCCATATTGGACATGTTTTCGAACAGCAAAAGGTAAGCACATAAGGGGCTCTCCCCTACATTAATTTCACCTTCCTGAAACGCTTTCGTCCTCATAGAAGGGCGTTAAGGTTGCGAAATTGTATGGATTTAACCGGTTTTTGACATTTTCCTGAAACAGAATAATATGGGTAATGGAGTGCGTCATGGGCATAGGAACGTTTCAAAAAGTGGAGGGCATGGCACAACCATCCCCCCGTTCTTACTCATATAGAGTGCATGAGCAGCACAGGTAATCAGGCGCGTATCTATGGTGGGGGGGGGGTGGCGAAGCTGGCAACCGCCGTCCCGTTAGTCCCGATTTTTAAATAAAAATCACATGAAAGTGCTATTTTCTCGAAACCTAAGCGTGTTTTATCATAAAACCATCTCCTACATCGCAAGCTGCCCAAATCCGATAATTTTTTATTTATTGAAGGACATTTTTGAGATTTCGCCCGCCTCCAAGAAATTCCGCCCTCCCCCAAGAAAAATACTAGATACGCGCCTGCAGGTAATTATCAGAAATCATTCGCCCCTACGAATGAACTGAATCGCACTGAGCGTTGATTAATCCAGTTGTCACATCCTCAGGTCACATCCCGACCCCGATCCATCTAATCAAGAGGACGATCCACAAAGTGCCGAGGCTGTCGGTGTCGAACCACCATCAACAGTCCAGGAGTCCGTCACCGAAGATCCAGGGTAAGCTGCGAACACTGCGAAATCATCCCTCCCGGGAAATCCGGAACTATTATTTCATTACTACCCATTAGATGGCCAGCTCATCCAAACCCCTGTTGTGCAGGCTGCACCGCCAGACCCGCCGTGCCCACAGCGCGCGCCCTGGGCGCCACCTCACAGGGCGCCGCACCTCACCCAGGCTTAAAAGTTAAATTGCGAGTTCCTGCGCATACAATTTCATACGAATGCATCACAATTTGTGCCGTTTCGCGGCGCAAACCCAACCAGATGTGCTGCTTTCTGAGGCGTCCCGCATCGACAATCCTATTGTTCTGATACATTTTGTGCGGATTGTGCGAAAATATCCATTTCCGCTCTCGCACCGCTGGCGACGCGAACAGAACAAGCACGTGTCTTTTTTCGCGACACCGACAGCCAGTTCCGAGACCCTTCTGCTGTCCTTAAACTTTGTCTGAGATTGGGCCACAAAATGCCTGCAAAATTAAACATTTCTGGGCCGCTTCGCGACACAAACTATAAACCACAACCACACTAACTTTACCATGCTCTGCCCGTTTAGTTCCGGATTTCCGATTGGAACCAAGAAGAAAATTGATAGTCTTGCCATACCAGCTGTACCTTCTCGCGCACATGTGTCATGCAAATTGCAAACTAAGCGTTCTTGTGCATCTGTCGTCGTTCTGAAAAGGTTGCTGAAACGGTTACCCATGAATGGCTTTTTACTGTCATTATCACGTCCACCACGTCCTTATCCTAATCCTTCTCTCTTCTTCCACAGCCCGTGCGCTCCGTCCACGTCCGAACCTGTCAAGCCGCGTCAGCTCGCGCCTGAACGTGGGAAGAACTTTCAGTTCTCAAAGTGGAAGAAGACCTACCCGTGGCTGGTCAACCACGATGGCAAGTACGTCACCTGTCGCGAGTGCACCACAGCGCATGGGCTAGGGCTTCTGTCAGGAGAGCCACATCTCGATCTGGCCTTCATCTCGCGGGGGTTCAAATCGTGGAAAAAGGTGCCTGCTGGCTTCTCCCAGCATGCGAGATCACGGTCTCACCTAAGGGCTGTGGAAGCCCTGATCGGACGCGGACGTAAGAACCCTATCCAAGTCCAGGTACTAAGTGGGCATGCGAAGGCGGTGGATGAGGCGCGAACTGCGCTCGATGCTATCTTCGACGCAATCGAGTATCTCGCCCGCCAGTGCCTTCCGCTTCGCAATCGAGATAAGGGCTCCAGCAACCTGCAGGCGCTCCTGACCACGATGGCCAAGAAGGACCCAGCTCTGGAGAAGTGGCTGAGAAGGGACACGCAGATGTACCTCAGTCCGCAAATCCAGAATGAGATACTGGAGCTGATGGCCCACACCATACTGAAACAGACTGCGACGGAGGTCGGTGCTGCTGAGGCGTTCGCCATCATCGTCGACGAGTCGACCGACGTGTCCCGGCAAGAGCAGGTGTCGCTGTGTGCCAGGTTCGTGGATCCAGGCTGTGAGGTCCAGGAAGTGTTCCTCGGCTTTTACAGCACCGACAGCACCACAGCCGACACGCTGGCGAGGCTGATCCTGGACGCTCTCCAGCGCCTCAACCTGCCCATTGAGAAACTCAGGGGTCAGTGCTACGATGGGGCTTCAAACATGGCAGGGCGAATTAGCGGCGTCCAAGTCCGCATCAAGGAGAAGCAGCCGAAGGCACTGTTCATCCATTGCGCAGCACACCGTCTGGTCTGAACTTGGCCACCCTGACAGCCGCGACCCCTGCGCTCAGAAACGCGCTCGGAGAGGCGTCGGGACTTATCGAGTTCGTTCGCAGCTCGCCGAAGTGCCTGGCCATGTTCGAGCAGCACCAAGAGGACACGGCCGCCGGACTGACCTCATTCTGCCGCACCCGGTGGACCTGCAACGAGCGGAGCCTGACGTCACTCCTGTCCAACTGGGCTGCCGTGCTGGCTACGCTGCACGCCATCGAGGAAGATCCCACAGCCTCACCCGAGTCGGCCGCCAAGGCCCATGGCTACCGGCGGGCGATGGAAGAGTTTGACTTTTTCTTCATGGCGAGCCTGGGCCTGCGCGTCTACCAGCTGGTCACGCCGGTGATCACAGCGATCCAGAGCAGACAGGAGTCTGTCACCGGCGTCCTCAGCAAGGTCAGACTGATGAGGGAGGCCGTGCTGTCCCAGTGCAGTGAGGCCGTCTGCGACCGGTTCTGGTCCGACGCTGTCGCAAAGGCTGACTCGCTCGGAGTGGATGAGCCGCGCCTGAGACGGCCTGTCAAGAAGCCGCAGCGGCTGAGGGACAACGACGATGAAGAAGCGCCGCCGAAAACACCTAAGGAGCGCTACAGCCGTGAGTACGACGGCGCTCTGCGCAGCCTGGCAGCTTCCATCAAGGACCGGTTCACCAAAGGCGACGACTAGGTTCTGCAAGGGGTAGAGGCAGCCCTGGCTGGAAACCAAGACGAGGGCCGGCGCGCAGCGCGGTTCTACGGTCTAGATGAAGAGCGAGTCGTCCTTCACCTGCGGTTTTTGCACGACGCTGGACGCAGGCCAAAGTCACTACAAGATGCTGCCGAGATGATTAGTGAGCTGCAGGATCTGGTACCGGAGGCGGCGCGTCTGGTGCGCCTGGCGCTCACAGCACCGGCGACGAGCTGCTCCGCGGAGCGTTCTTTCAGCCTGATGAGAAGGCTGAAAACCTACATGCGTGCAACAATGGGCCAAGCTCGGTTCAACCACCTCGCTGTGTGCGCGGCGTACGGGCGAGAGCTTGGGGCTCTTGATCGGAAGGAACTCCTGCGAGAGTTCGTTGGCCGCAGCGCTCAGAGGAGGCACGCATTCGGTCTGATCTGAGCAGAGCAGACACTGGATGTGTGACGTGACGCGTGACGCGCCATGCGTGTTGACGTGAGTGATAAGATTTCTCTGTCGTGGGGCGTCAGCGACGTTGGAACGTGTGACGTGTTAAATTGTGATGCACCAATGGGATATAGAAGTGCGCCGTCCTGTCATGAGGCATGACGTAACGTTTTCATGGAAGATCTTCGCTGAAGTGATCAGCTCTAAGTTATGGACAAATAAAGATAAGCCTTTCCCCTAATTTTAAATGTCTAAGTACGCACTGCACAGCTGGATGAATGGATGTCAAATCTGCCGACAGAGACAGCGGCGGGCTGCAATGCATGCACATATATGGTGTGATTTGGTCCAAATAGGTAGTTACTGCAATCGGGCCATTTCAACCTTACACTCTGGAGGGAAAACCATTCAAGGTAGTCTTTCACACCAAATACTCAAAAACGTTGTCTCTAAACTGTGAAATAGAGAAGGCTCTGGCCTTTTCCAGAAAAGACAGGCGTTCAAAGTATTGGCCCTCTTTCGGCGTACCCTGTAATGCCTAGTTCTGTATGTCTGTCCTGGGTCAGGTGAGGTATCAAAAAATGGACGAAGTGCCCCCCCATTGCAAAATGAAAAGTTACACCCCTGTATTTGATATAGGTAAGTAGGTAGGTACCTACATAGTCAGATAATACAACCTCTCATACCTCGAGCCAAACACGCAGTCAATTCCATCCGGATGGCAGCAAAGAGCTTTAAAGAAAATCCTTCATTGAATAAAAAACCACTACGCTCCGCTAACCAAATATAGGAATTCACCTTCACCAGCCCCCGACCGCGTTCTTGGATTCAATGAGTTCACCGCTCTCCATCTCCCACTCCGGCCGGAGCTATTTGAACCATTGCCACGAAAAGCCATGGATAATGAATTTCTTCTTGGTTCCTTGGAGAATGATATGTTCTGCATCAAATGGGATGGATAAAACCGTTCATATTTATATTATTAAGCAGTCAGGAGCGAGTTACATAAAAGATATCGGAAGGATTTTCCCCATGAAAATTGCCTGAATGGTACCAAAACGTTCCTAAAACCTGCTAACACTTTGCTCCAAAATGAAGACCCATAGAACCAGAAATTTCACCGTCTTTCGATTTCATGACTTATATTGTTTTCTAATTTCATCAACAAGCGGGAATAGTTGTATTCATCCCACTCCGACCGCGAGGTTTCCCCACTCCGGACAAATTCAGATTTACGTGTGTTGACCTAATCCTCTACACTCTTATAAGCCTCATTCTGATCCAATGATTAATTTTTTCCCACAGTCCTGATTATTATTAATTGAAAAAAAGTTCCCTGTAATTCTTTTGGCAGTTTTCTCTAACTTATTTTCATTTTTTGGGTATTTCATAGCAATCATGGCGCGAAATGAGACGCTAATTTCCGCTCGTCTGTGACGATAGTCTGTTTTACAGCAGCAATTTGCCCGCCCGTCTAGTCGCTTTTCATCCTTCCAAGGAATTCCTTGCTTCTACTAAACATTCCAGACATGAACTAAAAAGTGCATTGAAATACATTTAATATTAATAAGGATTGACTTCAATATTTTTTTTCCAGCTTTCTCATTTGAAAAAAGAAAATTTCATCGTGGAGAGAATAAAAGATTTTAGACGGATTGTTTTAGTATAACTTTCCTTGAACCATTATATATTCCGAAACCCATATCCCGAAGTAACATTTTAGACCCTTCCATTTTAGACTCAGCGGTGCACGAACGTCCTGCTCTCGAGGTATGTTGTGAATTTGTATTAGTTGTGCGGTGTTGGTACCTATGCTAAGAGTGGCAGGTATTGATATATAAACTTGATTGACATGGATTAAGTATGCTTTTGTGATCATTTTATCTCCGAATGCTCAGGAAGTTGCCTTATAAGTCATTCACGTAACGTGGATGACTTCAGACGACGATGTGTGGTGGACCCCATCTGGTTGTCTGTGAGACACTAGGATAAGAACCTAACAAATGACTTAAAGGCGTTTTATTCTTGAGGAAGAAGAATTATCGGGTTATTTTACGACGCATTCAACCGCAAGGTTGCATAGCGCCGCCACCCTATATCACACCGATTGGTCGTGGGTGGACTCTGCAAATGCCGCCGGCCGCGAGATTCGAGTTCCACGCTCCACCATCTAAGCTACCGAGGCCCCTGGGTTTTTATTCTTAATTCCAGGAGACATCACTGCATTTTTCAAAATTTATACACTTCGTTATATATAAAATGTATATACTCCGTTACTTGGTGCTTCAACATACACCCCATAATTTGGCAAACTGGGAAATTATACACCCCATAACATAGTGCTTCTCCAGATTATACACTCCATACTTTGGCAAGCCAAAAAATTATACACTCCGAATCCAAGACTGAGAAGTGAAAATTCAACACTGCTGCCCAGTTGTAGACGGGCGGTTGGTTGGCTTGTTATTGGTTGTGCGACACATCAGCCGTTAAGTCATGTAGCGTCGCCAATCTCTCACGCCGATTGGTCGCGAGCGCAGAGTAGCGACAGGTGTTGTAGACGAGCGGCGTTAGAGGGTTGTAGAGGGGTTGAATCAGGGGTATGTCCGGGAATTTCGATTAGGGGAGGCACACTTGTCTAGAAGGGCGGTACCACTTATAATCTATAAGTGGCGCGATCGGCTAAAAATACGTTGAGTTGGGGGGGGGGGGGGCGCTCTAGCGTCCTTGAGGGGCGCCTGTCTCCAGTCGAAAGGGTGCCGCCTCGAATCTCGATGGAGTACAATGTCGCATACTCTCAGTTCACCCCCTCCTCTGGGTCCGCCAGGGGATTGAATTTGCCATGCTTTGTATGGATGTACGATTTTTAGCATGCAGAGTTCACATCCTTCACTATTATGAGCACGTCCTATAGAATACTAGAAGTGTTCTTTGTGATTAGTGGTGGCATAGAGGTGTTCTTGTGGTACTAGAATGTGTTCTGTTTGATTGCGTCACTTTCCCAAGAAGCACAATCGCACCGGGGCCTCAAAATGACGCCGGGATCTGGAAAAAATGAAGCTGGTCCCTCAAAACAAGCAAATTGAACAACCCTCCAAACTAAACAGATATGGATTGACATTATCATGAAACTGTATTCCACTGAGCCTACAGTTTTGACTTTAGGTAGAAATATGCACAGCAGGGGCATACGTTGAGGGGCATGCATTTTGACTTCTGAACATTAGACGGTTGGTGCGCCGGCAAGCCATGGGCACCGCGCGCCTCTCTGTGGCGCTGACACACTCGCTTCTACAAAAGCTCTATTCGGCAATAGCCTCGTTCAGGTACAAGCGGCATCGATCACTGGTCTGCATACACGAAAAACGTTACAAAATGCGATGAGATGTCGCTCTGAGGTCATTATGCCGGCGTTTCCGGTGTCCCCTCTGTCGACGCCGTCCCCGCCGCCGCCAGCTTGGTCGGAGTGTCGCGCGTCTTGCGCCTGGTGACGAAGCTGAGGGAGTCCCTGTTGAAGCTGAGCGGCATCGACCCCAGATCGCCACTGAACCTGTTCTTCAATACCTGCCGAAATGGACAGGGGCCAGTTTCGTGAAGGTTCAATGGCATGCTGAAGGATTCTCTGGAAAATAGCTAGAGTTTATATAGGACAGTAACATTGCAACTATTTTAGCTTAGACGGGCGAAGTAGAAGAGTTATGAGTACAAGAACACGACTAGGGTAGTTTCTAAGTGCGGTTTATATTCTGTTGGCGACATTTAAGATAGGATTGGTGTACTACATTAATTTGATGCTCGTGTGTTAACTCGCGCACCCTTTGATATTGTTCGCAGATCAAAACGACCAAACCATCCGACATGATCCAAACTATTCCATCTTTAGCCACCCTACCGACCATTCATAGCCCAGCATCCCATGCATTATATCGCTACCCCGTTCATATCCCTTTCCTGCAATTACTTACTTCGTCCGTATGGCATCGAACCACCAAGTTATAATTTGGACAAAGAAACATTCACGGGCGCTAAATGACCATGTAGTCAACACGCCGTAGCGTGCAAATTAATCACACGTATTCAAATAAGTCAATGATCAACTATAACGTGCATACGCCAACCGTGTCCGGCCTCTGGATCTGTCATTCCCACAACTGGCGATTCTCCGATCACATGCCGTCGCATGCACGCTCGCGCGGTGTTCCCCACCTGGACGTATTTCCTCTGGGTATCACCCGCACGCAGGATCTGTATTATGAGTACGTTGTCGGCTTCCTGTGTGGCGCGTGCCCCACCGAATACGGAGGACAGGCCCAGCTGGTCGTCATCCCGCTCCTGTTGGCAAACAGCGAGCATATCGTGGTAAGCAGAGCTCCACCCGTCCACACGCCTATTCAGGTTTTGATATGTAGCTGTGCATACACCCCCACTTTCGCAGAGTGGACATTTTCATGCCGTCGCAACGACATGAACGCCATAAAATAAGCAAAAGTTGCACGTATGGGCGATGGTAGGTGCGAATAGCAGTACAGTCAGTGGTAAGGGCCAAGTGTCAGGTCAGCCGCCAAAGCGCCATGAGCTTACCGACCTAGAGAACATCGATATAGATGCATCGGTTGGCAGTTCTGGAAGTAGTGACAGGCCTAATGAAATAGCACGATTCGGGAAACCAATCCAAACCGAGTCACTCGTTTCGAACTTACGCAGATAAATACCCTGGACCAAGTGCTGGACATCAATACAACCTATGTACAACCGATATCGAAAACAACGTTCACTCTAATATTCTGATATGCATAAACGATGTGTTCAAAGTCGAATATTAAGATGGAAAAGACACTTGCATTTTCCACAAGCACTTGCATTTTTAGGATAAAAAAGCATCTTTCATAGTTTCTCGCAATGTCTTTCTACATTCTCTCCCATAGGATGTGGATATAATATAATAATTTTCAATTTCAAGTTGTGAACACCCCATGAACTGTTCATGTCGCTAGTTGTATTTTACTTTTATTGGGCTTACGTGAAAATGCATACCCAGGACAAATTGATTATTTTCCACACCACACCCACTGCACTTGAATTTCGATGCACCATACATGAACGTATGAATTGCTGGCTGCACGAGCCCGGAGTACCTTCCGAGGATGTATGACGAGTGTCACGTGGCAGTTTTTCATGGTGGCGAACCGCCGGAAGCGGCTGATGACGGCGTCCTGCTCGAAGAAGCGGTCCATGGTGCGCTCGCCCACGCCCATCATGAATTGCAGGTTGTCCAACACCACGTGGCCGATGTCGTGCACGTATGCCGAGTGGGACATGGCCTGCCGACAGCACATGGCGTCAGCACGTGGGAGAACACCGGCTGCAGGGTCCTCGGCGAGGATAGGCGAAAGCAGCAATGTTGCAAGAATGCGGGTGTATAACTATGTGTGTGTGTGGCGTGCCAGTGGTTTCGGGGGTCCAGTGGTTTTCTTGGCCAGTGGCCTAGTTCGTGGTCCGGCCCATTGAAGTGTTTACTCACTGGAAGCTCTCCTCTTCCGCACCGAATGGGCGACAGGTGATCTTGGATCCTGACGTACAATTTGGTTCCCGTTTCTCCCACGTAACAAACATCACACTTCTTGCAGAACACGCCATACTCGGCATTATAAGATTTACAGCCTATAGAATGCTGTAAATCTGTACACGCGCACTGCAGTCTATACAGCCTTCCTACTTTATTTCCACGCACTTTAATTTCCTGATACACGATGAGGCACACAATTCTTTCCACAATTTCTAGCCCGATTTGCGTCCCGTACATTACCCTTCTCGTCTTGCCATGCACGAATGTATCAGCTAGGTTTGTTCCCCTTCTGTGTGCGAGCATAGGATCGACTGGGAAAATATTTGTAGGTTTTCTGATCGCTGTAAGATATGGCACCAGTCTCTCAATATCTGTCGGATGTCGGAGAGATGTCTGGAAAAGTGATGACCATTGGAACCCTCTTGGCTGTAGTTTTACATTGAGCCCTTTGTATTAGCAATGAGTCTCTGCTAATTTGATTGCCCTTGCGCGTCTGTACGGGACGCAAATCAGGATACAAAATTGTGGAAATAATTGTGTGTGCCGAGTCAGGTAGCAAGAAGTTTAAGCGCGTGGAAAGAAAGTAGGAAGACCTTCTGTAGACTGCACATATGTTGATGTTGTGTATGGCGTATTCTACAATAAGTATGATGATGTTTGTTACGTGGGAGAAACGGGAACCAAATTGTACGACAGGGTCCAAAATCACCTGACGTCGATTCGGTGCGGAAGGAGAGAGCTTCCAGTGAGTAAACACTTCAACGGACCACGAAATCGAAGATTTTCGTATAGTTCGGCTAGAAAATGTTTGGAAGGAAAATGTGTTTCAAAGATGGTAACAGGAAAACATGGATCAGCAGATTTGGAACTGTGTCGAAAGTAGGGGATTGCATCGGAGAAAAGAGGCATGCAGGTGATATGGTGCATGATGTTGGATATGATGGTGACGATTTGTCGCGACCGCTTGGGTTATGCTTCCGTTGCTTCCGTTATGTCGTAAATTTTTCCAGATTGCCACATGCCCAGTTACGTTTTTTTAAAACATGCGTGTTGGTATGTGAGTGTTTCATCTTGGATTCGCCTGTTAGATTATCAGATTTACATCTTAGCATGAATTGTATTTATTGTCGAATGTGGCGAACACACGGCGCAATATAGCACTGAAGAAGGGCCGACGTGGCACTGAAACTGTACGCAGATTTAATATGAATATTATTAACCCACGCCGAGTTCTCATTTCTATATATATATATATATATATATATATATATATATATATATATATATATATATATATATATATATATATATATATATATACATATATATATATATATACATATATATATATATACATTAGGGTGGTCCTTAAAATCAAAAGTTTGAATTTTGTTGCTCCTACCCCTGGAATCTGTTCATATACATGCAAAAACCGCGTTGGTATTTTTTTTTCAAAATCGGCTCGTGTGAAGATGTTGCACATCGAAGTTTATTTTTACTCTACCGCAGTGCTTTACCACAGTGCCATATGACGTTGAAATTTTTACTTTACCACAGTAAGTACCCAGTGTACTTAGGCAGTATCGGTATTGCATTAAACTCGCCCCTCTCTTCTTTTTTCAGATTATTATGGCTACACGTAGCAAATATTTCCTTGTTGTGCCCGAGCCAGAGCTGGTGGGGTCCAAACTTCCATCCAACGGCGATGTCTTAGCCGTTATTCTGCACAACTTACATTTGAAGAAGACGTCGCTCCGTGATGTGACGCTTGTCGTTGCTCCCATGGTGGCGCGATACTGGAGCATGGCTCGGATTCCCATGATGAGGAAGGACAACGTGGTGACGAAAATGGAGAAGCTGCATCGGGAGTACGAGCTCCTGAAGAAGGGGAAGCATCGACGCTCGGTGCCACAGGTGGCCAAGGAGGAGGCGTTCATGGTCGTCTTGGAGAATCTCTTCGACGTGGCCCACGCAGACGCCTTGAAGACGATGACGAATGTGGAAGATAAGGCGTTTCCGCTTGCCCAACGCGAACCAGGCCGACGGGGGAGGATGGGGAATATGGATACTGTCCTTGCTGGACAAGAAGCTCGACGATGCCAGAGAACGGAGAGAGAGCTGGAGCAACAGAGGCGCGCGCAAGAAGAGGCAACGTCTTCGTCCGCAGTGGTTGATCTGGAGTCCTCCACCAGTTCCAGCGCATCTGATCCAGAGTCGTCTGCTGAAGCTGCCGAAGTCCGTGATGCTGTTGGCGGAGCGAGTCCGCGGAAACGGATCCGGAGAGCCACCACCAACATGATCAGTCCAGCTCTTGCGGCAACGTTGGACAGGACGAAGATGACGGATCGATCGGCCGTTCACGTCCTGACTGCGACTGCTAGTGTTCTCGGACGCGATGTCAAGGAGCTAAACATCAACCGCTCTTCCATCCGCCGTCATCGGAGAAAGCACCGGGAAGCACTGGCCTTCAAGCTCAAGGAAGAGTTCCGAGCGGACACTCCGCTTGTTGTCCATTGGGATGGCAAGCTGATGCCTGACCTAACCACCAAAGACCATGTGGACAGGCTTCCCATTCTTGTTTCAGGGAAAGGAACATTTCAGCTACTGAGTGTTGCCAAGCTTGCCAGCGGGACAGGACACGACATCGCTCGCGCCGTGGTGTCCGCTCTGGAGGAATGGAGAGTTGCAGATCAGGTGGCCGGACTGTCGTTCGACACCACGGCTGCGAACACTGGCAGGAACAATGGCGCCTGTGTGCTCATCGAACAACAGCTCGAGAAGGACATGCTTCACTTTGCCTGCCGACACCATATCCTGGAAGTCATGGTTCAAGCCGTCTTCACCCATCTCCTCGGAGCCTCCTCTTCCCTCGATGTCCTCCTCTTCAAACGCTTCCAGACCTACTGGGAGAACATTGACCGCGAAGCCTTCACCACAGGGATGCAGAGTGCAGAGGTAGCCACTCTTCTGCAGGACATGAAGGACGAAGGCCTGGGCTTGGCAATGCAAGTCCTTCAGGATCGCAGTGACTTGCGTGATGATTACAAGGAGCTGGTCGAGCTTGTCATCATCTTCCTTGGCTGGGTTCCTGCTCGCGGCGTCCGGTTTCGAGCTCCTGGACCAATGCATCAGGCACGTTGGATGAGTAAGATCATCTATTCGTTCAAGGTATGGATGTTTCGCGATCAATTCTCCCTCAAGAAGAGAGAAGAGAACGCACTGATGAAGATGTGCGTTTTCTCTGCGAGAGTCTACGCAATGGCGTGGATGAAGGCAGGGTTCCCCGCTCAAGCTCCTCGGCTCGATCTGGACCTACTGAAGGCTCTGGACACGTATGGAAAGATTGACGCCGAGGTGGGGAACGTTGCCTTGAAGAAACTCTCCAACCACCTCTGGTACCTGTCGGAGGAGCTGGTTGGGCTCGCCATTTTCGACCCTGAAGTCTCCGTTGACAGGAAGAAGGCGATGGCGATGGCTACAAGGCAAGAGAGCGGTGAGAGGGAGGAGTCAGCTCCGAAGAGGGTCATGTTGCCGAAGAAATCTATCCGCAGTGTCCATCTTGAATATTTCGTCACGGATCGAACGCTCGGCTTCTTCGAGAAGCTCAACCTGGACAAGTCGTTCTTGAACTCCCCCCCCCCCCGGAGACGTGGGAGGAACGGGAGCCGTTCAAGGCGGCGGCAACAGTGGTCCACAAGCTGGCGGTGGTCAACGACCATGCGGAACGTGGAGTGGCCCTCATCAATGAATACAACCGGTCGCTGACCAAGGATGAGGAGCAGCTTCAGTTCCTCCTCCAGGTAGTGGCGGCCCACCGGAAGCAGTTTCCGGACACAAAAAAGACGACACTTGCCCAGACCAAGCAACAATGAGTGGTTTGGCCCCCACGACTCAAGTCTTTGAGCGGATAATACTCCTGAGCAGTGTGTACACTCCTGCGGGAGGGGGACCTGGAGCCAGATATTGGGTATATTTACGAGGTCGATGTGCAACATGTTATTACGATCGGATTTGAACAAAACTTTCTTCACACGTTTTTTGCTCCCAAAGGAACAATTCCCAGGGGTAGGAAGAAGTACTTTCCTGTGTTTATTTGTTCCCTATATACTAAGAACCACCCTAATATACATATATATATATATATATATATATATATATATATATATATATATATATATATATATAACTTCAGCAGGGTTCCCGCCGGAGGGCACCCATCGGACGCTGACCGAGCGTGTGTCGAGCATGCCACACCGCGTACGTAACCGTGAAAGGGCGCGGCTACATACGCTGTGTCTGCAAATGCACACTGGCCATTTTGTTCCGCAACACAGTTGCAGGGACATGACACTGTTTATCCAAAGGAAGGTTTTTAATCAAGCCATTCTTTGTTGTTGCCAAGGTATGTGCTTGTGGCATAATACTAGTGATGTTTAACTTGTTTGGTACCCCACACTAATCTAGTCAGTGCGGGGAATCTCGGCATAGCATATTGATCAGAAAAGCACATCTTATTTACTTCGTTTCAATGTGTTGTACGCTGGAACAGACAAGCTGAAATATTAAAAATAAATAAAATGAGACAAAGGCATACTTTAC
Source organism: Imbricaverruca yamaguchii (assembly GCA_034440575.1). NCBI lineage: Eukaryota > Metazoa > Arthropoda > Thecostraca > Neoverrucidae > Imbricaverruca > Imbricaverruca yamaguchii. The sequence goes on from JAOTOL010001541.1 coordinate 936,818, forward strand.
ATAATAGTGTAGCAATATGGACACCCATACATATGGCTTTAGAGCTTCCGTTCCTTTGGTTCTACTCCTTTACTCTTTACCCCGTTACACCCTGACCATTATCCAAATGAGCGATATGGATTGGCTTTGAATTAAACATGCATCCACATGCATTATTACCAACATTGCCAACATGCACCACTACCAACTCAGCTATGACATACCAACTAGCTTCGGCCGCATTGATAGGGGACAAGGAGTCTAGGGGTAAGTTGCTCGTCTCACAGTCGAAAGGTTGTGGGTTCGAATCTCACCTGTCGCTACTCTTCACCCGCGAACAATCGGCGTGAGAGATTGGCGACGCTACATGACTCAACGGTTGATGTGTCGTAAAACCAGTAACCAACCAGCCGACCGCATTGATGGGCACGCACATGTGTAGCAATAAACACAGACGAGCCAAGTTTACTGACAGCATACACCAGACTTAGGTGATGCTTTGATCGTAACATTTCTGCAACATGCAATTGAAACGCACTATGATGATGAAGGACAAAATATCAGTCATGAATACAAAAAATTACATGGCAGGTGATTGCTCCTAAACAATAATACAGATTTTTCAGTGGTACATATCACTCATACTATTTACGTCCAGGACGTCGGTGATACTCTGCTGACCGTGGAACGTCATAACCCATACACGCCCATGGTAGCCAGCACTACTCACGTCCAGGACGTTGGTGATACTCTGCTGACCGTGGAACGTCATAACCCATACACGCCCATGGTAGCCAGCACTACTCACGTCCAGGACGTTGGTGATGCTCTGCTGACCGTGGAACGTCATGAACCACATGGAGAGCTTTTCAAACTCGTCGGCCGCCTGCAACACCCGACACAGACCACTTCACAAGTGGTGTCGACAGCATCTCAATCTCACCGGAAACCGCCAGAAGCAACACTGTTTACACGAGCGGCTACTGGTTATACCGGCCAAGGGATACGCTACGATACGGTTTGATAGGAAGAACGCTTGATGGGACGAGGGGTCGGCGACAGCAATCACAGCTTCCAGTAGCATAACTTACCTTCATTTGCAACTATTATACCCGTTGAGATCGGGAAAATCAATCTTAATTCGATCTATTAGTTCGTGTTGAAGATTAAATCCACCGTTATCAAACCTGACGCATTGAACAGGCTTTGTTCTCTGCAGTGTCCGACAACACTGGGAAGATAAAAGGTGAAGGAAACCAGTGCCGGTTCTGTCATGTGTATGGACGATGACTAGAATGCAGGTGGTATAGATCAGTGAAGGACTTAGACAGTATTTGAGGTGGGAAGCAAATATGCTTCGAGTTAAGTGATGCTTTCCACAAAAAATAAAAATCTGGACAAATTTGACTGGGCAACTTCAAACAGTGACTCACGAGCCTCCAGGTTGGATATTGGTTTTACGACGCATCGACCGTTGAGTAATGTAGCGTCGCCAATCCTACGCCGATTGGTCGCGGGCGAAGAGTAGCGACAGGTGAGACCCGAACCCACAATCTTTCGATTGTGGTACGGGCAACTTACCCCTAGACTACCTTTCCCACACGAGCCTCCAGGAGTGACCCTGTGAAGTTCATGGGCTGTTCCTATTTGTTTGTTTATTGGGTGGTTCACCACTTTATGCATTCCTGGCACCGCCCACATGTTTGCCTGGGCCGCGAGATTTGGAAATTTCCTGGGGGGGCTAAAGGTAAACCCCGGCACTTTTTTTAGTTAAACCCCAACACCTAAACAACCCCCCCCCCCCCCCCCGATTGACCTTCAGCGATGACATTGAATGATGGCCTATCGACTTTCAGCAATGGCCCAGACTGACCTGGTCGAACCTGTCCAGATGTTTGTCCAGCGCGCAGTTCGCCATCTGCTGCAGCATCACCTTAGCGAGCCGCGTGTTGTTGATCTCGAAGCTGCCCCACAGCGTGTTCACCTGGCGGCGGAGGGTACCGGTGTGACATAGGCTCAATCGCAGGTGACGTAGCACAGTTCTCGACCGGCCACGAATGTGACGGCACGGTCAGCCAAGACGGCAGGGTCAGCCAAGGTCAGCTGATCACAATCAGGCACGTGAGGGCGGGGTGAGGCACGAAAAGCCAGGTGAATGGACAGCTCCTCGGGCAATCAAAGGAATCATTGAAGCCCCCATCAGAAAATATTAAAAACCTTCTCGAAGAACGTCAATGGAAAGCACTTCCCACAAAATGCTTAGGTACACCCTTCGAGAAGGACGGAGAATGCAATGCCAGTCACGGACATGCTCCGCATGCCATTTTCTGTCCATATCAATGCCAGTAAAAGACCACCTCAGAAAGTGAGACCCAAGAAATACAGTATCAATCACGAATGGAACCAGCGTTGACCAGAGAACAACATAGATGAGTTTCCAGCGAGGACACGAAAAGCCGTTTCTTGGCATTACACTCAACTACTTAACTTGGAAGATAACAACCATATGTATGCACGGTTCCCTCATGTCAAGCATCTGTAAGCATTAGATTACCAGGTTGTGACGCATGCACATTCACCATATAACTAGTGCCACACATTCATCGTCCGACGTAGATGCCACCTGAAATCCTGCCTAGACAATTTCACACCCAACATTCCGGGTGCTATATACACCTAGACTTACAAGGGTGATAGTCGCCTCCATTTGAATACACTCCCAACTCAATCGATGTCCACATACATGTATCCCTCCCCTGCTTGCAGGCTGAGTCATCATGTCTGCTCACCGCACCTCGACTTTCACTTCCATACACACACAATTCACCAGTCTTCATACCACAGTAAGCACCATTTTCTCAGCCATTGCTCGATTATTTGGGGTTTCTGGCATGTCGACTACATGCCAACTTCCTCATTTCTCCGACCAATAGCCAGGTCCCATCTGATGTCCTTCTGCCGTGTGCCTGGATCTCCAGTCATGCTATTCCGCCGTGCAATTGAATCCTCAGTCCCATGCTATTGCGCCGTGTACCTGCATCCAAAATCGCGTGCTCCTTTATCGTCTATCTACAGCCCGATGGCTATTGGTTTTACGACACGTCGACCGTCGAGTCATGTAGCGTCGCCAATCTAACGCCGATTGGTCGCGGGCGAAGAGTAGCGACAGGCGAGACTCAAACCCACATTCTTTTGATTGTGAGACAGGCAACCTACCCCCAGACACACGTCTCCCTCTGCCTGCGGCCCCAATCCCGTGCTCTTCTGTCGTCGATCTGCAGCCCCAGTACTGTGACCTTCTGTCCACCTGCCGCCAGAATACTCTGCTGTCTACCGGCGGTTCCAACGTACTGCTTACAATCACAGCTCTCGTACTCGTACTGCTTTTCCCCAGCGCCATGTCCTCTTAGTGTTATCCATACTTATCCTTTACCGTCAACCATTTTCCCGCTCTCACCATCAGCCTACAGCATTCTCCATCTTACCTCACCCTTCCTGCATATATCCCATCCTGTCTAATCGCCTGCCCAGTCTCCTCCTCACTTCCCTCCTATCTGTCTATCCCTCCGCCCACAGCTTCCCCGTCGGCTCACCTAGCCTCGTCTCACCATCTCCCTGCCGTGTCTCACCCCTTGCATGCAGAGGTCGAGTGAGTATTCGCTCATGAAGGTGGTTTTGCCAGCGCCGGTTGGGCCGGACAGCACGGTCAGCTCCCCACGACGGTGACCGCGCAACAGCCGGTTGAGCGTCGGAAACCGCGTCCACTGTACCCCTGCCACCTGCGGCACCGGCCTGGTGAGGTATTGCCGGGGATCTCTGGCCACCTGCGACACAGAGCTGGTGAGGTGTTGCCGGGGGTCTCTGGCCACCTGCGACACACAGCTGGTGAGGTATTACCGGGGACCTCTGGCCACCTGCGATACAGAGCTGGTGAGGTGTTGCCGGGGGTCTCTGGCCACCTGCGACACACAGCTGGTGAGGTGTTGCCGGGGATCTCTGGCCACCTGCGATACAGAGCTGGTGAGGTGTTGCCGGGGGTCTCTGGCCACCTGCGACACCGGCCTGGTGAGGTATTACCGGGGACCTCTGGCCACCTGCGACACAGAGCTGGTGAGGTGTTGCCGGGGATCTCTGGCCACCTGCGACACAGCTGGTGAGGTGTTGCCGTGGATCTCTGGCCACCTGCGACACAGAGCTGGTGAGGTGTTGCTGGGGCTCTCTGGCCACCTGCAACACAGAGCTGGTGAGGTGTTCCCGGGGGTCTCTGGCCACCTGCGACACAGAGCTGGTGAGGTGTTGCCGGGGGTCTCTGGCCACCCGCGACACAGCTGGTGAGGTGTTGCCGTGGATCTCTGGCCACCTGCGACACAGCGCTGGTGAGGTGTTGCCGGAGCTCCGTGGCCACTTGCGGTATAACACTGGTAGGTATTGCTGGTGAGGTGTTTCCGGGGGTCTCTGGCCACCTGCGACACCGGCCTGGTGAGGTATTACCGGGGACCTCTGGCCACCTGCGACACAGAGCTGGTGAGGTGTTGCCGGGGATCTCTGGCCACCTGCGACACAGCTGGTGAGGTGTTGCCGTGGATCTCTGGCCACCTGCGACACAGAGCTGGTGAGGTGTTGCTGGGGCTCTCTGGCCACCTGCAACACAGAGCTGGTGAGGTGTTCCCGGGGGTCTCTGGCCACCTGCGACAGAGCTGGTGAGGTGTGGCGGGGGTCTCTGGCCACCCGCGACACAGCTGGTGAGGTGTTGCCGTGGATCTCTGGCCACCTGCGACACAGCGCTGGTGAGGTGTTGCCGGAGCTCCGTGGCCACTTGCGGTATAACACTGGTAGGTATTGCCAGTGGTTGCCGTTCACTTGCAGTACAAGGTTACTGAGATGTTGCCGGGTGTCCCAGGTCACCCACAGCACAGACGGAAATATAATTATACCGATGCTAAATCTGCTAACCGAGCTAAACCGGTGCTACATTGGCCTAAAATACGCGGGGGCTGCTGGTCCCCCAGTCCTTTACTGGATCGGGCGGTTGCACTAGGTTGCACTACTCTAGCGGTTGCAGACCTGATAGAAACGTCCATATATCATCAATGGTATGCCTGTAATCAAAATCCATCCACCACGAACGTCAATCACCAAAATGTACCATTGCAAACATTGGGCGAATGAGGGCAAGAGGCGGACCATGTGACTCACATGCTGCAAGTGGACACAAATGGACACTACATCGCTGCGACACAGTTCCCGTGAGCCGATCGTCCCGTCCTTTCTTGGTAAACAGTTCAGACAGCACGCTGAGTCACTATCTCGGACATGGTGTGATACATGGCCGTTTGCTATATCGATGGTGATTGTTGGTTTTACGACACATCGACTGTTGAGTCGTGTAGCGTCGCCAATCTCTCACGCCGATTGGTCGCGGGCGAAGAGTAACGACAGGTGGGACTCGAACCCACAATCTTTCGATCGTGAGACGGGTAACTTACCCCTGGACTACTCGTCCCCGTTTTCTATATCGACATAGATGAGTTTGTACCAAATGCACAAGGTGGGTCCAATTTTGAATGAAGAAGGCAAAACTAGAAATATATTACACAGGAGGTGAAGAGGTTTCAGGTGATTAGTGATAACAGCGATAGTGACAGTCGACTTGGGCCGAGCCACTCGCACGAGATTCCCTCAAACATACACGTCAGTAGACGTCGCAAGTTCCGCTTTCGCTAGCAATAATCAACGACCAGTAAAAAAAGAAGTTACGAGTGTTTTCCCCACACATAAGGGGGGGGGGGTCCGGAACGCCACAGACGCGACGGCATTCCCCTCCAAAGAGACGACACGCGACGAGAACTTGTGCCACGTCCACCGCCGCAACTGCCCGGCCGGCGGCCCACCTGCGTGGCGTTGGAGAGCTCTTCGAACACGTCGCGTCGCAGGGCGGAGAAGGTGGTGATGGCGTTGTGGTAGAGTGGAGCGGCCGCGTCCAGCACGCGGGGCAGCGCCACGCCGGCCTGCAGAGCCTCCAGCGGCGAGCCGTGCTCCGTCGACGGACTGCGGGCGCCACAGTCGGACCGTGCCAGCACTCTCCAGCACACAGTCATGGCTCGAGGCGCTCGCGGGGAGGGTCGCAGTAGTGGCTATTGATTTTACGACACTTCGACCGTTGAGCCATGTAAGCGTCACCAACTCTCACGCCGATTGGCCACGGGTGAAGACTTAAACGGGTGAGACTCGAACCCACAATCCCTTGATTGTGAGACGGGCAACTCACCCATAGACTACCCGTCCCCCAGAGAGGCTCGCAGTCCGGGGGATATGGAGGGGTGCAGGTGGGGAAGCAATGTGGAACCGATGACGTCCTTAGACAGAACGATTAGTGCGGAACGTTCACGTACACCCGAAAGTACTGAGAACAGACTAGTTTAATACACAGCCATTGCTCAGTATGGTGTTCCATGCATACCGAAAGTTCAAGTAGAAATTTGTGCGCTCCTATTCGCCCCCGCTCAAAACGTCACCTTAAAGAAACAATCCAATTTTATGTTGTCCGCAAATATACCATTTCCAATGGCCGGCTGACATTTTGGCTAAATTTGGTGTTCGATGGCACCGGTGTACATTAATTATTCGCACAGAAGCATGAAGTTCATACCGAAAAGAAACTTTCTTAGACATTTGCAAAATGTTGAACGGCCCATGTGTTGAGTGATTAATTATTCGCCAAATACGGTGAAATATTTAACTTCCTGAACATTCAACAACATCCTCTCCAAATAAGTATCCGCATCATGTTTCTTGATCTATGTTGATGCAATATGCATGCCTATCTACACTGTACCTCGATTGCAAATGCCACGCCTATGCTCACCATTCATCATGATATACAAGCACTTCGCAGCACAAGTCAGTGTAAATGGATTACCTATACTGTGGTCTGCTGCGCTATGCCAGCTTATGGCATGGGTATTTTTATCGTTCCGTTAACAAAGATATCCCAAAGTTAGATATCTGTGAAAAAAAAATTAAAAAGGCGCATAGGGTAAGTATCCAACTGGCTCAACATTCAGCTTCAAACCTAAGATTGAGTTTGAAATACTAAAACGACATTTCAAACATCGCTCCCGTTGCGAATTTCGACATCCTACTGTACTCAGCTTATCATGTCACAACTGAAGAAAAATAATTAATTTGATACTGATTCTATTATATAGTTCACTCCCACAAATACCCCTCAAATATACGATGAGAGCATCAGCATTACTTTCGGATTAAGTAATAGACGTAGCGCATCCTCGTCACGGACGGAAGCCGCCCCACGTAACAAAACGTCCTCCGATACGGAATAACCGCTTCTGCAAGATATTCACACGCGAATGTGTGACCAATCTCCATGCGTATCCATTGCAGCTGGCGAAATAGCACACGTAGCAACAGCGTCTCGCACCCGTGATCTCCATCACTACCGCTGGAGCGCAGACCACCCACCGCACGGTGAAGCAGCGCTTCTCGCCAAGCTTGCGGGCGAACGCGTGCACCGAGTTCCAGCTCACAACGTCTCCGGGGAACCAGAGCGTCAGCTTGTTGAAGCGCTCGAGCAGCGGCAGCAGGTCCGGCGGCAGACTTGTGTTACCTGCAGCAGCCGCCCCACACTGGCTGTCACACCGCCCGCTCACACCCTACCAACGGGCGTGACCGCATCAGCGAAGCTTTTTCGGTGTTGGATCCAGTGGAGGACAAAACAAGCTGGCGTGCTGCGTAACGAGTGGAATAGTAGTCATCATACTCAAATCTGGGCAGTCCTGGTTAAATTGTCAGACCAGCAGCCCCGCAATCCCACATCAGTCCCGGATATTACACACATGCACCCATACTCTCACGGCACACCCGGATATTACACACACGCACACAGACTGCCACGACAGTCCAGGATATTACACACAGGCACCCATACTTCCACGGCAGTCCCGGATATTACACACACGCACCCACACTCCCACATCAGTCCCGGATATTACACACACGCACCAGACTCCCACATCAGTCCCGGATATTACACACACGCACACAGACTCCCACGGCAGTCCCGGATATTACACACACGCACACAGACTCCCACAGCAGTCCTGGACACTGCACACATGCATCCAAACCACCACAGCAGTCGCGGGTACTGCGCGCACGTACACACGCAAACTCTCAGAGTGGACCCCTGGGGTATTTTATAAAGCACATAGCATGCCGGGCCACCTGCATATCTAGAACGTATTCGGCCCGTTGACTGACACGCCATGGCTATTGCGACTTCGAAAAAGGATTGGCGGGATGGGTGCAAAACCAATTCAATTTTCAGTCTGCAGTGGTAAAACGAAAACTTGTTTACTTCGGTACCTATGTGATACTAGTAGTATGTGTGATTCCATTGATTTGCCCTTTTCACAATAAATTTCCTGGAACATTTATAACTTCCATGCAAGGCATACGTTGATAGTTTCGTAGGCTAACAATTACAATTATTGTGTCTTTTTGCTCAGAAGCAAGTGGAAGTCCATGGGCAAAATGCACCTGGTAAGGCTTCCAGTGAAAGTATCTGTTGAACGTTGAGGGCAGATCACCGAATCGGGAAGGGCAGATTTCCAAGTTGGGGATACCATCACTTCCGTGGGAAAGATTCTTCATCACTGACTACGGCTTAGTATACCCAACACGTCAACTGACAGTGTGGCAGTACCCACACACCCAACACGTCCACTGGCCGTGCAGCAGTACCCACACACCCAACACGTCAACTGACAGTGCAGCAATACCCACACACCCAACACGTCCACTGACCGTGTGGCAGTAACCACACACCCAACACGTTCACTGACCATGCGGCAGTACCCACACACCCAACACATTCACTGACAGTGCAACAGCACCCACACACCCAACGCATTCACTGACAGTGCAACAGCACCCACACACCCAACACATTCACTGACCATGTGGCAGTATCCACACACCCAACACGTTCACTGACCATGCGACAGTACCCACACACCCAACACGTCAACTGACCATGTGGCAGCACCCACACACCCTACACATTCACTGACAATGCAACAGCACCCACACACCCAACACATTCACTGACCATGTGGCAGTACCCACACCCAACACATTCACTGACCATGTGGCAGCACCCACACACCCAACACGTTCACTGACCATGCGGCAGTACCCACACACCCAACACGTCCACTGACCGTGTGGCAGCGCCAGCACCGGCAGCCGACTCTTCTCGGCCACGGCCAGCGCGTCGGCCAGTCGCGCCGTCAGCACGGCGTGCTCCCGGCCGCGCGCGCCGCCCGGCCCGGCCGGCACGTGCAGGCCGGCCGGCAGCGTGCGGTCAGTGCGAGGAGTCAGCTGACGTACACCGGCCAGGGAGCCGTCGGGTCGGCACAGCGGCACCAGCAGGGCGCCGTCGGCCGTCAGCCGGGCCTCGAACCGACGCAGCGTGTCCACACTGATGTCCTGAGGTCAGCAGCGAAACTGGAGTCAGAGTGAGACTGGGGTCAGCAGCGATACTGGGGTCAACATCGAGACTGGGGCCACAGTGAGACTCAGGTTACATCGAAATTAAAGTCAGCAGCCAGACTGAGGTCAGTAGCGATACTGGGGTCATAGCGAGACTAGGGAAACAGTGACACTGGGGTCAACGGTGAAACTGAGGTCAGTAGCGAGACTGAGGTCACAGCGAGGCTCAGGTTACGACGAAATTGAGGTCAGCAGCAAGACTGAGGTCAGCAGCGGGACCGACATCGCGGGGAGGTCGAGACAGCGGCGGCCACTGGAGTTGAGCTGGGGGAGGGGGAGGAAACGGAGTAGCCAAGGTTACGTTGGGTGCTAGATCGCAGATATAGGTGAAAAGGCGAGATGGTCGTCCATACACGTGGGCGAGGGTACTTGTGCGATTCTTTTTCTTGGTTCAAGACCACTACAGAAAGGATGTTTGCGGATTTCAAATTCAAAGCTGTCATGGTGAGGTTGGTATTCAGCTGCAGGGTTGGTATAATTTACCACCAAGCCTGTCTTTACCGGTTATTGCCACTGGCAAATCCCGACATGTCAAAAAACGGTTCTTCCCAGATTTTATGGATTAGGGCCCTGAGGATGCTTTGCTTGATCCTTTTTAGATCTACAAGACATCCTGTGTCTATATCTATGTGAGTGTCAAGTATCATTCAACATGCATAACACCTAGAAATAAACAAAACTGAAGGTGAAAATGCCAAAGGCAGCGCAAAAATGGTACTATCTTTTCCCTGTTATACCAATTCTTTCTAGTTTTTAAGCGAAAATATGGTTTTCGTGACAAAAAAAAACTAATAATTCCTGGTAAAACCCCAACCTTGTTATGATGTAAAGATCGCGGTGAGATGAGGTGAAGTTGGTGTCACAATGAGATTGGGATTGTTGTTACAGAGAGATGAAAGTCACAGCAGGGTTGATGGCACACCAGAGGATATGGGATTGGAGATGGTATATGGAATTTGAGATGGAATATGGGATTGGAGATGGGATTGGAGATGGGAGTTGAGATGGGATATGGGATTGGAGATTGGATATGGGATTGGAGATGGGATATGGGATTGGAGATGGCTGAGGTAAGACGGAGGTCATCCAAGACTCACACTGAAACTAGGAAATCAAACTCAAATCATGCGATAGAAAAGAAGGCGGTTGCCGTTTCCGAGTGCCGTGGTCGGCGACGTCGCCAGCTGGGAAACGGACAGGCCTATTCTAGACGGAGGCATAGCTTGCAGATGGAATGGCACGGTGCTAAGCAGAAGCTGGAGAAGGCTGGAAGGCTGGGCAGAAGGCTGGAAACGTGTCTCAGACACATGCATGCTTTTTGTTGAATACCAAAGGGATTTGAAAGTGGCGGATTGGCGGCCGAAATAAATAGTGGCCTGGGTAATGGAACTGGTGGGCTTACAAGCTGCAAGCCCGCTGTATGATGGTGTGAAGAGAGGGGTGTCACGGTCACCGAGAAGGTAGCAGCCTGTTAGCTGGATCGCAGTGACCATTGCCGCTGGATTCCAGCTGAACTTTCTTTCCACTCAAAAATATTAAGTCGGACATTCCCTGATACGAGCGTTACGTGTCACTGCAATATCCCATATCGCATTCGCGCTGCATGACTCGTCACGAAAAAAAAAAACTACGACACGGATATCACAACATGAAAAGGAGATGCTCAGACATTCCAAAATCACTCTCATGCACATGGTAAGAGTTCTCGCCGAAAACAACGCAAAATCACTGGCAAGTCTCGGTACCGTGTTGGATCGCCGGCGTTCGGCCAGCCCGAGGTCCGGTCCGGCTCGACCCAGCACCGACCTGTAGGTCGAGTCTCTCCAGCGCCTGCTGCAGGCAGTCGGCGTCCACCTGATCGGCGCCCTGCGCCGCCTCCCAGGCGCGGGTGACGGCCGGCGGCGGCGGCTCGGGAGGCTGCGGCTGCGGCTGCGGCTGGCGCGCTCGCCGGGCCCGCGGCGCCTGCGTCAGACTGAGGTGGTCCTCCAGCTGCGCCCAGCAGCCGCTGCAGCCGCACTGCTGGCACGTGAACGAGCCTGCTCTGGCGTGAGGTGTGCGTCGCGTCGCGAGCACCACAGGCTGTTTAACAGGCTGTAACTTAACGAGGTCGGTGTGTGAGCACGTGAAATGCTGCTTATTATCAAGCTCGACAAAATTGTTCATTATCCACCTCGCATGGACGTATCCGCTTCATAATCACCTACTTTCACTGGCGATCACAAATAATCGTACTGGCACACATACATGGGTCATATGGATAATACTTCAGACACCTAACGAGCATACAAAATTGCGAGCATAACAACATAAAAACACAAAACATGAAATAATGCAGTGACATAACAGCATAAAATAGCATACAATGCTTTGCATTTCTCACCTGTAATGAGATTCACGTACATTTTTTCACCATCAGGCTTTCTGCCAGACTTCTTGTGCTTGCAAAATATGCACTCTAGAATGAGGCATGTATAACCCACTTCAAATGGTACTTTGTAAGACTTTAGCACACTTCTAATTTTTGCTTCATTTATGGTGACTGGAAGACTCGTTGGTATCACTTGGGCTTGCAAGCTTGAAACTAGGTGTATAAGCCTTTTGGAATTATCAATTCCACTTATTTGGTGAATCAATTTCCCTTGTTCGCGAAATGGCATGTTTGAATATTGGCTGTAAGAATACTTCTTTTGGAACCGAGCACACGCCAACAGTCGAACATTTGATCCACATGGGACATCCAAAATGTGCTTCAAGTTACTTTTCAGGTGATGTTGACACCTGCATGTGGTCGATATATTCCTCATGATGCTGGAAAATATGGAATTACATAATGAATTAGTCACATTGAGCAGGGTTAAAACAAATGGTTTTCATGAGGTGTGCTATGTTAAAGAATACATTAGGGTGTCATTCATTCATTCATTCAACATTCATCATGAATTATGCCATCCACAATACATGTTTGAAGTTCCTGAAAGCTCCGTCAGAAAACGAAGATACTTCTAATGACACTATTAATTGTGTCTATGGGTAATTGCATTACAGACCACATTAGTCACATCATCTGGAAATGCATCATGAAATGTGGGTGCCTGTGTCGGTGGGTGCTCATGAGATGTGGGGGTTTCTAAAAATAGTGATCATGTGTATGATTGTTATAATGCTACAAACAGAACAATGTTCTAAACATTGTTGTTATTTGAGTTTAAGGGCACTTCAGCCAAAATGTGATCATTTGGCACCCATACTGTTCTAAACATGAAATGCAGACTACCTAAATATGCATGCATAAGTAGGATATAAAGATTTTGTGGGAATGGACATTAATTCAGCATTGGGTATGTGCCATGTTCCACCAATTTCAATGAAAACTATATGGCTGGTGTTGAGTTCAAATTTGCCCAGAATCCATCCCTGTGTTTTTGCATAATCTAATGGGAGTAGTGGTGTGTGAAGTGGGGAAAATACACAAACCACTTCAGCATTTTGTGTCAAAACTTCCGTCACATAACAGATGAAATACCAATGCCTCACATTTCATCTCCAAGTATATGATTATATCAAAATGTACGTATTGAAGAGCATCAGGATATCACCATATGTGAGGATCTTGGATTTTCCCCCATCATTTGGAGCAGACATGTCAACACTGTGAAAACTAAGCTAGACTGGGGCATCTAGCTTTTCATACAGGGTAGCCAACAAGAAATGGTGGGATGTTTGTACAGTTGAACTGTGCAGGAAAGGACAGTCACCTCATATTAACAGCTACTTCTTAATCATCTCACTAAGGTGTGACCAATCATAAGAGGGCAGAATAATTTCATCATGTTTCCATGTACACAAAGATTGGAAGATTGCCAAAACCCAAGTAAAAGCTCAACTGGTGAGTTTCATGGGTTTCAAGTTCCCAGCATGTTGCCACTTCTTACTCAAGGTGGACAACCTGATGGACTGAAGTCTCCAGGAGGAAGAGTTAGTTAGCTATTATATAGGGGCAAATTGGCTGCACAGCACATACAGTGCACATACAGTGCCCTCCACGAGGAAGAACTGGAAGCGTGGTCACAGTTGTGATATGCCTGTAGTGTCACTTAGCAAAGCTTTGGCATTATTTGGCTTTAACATGAATTTTTTTTTTTACTTTTGCCATGCTCATGCTCTCAAAAAAAGGATCTAAGTTGTGTGCACATAGCCAGCAGTGAAGGATTGCAATATCTTATGTTAACTCTCGCACGTCCAGCGGTACGCGCCAACTTCACATGTTTATGGGGGGGGGGCAGATGTCTGCCCCCATAAGATCTCTAGAACTATGCTAGCTGGCGACAAACGGGAGACGGCGTTGGATAGCTAGTGGCAGACTCTATCGAAAGTGTTTCAGTCATTTTTCGCTCAGATCAATATTCAGGTCACTGGGTCATCATAGGTCAAATTTGACAAGATCTGGTGGGAATCTCAGATATTGACAGATATGGCAGGACCTGTATTAGATAGAAACAAACAGCGAATACTATTAGACAGTCCTTGAAATGTGCTATTGACAATAGGTGGTGTGATTTAAGGTCAGGTCAACCAAAACTATGACCTCAGGCCAAGGTCATGAAGTAGCCTAGGGAGGGCATGTAATGCACCAATAGACACATCGTGGCAATTAAAGCACAATGATGGTAATTTCAGCCTTCTAGCTCAATGCAGTGCAATATAATGCACATAAATATGCTAGTGATCTCAGGTAACCCCAGATGACCTTGGTGAGGTCACTGAGCAAAAATGTCAGTGGTAACTTGAGCATAGCTTCCAACTATGTGCCACAACCATTGTGAGGTTATTCTGAGAGCAAATACGTAACCAGGAAAAATTTGTATATTTTACCATAGCCCTATAATGGGGGAAGCCACGGCAGTGACTTGACAAGTCAATGCTACAAAAAAAAACTGAGATATATGTTATGGTCCCTGATGAGATCATGATGTGTTATAAGTTGAAAATAAATTGTCAAATTATTGTGGAAGTTATGCCACCTAGAACTCCAAGGGATGTTGGGTCACTTCACCTGACCTGGTGACCAGATCTGAGATGACCCAGGGTTAAAAATGTATGAGGATACTCAGAAATGATTGAGCAGCAGTGAGCAGTGAGCAGCCATGCAAGGTTTGGCCTTGCTAACCAGATTAGTATTGCAGCAAATTATGAAAACTGCAGGGGGGAGATATCTGCTCACTGGACATGCATGTGTTAAGAGTAGGATGCATCAGTTATGACTACAATATCAAGAAGTTGTGGCAATTGATGCTGCCTTCGCACTCAGCACCCTTTTAAACTTACCAAAACATATACATACACTCCTAGCTCATCAGCCTTGGTGCTGTTACATCCAGTTACCAAACACCCTTTAACATAAAATGTTGCCAGCAAATTTTTGAAATAGTTGCCATGACCATTTTGTGGAATTGGCTCACGAGCACCTGGTACATATTTTCTAACAATGCTAATTTGTCAGCTTGGTTGTGTTCAAATAAGTCCAGTAAGTGCTGAAGCATCAGCAGCACCTAAATGCATAGCAATTCATTTAATGCTCAGATTCCTCCCTATCTGCAATGCATTTTTGCCATTATTGCAGGCACAAGTATGGGGACACTGGGAGCATGTGTCCCCTCCATGGGAAGGCAGCACCCCCTCCAGGGAAAAAGATGCACCTCCAGGAAAGTAATACTGAAGTTGTTGAGAACTTGAGCAAGTCCAGACCTGGGTGCAAAATAACCCAATTGGGGTTGACTCACCCAAGAACCCTAACAAACAAACAAACAAATAAACAAACAAACAAGTGAAAACTGGACATTTTTTAATCTCCAATTTGTGGTCAGTGACTAGTCATATATATATATATATATATATATATATATATATATATATATATATATATATATATATATATATATATATATATATGTACCTAAATACCCTTCATTTTGTTTCACTTAACCAAATTTATCTCCAGAAGCATACAAAGGGGTTAGCTTTGAATAAGTTAAGTTATGTTCAGCTTTTGTTGTAGCCTGTAAGATTTGTACCTTTTGTCATCTATAATTTTCTTTTTAGACAGTTCAGGCCAGCTGAAATCAGGTTTTTTAAGTTGACAATCCAAAAAAATGATTTGGAATTTGTCAATAAAATGTTTTTCTTGCATGGAAGGTTAGGCTGTATTGGGTAAGGTGTATTATTGCAGAAGAAGGTAACTTTGATTCTTCAGAATCTTTTTTTTCAAATACAATGCATTTTAACTTGATTTAGATGGATATATTGCATTTTTTTGTTGATTTTTGAACATATATCCAATGCTATATTCCCAAACTACAAGCCTGTTTTTCGGTGCAATTTTTAGTTCCAATTGAAAATTATACATTTGCAGAGGAGGACAAGTAGCCTAGGGGTAAGTTGCTCATCTCACAATCAAAGGGTTGCGGGTCCGAGTCTCACCTCTCGCTACTCTTCGCCCGCAACCAATCGGCGTGAGATTGGAGATGCTGCATGACTCAACTGTCGATGTGTTGTAAAACCAATGACCAACCAACATTTGCAGAGGAAATGAGTGGTCAGGCTTCAGTATGCACTAACTACAAGGTCACTTAGCAAAATGAATGGTGACATGTTTTTACATTCACAAACATTGCATTAAAAAAGAAATTCCAAGAAATCAGACATCTTAAACTGCAAACTTACCCTTCAATCTTGCATTGAGTGGGATGTGAATGACAATTAATAAGTGTACACTTTCATATGATTGAGGTATTAATGAAGCTCAAGTAATACCCATTCATGGCACAATTTCACACCCACCCACAAAGGCTCCTCCCTACCTGCTGTGAAACATCTTGAAACCAGATGACCAACCGTGCCTACTGTGCATATCAAATTAAAAAGACGTGAAGAAGCATGAATAGCTACCTAAGAACCTACACACATATATAACGGAAAAGTAACACGAACAGCAAATTTTTGGTAATGAATTGTTTAAAGTGTGAAGCACATGCGCAGAAAACACCACGCGTGTTTACAAACTGCAGAATAGTTCCAATTTTAGCGCCTGTGAGACAGCTTCAGGCGGTGTGCTGGCATATTGGTAAAAACTTTCAACTTTCAAAGAGGAACCACGCAATTTAGAGGGAAACCTTCAAATATTTTCTACATGTTGAACAAACATGACCACCCAAAGTGCACATCTTAATGTTTGGATTACACCGTGTCCGTTTCTTGTTTTGCAAACGCCCGATATCCGTCAAACATCCGTAAAAATACTCCTGCGCCATACGTTTCTGACGGGCGCAGTGTGTAACGGCGACTTCGGAGCGACAATTTACGAGTAAAATATATTTTGCAGCAAAAGGTTGCAGCTAAAACTATTCTTCGAGACAGTTAAAGCCATGCTCCGTGATAGCTAAAACAATGCTCAGTGGTAACTAAGACCGTGCTCCGAGATAGCTGAGCCGATTTGTATGAAACCTTATCCAATCGATTCAGAGGTTACAATTTCATCAGCGCTTTGAATCAATATCCAAGCTTCAAACCAGTGGCGCAGCCAATATTTTCCTCAGGGGGGGCTCAATCCCACTAAAATATGATGCAGTAGAAAAAGCTTCCGGTCCGCTAGTGTTTTGCGTGAAAGTATGCTGAGTAACCCAAAAATGTAGGATTTTGCGTGATGACAATCTAAAAAATTATCTTTTGATCGAATATATTTCGGGGTGCTAGAGGGAGGCGAGCACGCCTTTGGCGGCTCCTTTCCTCGACTTGAAACAATATCGAACCATCTTAAACATACCTGTAAACATAAAGCCTTGTAGCAATATCTTGGAGCCAAAATCATGATCGCCATGCAGATCCAGCGAAGAACTAAGTAGGGGACCATGATGGAGCCATTCGGACCACACCAGGGCCAGGCAGAAGCCCAAGGCGGTGGGGGTGACCACTCCCGCCGACCCCTTGGGTATTTCCCCTGTCATAGACAGTTTTGTTCGCGCGCCTGCTCTCGGATTCCTTGCCGCACTACGTTGTGACCACGACTGGGCTATCCGGCTTCCTCGAGCTCGGTAGACATGGGACTGTTCCGGTGACATGAGGCAAGAAGGGCGTACCACCGGGCCGAATGATCTGTTTAATGCCAGAGCATGCCTGTGAGCCTGACTCTGGGCGCGATGGTCAGTCGGTGTTAATCCCATGACACGACGAACACTCCACAATTGCTGTCAGCTCCTGGACAGAAGCCTCCCGAGTAAAAGGCTGCCCAGGATCAGACTTCAACCAATGGCATTCCGCACCAAAACTAACACACATCTGCGCCACCGAGGAGGCAGCCGAGAGCTATTTCTCTCCACAACCAGTGCATTGTATTCTCGTAACAACTGCCACTAAAACCTAAACGTCACACTAACACGCGCAGACACACCACTGTTGCTGTCGTAGCTAACGCTTCCTGACACTTGCGCGGGATCGGACGCCGGCACTGGACTTCCGACGGCTCCGAATCAGCTTCCGACCGTGAAGACCTCGCGTATGACGTCATAGAAGTCACCGGGCCGATCGCACACCGCCCGCACGCAGCAGAGTATAAACAGTCGGCCCATGACTCCTGCGAACGTCCAAGACATCACCAGTAATTCGTGAAGTTATTAGTCTGCATCAGGTCTTGGTGGTACACCAATGAAATGCAAACTAGAATATTTCCGAACAAATTATAGGACGAAAGGCATAGGTGCAGGTTCATGAAACATGTTCGGAGGGCGCGATACATGAAAACAATATGTGAACCGAAATGGACGAAGGGGATAGCACATAAGGCCTCAAAATAAAACCAGAAATTATTGGCATGAAGAAGGGGAGGCTGGGGGCTAAGCCAAAGATTGGAAGGGGAGGCAAACGCTCTCCCAAAAGCATTCAAAGGGACTTCCGACGGCTGGCCAAATGTATACTTGGTATAATAGCATATGAGACAGCACATGCCTCGCTTGCGGGGACCGACTTTATGCATGTTAAGTACTGCTTCGAAGTCTAGCGACGGTGAGTTTTGCACTGTATATTGTGCTAGCCGCATGACACAGTTGTGCTGCACCCACCCAGTGGAAAAGAGGTGGCTTGGCAGCTACAGCCTAAGTTGCATAACTGTACTGCAAGATGGGGCGGGTGTTGCAATTGCCGGGAACTTACTTAGCCTACGACGGGAGGTCCCCGATTGAAAAGTACTTGTGAGAAAACCAAGTTATCAGGTAATAGAGATGATTAGCTTGAAGCATAAAAAAACGTTCTAGAATGCTCTCCAGGTGGTATCAGGCCAAGCCAACAATTGGCTTTGGCTGTGTAACCGCAATTTCATGGTGAGCAGGCAGAAAAAAACATACTGCTCCAGTAGGCTCTGCTGAGCTACCAGTAGGTACATCCAGCAGGCTCCAAGTCGTCTCGGCGGCCAAACACTGCGCGAATAAGCGATGCCATCTACTAAGGTCATCTGGACTCATGGTGTTCTCGCCGCAAAATGATGCACGGCAGAGGCCCGCATCATGGCGAAGCAAGCAATGAAGCTTGGAATTCCAGAAGTTGTGTCGCTCACGTAGCGCTTTCCGCACTGTTTCCTGATTAGATATGCCGTTTCTTAGCTTCCTATCAATGTCTAAGCTGCTTACGTTCATGCAACGTATAATTCCGGTTTGGAAAAACGACGGTCTAGATCGTTGAGCCTGGATGTTTCGAGACTCGTCCGGTCAGTGCTCCAGAGATTTCTGGAACGTTAATGAGGAAAATGTCATCCGTTGGTAACTTAAAATTAGCTTCAACCTACTGATGTTAAGTGTGAGAGGTCGCGGTAACCCAATCGGTAGGGCGCTGACTCCTAACCGAAGCATCGTGGATTCGAATCCCACAATCGGCGAATTTATCGAGTCCACCCGTGGATAATCGGCATGAGAGGTTGGTGGCGCCATATTGCCTGGCAGTCGAATGCGTCGTAAGAGCGCCCAATATTTGTCTCCTACTGAAACTATGTGAGCACGTTGAGCTGAATTAAAATCAAATACAGCTATAAAAAAATGTATCGGAAAAATAACACATTACTATCACGCTGGGAGGAGCAGAGGGAGGGGAAGGGATGGACAGAGGAAGAGCAGTGCAGGTGCAGTAGGGGTGTAGGGGCGAGGGAATGGCAGGGGCAGGGCAGGGGCAGGGGCAGTGCAGGGGCAGTGCAGGGGCAGGGCAGGGGCGGGGGAGGCAGGATAATAGTACATGCGCAATAGGACCTGCTCAGTTGTTTTACTGCCGCACCAAGCACACACATAGAAATGAATGACATGAAACGGTGACTGTCTGACGTTGAAAACGTCAGCAATTATTGCTAAGGTACAGGGTGCGCGGAAAGTCCTGGCGCTTTTCTGGTATGCTTGCCAGCGCGCGCTGTGATTGGTGGCCAGTCTGCCAATGGCCGCAGGCGTGACCCTCGCCGACCCGGTTAGCCGGGGGGCGTGCAAATATGACCTTCGAATCGCGTTCAGTCATGGATAAACAGACGAAGCGGCATCTTGTCGCTGGCTGCCTGCGCGCGGCGGCCGGGTCCGGCTTAACCGAGGCGCAAGTTGCGGAACGATGCAGCGTTTCTCGGCGAACGGTTCGGCGGATAAAGGCGAAGATCCGATCTGTGGAGTTCTTAGAAGATGCCCCCAGGTCAGGTCGGCCGCGGTCGCTCAGAACTCCCGAGAACGTGGCGCCGTGTCAGAAGCAATCGAAGAAAATCCGCGGCAGTCAATCAGAAAACTGGCGAAGAAGTTCAACTTTCCCGAGACATCAATGCGGGAATTGATCCACCAAGACTAGAACATGGAGTCCAGAGTGATCCATAACAGGCCGCGTTTAACCGAGGCCACGCGTCTCCGCCGTCTGGAGAAGAGCAAGCTGCTGCTCAACTTCTTGAAGAGCCCGGTGACCACCGGCTTCGTTCGGATCTTCTCCGATGAGAAGCTCTTCCACGTCGATGCCCAGCTGAACCGGAGGAACTCCCGCTACCTGTCCGACCAGCCTGCTGACGAAGTGGACCCCCGGATTCGGTTAAACCCCGTGAACAAGCACCCGCAGAAAGTGATGGTCCTGGGTGTCGTCGGGTCCGACGGGCAGAAATGCCCCATCATCTTCATCGACGCGAACAAGAAAATCAACAAGCAGTTCTACGAGGGGCTCCTGGACACGCACGTCATCCCCTGGATCAAGGCGACCTACCCGGAGGGCAATTTTGTCTTCCGACAGGACGGAGCGCCCGTCCACAACGCCGCCGCCATCCAAGCCAAGCTGACAGAGGAGCTCGGCGGGCCAGATCACTTCTGGCGGAAGCAGATGTGGCCGCCTCAGTCGCCCGACCTCAACCCGCTCGATTACAGCGTGTGGAGCGTTCTGCAGGATGAGGTCCAGGCCACTTCTCATCCCAACCTGGAGTCGCTCAAGGCTCGCATCGTGGCGCCGTGGGAGGCGCTGGAGGCGGCCTACATCATCAGGACCTGCAAGGGCTTCCGCTCTCGCGTCGAGGCCGTCATCGCCGCCGAGGGCGGCTACATCGAGTGAGCGGTTGGTGAAAGGATGTGGCTTGTTGTTCCCAGTCACTGTTGCAACCTGTTGTTGAATATATATGAGCCAGTTGCATTTGTTTGCGAAAATGTTGAAAAGCGCCAGGACTCCGCGCACCCTGTACACAACACTAGCGGCACACGGTGGTGGCCAGCGACTCACATGTCTGATGTCAACCGCTGGCTACTATAGGCGTTGTCGCTGCACCACCGTGGCCTCATTTACATACCATCACTGGCACAACCACGAAGCGTCACAAATGTAGAGTCGCGTTCAGAGTTGACCTGGTGAATCATTCGACTGTCAATGTGGGGCGTCATCATGGAGCTTTGTCGTGTCATGTTCGTGGCACTGACAGTGACTACCAATGGGTGTTTGGTGTGCGTGTTGTGTTTGGCCAGCCAGTCACATTGTGGGTGATGCCGGCTGGTGCTGTGTGTTTTGTTAAATGCGTGACTGTGTGATGTTCCAGGGTAGAGCAAAGCAGATAAAGGAGTATTGAGTTGAGGATAGTAGAATAGAAAGGATAAATATACTCTACTTGGAGTGACTTACTTGGAGTGAGTCGACGAGAAGCGTAGCTGAATGATGTTTTGAAGAAAGACTGGTAAGTGGAGATGAACAGAGCTGAGATGAGATGCTGGTCTTGAGTTGCAGAGTAGTTGTTTTTATATAAATTTAATCTGAGTTCTTGCGGCGCTATCTATCGGCAGCGGAGAGCTCTGGATCATCCTGACGATGAAGCCATGGTGCCAACTTCGAGGCAGGACTTCACGAGACTGGCCAAACCGTGGGTCGATTTTGGATCGTTCTTCTCCAGCGGAGAAGAGTGCAGTCAAATCAACGGACTGGTCATGGGTTCACCACGCACCGCCGTCTCATTCCTGTCTCCACATGGAGCTATTAAAAGAGGACACATTCAAGCCAATTGTCGGGGCCGACACCAGTTGCATAGGGTACGTTGAAGCGCTGGTTTCCCTCAAGCAGTTGGCCCTAGAGGAAGCTTTGAAGGACTTAAATCATGTCGAGCCGCGCATAAAGTTCACCGCAGAAGGGAAGTCTGTTCTGGAAATCTGTTTTTAAGATGTGCTGACCCGCCGATAACTTGACATTTCACGTACGTAGGTATAGTTCACGAAGAGAAAGCCTTGATGCCAGCACCGTGTATTCCTCAGCGATCGGCGGTAACCAGACTGGGCCACGCACAGCCCACACCCTCCCAGGTCAACTCGACACCGCTCCCGCGTTTCCGACACCCCCGATCGTTCATTGGTCCATCCCGCACTCGCCCCACCACGCCACGTATCCGGCCGGCCCGTCCAGATCATGAGGTCGCCGCACTGGATGACTCATCTGCCGGCATCCTGGGGCTAGTACCAGTGCCACCTCACATGCAATCTCACTACAGTAGGAAACCAACAAATAAAGACGGCTCATGCATTCATATTCGGAACACGACTCGCGAACCAATCCAGGAGTTGTTATCAGCTTATATTTACGAGCATTGCGCACGTGTCCACCCGAGTATTTACAGGATGAGAACCGCTACATCATCGAGTCCTTCGAGAAACCGAAGTTCCCCAGCTCCACCTTTTGATTCCCATATGAAGGGTTATGTCCTGTAGAAGCGTCCCAATCCCGCATCCACTGCATGGCTGAGGCACCAGGCGTTTCGCCGATACTTGTGGCACTCGTTCCAAAACAATGAGAACGGATGCCACAGGAAACGGATTGCAGCCAATGGAAGCGGGTTGCAGAGACGTCTCAGGGTATTTAAGTATACAGCTGCATTCGCAGGCACCGAAATTGGCAACTTCGTCTGTAAGAAATCACGCACGGCTCCAAACAGAAAGAGCGTGGTCTTTCGTGAACAGTGTGGGAGCTGTCAGAGTCTGTTGTGGGGACGTCAGCAGCGGGAAGAGGGACGGACGCCAGGCTCAGGGATTACTGTGTCAGACGGCCGCCACTACCGGCTGGCAAATGCCATGGTGATTTATACAGACCGAACAGGACACCTGCCAAAGAGGGATGCCGCGCCAGTTATCGAGCACGGACTGAGCAAGCGGGTGCGAAGAGCTGTGCAGACGGAGTTTATTGGCACCGAGTCCAGCATCAATTCCTCACAAAACTCTTTCTATGTCTCTGAAATGATGGCACAACTGATCAGAAAATACTGTGATTTTTGGTTAGGTGTGTTCCGCGAAGTCATGGAAGCAACGAGTGCCTCCCGACTTTAGAAAGAAAGATGAATCGAAATGTTGTTTCATTGGAATGCACAACCGTTGATAGTGTTATATAACCGCATAGCATTTAGCTTAACACTCGCACGTACGGCGGTCCGCGCCAACTTCGCACGTCCGGGGTGGGGGCAGATGTCTGCCCCCTAAGATCTCTGGAACTATGCTAGCTAGCGACAAACGGAAAACGGCGTTGGATAGCTGGTGACGGGTTCTATCGAAAGTGGTTCGGTTATTTCTTCGCTCAGGTCAACATTCAGGTCACTGGGCCATCATCTGCCGGCATCCTGGGCAGATGCCGGATGCCGGTTTGCTGATCTGGTCAAATTCGACCAGATCAGGTGGGACTCAGATATTCACACATATCTCAGCACCTGTAACAGATAGAAACAAATGGCGAACGCTATCCGACAGTCCTTGAAATGCGCTACCGACAATAGGCGGTGTAATTTAAGGTCAGGTCAACCGAACCTCAGGTCAAGGCCATGAAGCAGTGGCCTCAGGTCAAGGTCATGAGATCGCCTAGGGAGGTCATGTAATGTATCAATCGACACGTCTTGGCGATACAAGCACAATGACGGTAATTTCAGCCTTCTAGATCAATGCAGTGCGATATAATGCGCAGAAATGTGTAGTGATCTCAGGTGACCTCAGAGACCTTTGTGAGGTCACTGAGCAAAAATGTCAGCGGCAACATTGAGCATAGCTTCCATCTACATGCCACAACCGTCGTGAGGTCACTCCGAGCGAAAATATGTAACCAGGAAACATTTGTATATTTTACCATAGCCCTATGCTGGGGAAGCCATGACCGCGACCTGACGTAAGGTCAATGCTAAGAAAAAAACTATATACATATTATGGTCCCTGATGAGATCATGACACGTTATAAGTTTGAAATCAATCGCCCAATTATTGTGGAAGTTATGCCACCTAGAACTCCGAGTGTAGTTGGGTCACGTCGCCTGACCTGGTAACCTGACCTGAGATGACCCAGGTTTAAAAATGTATGAAGACATGCGGAAAAGACCAATGAAAAGCTATGCGAGGTTTGGCCTTGCTAACCCGATTACGTTCGCGGCAAATGAAGAAAAACTGGAGGGGTCAGATACCTGCCCGCCCCCTCCCCCGGACGTGCGCGTGTTAAGAAAGGCCCGCAATTGGAAATCTACCATCGTGCTCTTGATCACGATAAATACATTTGCGGTTGTCCGTATAAATTTAATAATTTCGCGACTCCGGCATGCGGGAACAAAAGCCTTGCGACAGCTTATGCCTGGAATGGACCCATCCGGGAAAGCTCGAGTGCACTCTCCTCAATCATTCGCTCTAGGCTCTCCTTGGAAGCTGCCCGGCGCCTTTTCAGGTACTTTTGAAGTGGTAACCCTCCGAACATGTGCCTCCATGACAAATCCTTTATCCACCTCTGACCATATCCATGGTTACCGCCGAAGCGAGGCACCATGGTTGGTAGGTAGAGACTAACTGGGTTGACCACACGTTATCAACTCAGCGCTCTTGCGGCAGAGGTGTGCACTTTGATAGAAATAGTTGCCCAATATGTGTTACGTCACTTCGCTAACCATGTCGAACTAAGAGCTAAAAATTACAAGTAATGTATAAACACTGTAACGAATAGCATTCTGTGCCATTCTGTTTTGTAACGAATACCAGCTGATGAACTATGCTTCAATTTATTCCCTGCCAAATGACACAGAATTTTCTTTTTTTGTAGGGCGAACGCTATTTCCATATTACGATCAGGTTCGTTCGGCGTAATACCCTTACAATAACTACCTCGTCAGGAATGCATGTTCTTCCACTTCATTGCATAGTTCTTGTTAGCATATCTTAATCTTTAAGCCAGACATTCATTCATTCATTCCAATCTCTCCTTATTTCTAGTTGTAGAAATTGCATTTTAATCAAACTGGCTTTATGGAACGTAGTTGGAACCAAGTTATCAGATAATACATGGCTGCTATTTGCGAAATTAGGATTCAATGCACATTGGGAGAAAAGCAACCCAATATTGGTCGAATCTCAAATCACGGTTTAAACACCTTCAAATTCGTTGAGTTCTCTGAAATGGATAAAATAGTTCGATGGGTTCGATCCAAAACACTTCGTCATTTCCTCAACACCGCTTACTTCCCACCTCTTTTACAGCACCTTTCTCCCCCTCCATGGGCACCATGTTGTCTACTTACGCCCTTGTTGCGAACGAGGGCGAAGGCCGAGCGAGTTTACTTCCGTGTACCTATACGATATATGATATACGATATGCGGCCTACGATATACGACGTACGACTTACGACATGCGCTATGCGTTGATATATATATATATATATATATATATATATATATATATATATATATATATATATATATATATATATACGATATACGATATACGATATACAATATACGATATAACATATACAATATACGATATACGACATACGATAGATGATATACGCTATACAGCATGCAATATATGGCATACGATATACGACATACGATATGCGATGCATATATACCATGTGCGATATGTTATATACGATACACTATATACGATATAATATATACGAGATACGAAACACGAGGCACGAGGAACGATACACGATACACGGTATACGACATACGGTATACGATATACGATATGCAACATGTAATATGCGCATATGGTATACGGTCTATGATATGCGATATACGGCAAACGATAAAGGTTCAGCTTGGTCTGAGCAGCTCAGTCGTTAATCTTTTGAACCAACAAATAACCATTTTGCAAGTGTTTAAGACCGTAATCCCTTCTACATAGAAACTTGATCATTTAGACTTGATCTGAGGAGTTGTCGCCGAAATATTTGTTTTGGGAATTTGAGGATTTCTTCTTGAAAGAGAGGTTTTATGGTGGAATATAATCGGTATATATATATATATAACGGCGGTCCAGTCCCTTCCGGCAAAGGTCCAGCCAGTCGGTCACCGGTCACGTCGTTGTGTAATCATGATGCGGTACCTATATACTCAATGCTGGGTAGCTACTCCGCTGTTGTGAATCCGATGGAAGGCGTCGCGTTGTGTTGTAAATGAACGGGGAGGCCGTAAAGCAACATACAGCAAACAACGATTTCCAAGTGTCTGCGCGGGGACAGTCCCTTACACAGTGCTGCAGGGCCTCCTCTAGCATGCTTTCTAGGTTGGATTCGTCCCACCTAGTGCCGTAAAATCCGGCCCAGTGGAGCGAAAAATCCCGCCTAGTCGAAGGGTGACTGAGAAAACAGCCAAAGGAAAACTTCTTTTTTAGAATCCTGGTAGCATTTTGTTTTCATTGGAATGGTGCATCGTTTTCAAGAAGAAATTATTCCAGTTTGCAGCACTTATGCTGAGATTAAGGGACCAGGAGAGCTCAAATGTGAATTGCTTCTGTGAAAATTAATCCTACAAAGCCAGAAATTCGGTCTATTAACAGTGAGATCACAAAACATAAATGACCATCTAGACGTTCAGACACGCCACCGAGCAGTAGGGCGATGCGAACAAAGCCGCACGGCATGATTGACAAGCGCTAAATATTCAGTTGCAGCCTGTTCTTTAATCATTGAAGAAAAGGTCGCAACTGAAGTGTTGCTAAAATGAAGAAACAGACGTGGCCCATTCCACGAAAAATCGACAAGCAAAAGGGCCAAATTAGCACCAGATATTTTATATATTGATGAAGAAAAATATTGTGTGCACTTATCTGATGGGCCGAATCCAGCTGTGCCATTTACAAACTAAAAATCAAGTCAACGGTCAAAAAGTTAGGGCCTCGAACATTTTTATATCGCTTAACAAGGGTGTCTTTTGAGGTTTTTAACTCAATGAAGAAAAATCTGAATTGCGGGAAAGTATATATCGGTGAACCCACTGCATCTTTTGGCTATTTAAAAATTTTCGTTTCCGGAATGGTTTAAATTGTCTCGTCGTGACCTAAGGTCACGTAACCTATTCTACGGTTCATGATTTGAAAGAGCGCAGAAATGAAGTTGGACATACTATCTTTTGAAGCAAAAAAAAAGCGTTTGTCCTTAAAACTCTGCATATCGGTTCAAAGTTAGACATGTATGGTTGTTTTTGCGCTAGTTTATCGTGGTCGGTATGGATATGTAATTAGAACGTTCTATTACTGAAGCACAAGGCTTTTGACGTCCGAGGCACGTGATGGGATGATAATGTAATTATTTTATCTTGAATGCTGTGTCGCACTAGTCTTTTGAGACGTGAGGTCACGGGTTAATTAAAGTGGCATAAATTTCTCCAGATTGTATAGGTAGATGATTTATGAGTTATACCTAATCATGAATTACACTGAGATAGTAGCATAGGAAGTGACAAACCACTACATAGCAATCACATTCTGATAACCAAGAAACCATTTGTATAACTATTCATTGCCTCGCGAAAATAAAAAGCTCCGAATGTAGTGAAATATCAGGAAGGTCACAAACAAGAGGTGGCACCATATTTTGGTGCTCAGTGCTCACTGCTCACTCTCACTGAACGTGCTACCTGCGAAGCGAGGAAACGTAAGAGGGTGTCGGATGCAGTGAAGGTGAAAGTAGAGCTATTTTATGAGTCGGACCAGATCATCCAAATGTGTCCCGGCAAGACCAACCGTGTCACGGTGCGACATGTGGTGGACAAAAGTAGATTTCATAGAAGGCTTTCTTTGGGAAATGTGTGTGAGATATATGATGTGTACAAACAGAACTTTGAAAACCCTCGCACCAGCTTCTTAGCCTTTGCTACCCTTTGCCCGAAGCATTGCGTCTTGGCAGGCAGCAGTGGGAAAAACTTGTGGTAATGTGCACTTATCATAAAACTCAAAACTGCTCATATCCGCACTGGGCATTCCCGGTCACAAATAGCGTGACCTCCTCCACCACGCTGTATGTAGCACGACAAACCACGATGAACAGGGCCACAAGAGCTGAAGAGGACTAGTGAGGGTCGATCTCAGATCTGAAATTCCACAGAGATGAGAACTAGACAGGACTATTAAGGACTGTGACGGGCCCCTAAAAGCAGGAGAGGCTCTGAGATACGAGGAGGATCTCGTGAAAGTCGGAGATGACTGGCCTGACATTCTTCTGAGGCTGAGAGCGGCCCCTAATGGATGAACAAGATTCCGTGAGAGATTGAAAGTTTCCCTGTTGGCTGGTGATTGGTGTGAGGAGTACTGAGGGCCGGCCGCAGAGCTAGAATGTTCTTGAAACCACAAGAGTTGTCGCTAGCTAAGAAGGCCCCCCTAGCAGCTTGAGAGGGCGCTTGAAGACTAACAGAACTCCCTGAGACCTAAGTAGAGTCCCTGGGGCTAACGGTGGTTGTGAGGAATACTGAGGGTCAGCTTCAATGCTAGAAAGCCCTTGAAGCTAGGAACACTGTCATGTACTGGGAAAAGACCCTGACGGCCGGAAAAGAACCCTGACAATTTAAAATGGTCACTGAACACTAGAGTGGACTTGACTGGGGTGCCAAAGAGGCTTGGACAGAGTACCTATGAGGAGAACAGCGCCCCTCTGAGATCGAAAGAGAGTTCCCAAGGGCGAGCGAAGGTTGTGAGGAATACCGAGAGCCAGTATCAGAGCTAGAACGTCCTTGGTAGTTCGAAAGGCTGTTGAGGGCTGGGGAGGTCCCCTGAGAGCTATATCGAACCAGACTGTGATGCTTCTGGGGCTTGGGAGGAATACTTAGGGGTGAACAGAACCACCTAAGAGCTAAGAAGAGTTTCGGGAGCTGGCGATGCTTGTAAAAAATTGTGAGGCTGTCTCGGAGTTTCATGATTCCCCTGGAAGCTAAACAGGTTTGTCGAGGACTGGGAATGTCACATGCAAGTTGGAGAGGGCTACTGGCGGATAAATAGGTCCCCTGAGAGCCAGAGAGGACTGGGCTAGGATGCTCCAGAACTTCGGGATGGGCACACGAGGGAGTGTGGCTCCCTGGGAGCCAAGGTAGTCATTGAGAACTGGCGGTAAGTACGAGGAATACTTAGGACTATCATTACAGATAAGATGTCCTTGAGAGCCATAAATGCTGTCAAGGACTGTGAAGATCACCCACCGACACTTCAGCGACGGCGGCCGCCCCTGTGACCACGGTCACCCTAGCAACCACGGCCGTCCTGGCGGTAGATACTGCCCAAGTGGCCACAGCTGTCCCAGAGACCTGACTAGAGCTGTTTCAGCATCTACGGTTGTTCCAGGTCCAGCGATAGCCAAACAAACAGCCCAGTGGTGGCTGTGATGACGGCCGCCCCAGCAGTGTCAGATGCTCTGCCTTGAATCGGGGTGACACGGTTTAAGCAAAAAGCTGGACACGGTTTCACTTACATAGCTGGTCCGGAAAGTTGCTAGTCCCTCCCCTGTCCCAAAATGTTGCACTTACTTTTAGCTACTGATATTCACTCTCATTTTGAGAAAGTATGATGATGTTGAAAAGCCGCGACCATGTGGGCCAAGCCATTCTCATGAACACTCTCCCTATTAAACTATGCCTGAACGTAGCGAACAACAGAAAGAAGCAATTGCGGCCATGGAGGTGAGCACTAGTATTTTTGCTCAGGCTAATAAAATGCACGGATTCTTTAGAGATGTGGTTATGGTCTCTATTTTCCGTAATAGGTTTTCTATTCTTGCCCTTTGTCGGTACCTATTTAAAAAAATAACCTTCTGGTCTTTTCCCTCTGACTGTTGAACGTTGATTGCAGGTCTCACATTAGCTACACAGGGCACACTTGTTCCTTTAGAACGCGGTGCTTGTTCATAACTGTCTTACGACCGCGCCTGCTATTGTACATAACAATACATTGGACTGATTAGGTATGAATAAGAAATCCCACCTGGTGAAAATTCCTTAGAGGAGGCCTTGCAGTGTCGCACCTGTGCTAATTCTATGACGCATATAGTGCATCAAGTTCTAAATACGAGCACCATATGCATTCAAATGTCGGCAAGATTGCAACGAACTTCGCCTGCATCAGCTTGTGCTCAACGCGCATTCTTGCGCTGAAGTCAGAGGCGCTATCTTCACAATCGAACTCCTCTGCTGAATATGAATCACGCAGAGAATACTTGAATGCACTATGCTAAATTTTTGACGAAGGTTTCACTTATTTTCACATTCCTACATTGTCGCGAAAGTATGACGTTATTAGAGACGCATGTCTTCACAGGCTACCAATCAGCTTCGACTGCACTCGGTCCTAAGTTTCCCATGGCGGTATGATGCCTATCCTGTGTCTGCAACAGATGAGCCCCATATGGTCAACCACTTGTTTGTCTTCGCTCCTCCAGCGTCCCTGCGCCCGACTTATACTGGCATATGGCTACAGTGTGGGAAACGCTTCTAGGGAAACGCTCTTATAATTAACATAGCAAGAGGATTTTCTCTGCCCGCCACCAGAGATGTTGCGACGTACTACGAGTTGAGGTGGCTGCCACTAGGTGTCGTGCGGCTGGTGGCAGTGGCGGAGCGGTATCGATTGGCGGGCCGCTGGTCGGACCGGCCTCGCCGGCCAGGCCAGTGGCGGTGCGGTGGCGGCAGTGGCGGCCCGATGCCGGGCTTGGTGGCGTTCCGCCGCCGCTGGAGTATCGGCAGCGACGACCTGGTGGTGCCCGGCCTCTTCTTCTTCGTGCTGCACGCAGTCTGGTGAGGGAGCGGCAGCGGCTCCGGCCCTGGTCCGCCGGTGATCACAGGACCGCCCGCGGGCCAGCGCCGCGTCCCGCCGCACGAGATGACCCGGGCCGGGCACAGATGACTAGCGTGGTGCCGACGCCCGCCGAAGGAGTGGACCAGAGCACGTGCACTGGCCAGCATGGTGTGGCGAGCTCGCGTGGTGAACGCTATCCGATGGCACTCCTGGCTCGGCACGAGCTCGCCGAGCACTGCTAGACTTTTCGAAGCGTGCGCGAGATTAGCGGTCATTTCAGAATATTGAGGCAGTCACGGAATATAAGGGGTTAAGGTGTTGTGGATTATTAACAGAATCGGATGAGCACCCGAGCATAAGAGTAGGAGTCTTGAGGAGACTCCTACTCTTGAGGAGACTCCTCCATAAGAGGAGGAGTCTTGAGGACGTAGTATACATTTGCATTTTCTCTTGTTTACACCCAACATTACAGGGCTGATGAACAATTCTGTCATGTGGTAAAGGAGCTGAAGAAGTTAACAGCTCCGTGTCCCTGTGATTTCGCACCTCACACATACGGGCAAGATGCAATGCCTATATCAGGTTTCGTGTGAGGAGCTTATACTGTGTACTCTCACTGCAATGCGACAGGACGCGGAAAAATCATGTGTTAGGTAGAGTTTCCATTTAACCTCCGTATTATGGATGTGAATTTAACACATTGAAAATATGCTTCTTCATACATGTCAATCAATAGCGCGCTTATAGCTTAGCTTGTACCTTAGCGTAAGAGCGCGCTTTGTTCAGCGCTTTTGGAATTAACGATAGACCGCATCGGTACTTGCAGTATTCGAAGTCTAAAGGGAAAGCGCACCTGATCCCAGCTTTGTGCTGGGCTTCGTTAGAAAACTAGGTGAATATGACCGATTCATTCACAGTAAAACGTAATTGTTCTCTCCCAGTGATATTCCGGCTCCATGCAGAAGAACATTTTATCCAACTGATCCTTTGTTTGTATGCCTGTTGATACTCTCAGTTGTTGCTCGACGCTTGTGTCGTGTGTCGTCATTGCTAAATCGGTGATATAATTTCGAATTCTGATGATATATTCTCATATCCTCAATGTGTTGACATCGACTTGCGATTCATAATCATCGTTACGCACTCCCGGCCGAATCAAGCCGAAACTCCCGGAGTATTCAACATGAATGAATGAGCGGGGTATATCGAGGTGTTGTTTTCGTAAACGCCTGGCAACC
The DNA here is from genome assembly GCA_034440575.1 of Imbricaverruca yamaguchii. NCBI lineage: Eukaryota > Metazoa > Arthropoda > Thecostraca > Neoverrucidae > Imbricaverruca > Imbricaverruca yamaguchii. Next base: position 969,133 of record JAOTOL010001541.1, read on the forward strand.
GGCGGCCATAGTACCAACCGGCGGCCATAGTACCAACCGGCGGCCATAGTACCAACCGGCGGCCATAGTACCAACCGGCGGCCATAGTACCAACCGGCGGCCATAGTACCAACCGGCGGCCATAGTACCAACCGGCGGCCATAGTACCAACCGGCGGCCATAGTACCAACCGGCGGCCATAGTATCAACCGGCGGCCATAGTACCAACTGGCGGCCATAGTGCCAACCGGCGGCCATAGTGCCAACCGGCGACCATAGTACCAACCGGCGGCCATAGTACCAACCGGCGGCCATAGTGCCAACTACCTCTCATGCAGTCGAATCGCGCAGTCTTGCTCATTCTGGACAGGCTTAAATGTCATCAAGACAGTTTCAAGATGGTGTTTAAAGTGCTTAACGTCAAACATTTTAATAGAGAACTATATTGAAAATAAAATACAAAACGACAACTAAGAACTGGCATTGTAGCCACGGTATATAATAGTTGCAGTTGTGATATCCGCAGCTCTACATTGCCCACCGATAGCTTCGAACGATTTTTTTCCCGCAAGGAAAAATGCACGTGCCCGTACATGAAACAGTTGAGCCGGCAACATCACGCGGTGGTGTGAGTTCGATTAAGTCACGTGAAGTTGGTAAGAAGCTGCAAAAGGCCAGCGAGGCCATACTCGACGCAGGCGGAAGCCAAGCGGGTGACGAGTGCGCGTGCTCTGAATGCAGGATTGTGTCGCTGCGCGGCGCGGAAGACGGGTTCGTTACACAGGCTTGGCATTTCTGTTCGTCGCTTTAGGAATTGCCGCTGGTGCATATCGGTACTTGTGCACGAAGGGAAGCATATATTCTTCTTCCTTTGTCTTGTACACCGCATTTCGCTATTATGAGAAAAGCGCGAGACGCGAGGAAGTCAGTTCCCGAGTACACACAAGAAATTAATCCTAGTCAGCTTTATCCTGGCAGGTCCTTACACTTATGCAACCATAGCCAACTTGTTTTATTACCGCGCTATGCAAATACTGCTTTTGCATTGATAACATCCTTTCACACTGACTCCTATCGCAATGTTTCATCTGAAATACTCGCATGCTGTGTTAAAAGAAAGGACGCACCGTTTGGTGTTGGAGATTAGACGGCGTCGTCGGTCACGTGGTTACGTCATGGTGCGTGTGTGGGCCCGGCCGGTCGCCTGCCCGGGGCGGCCGGTCGCCTGCCCCGTGGCGGCCGGCGCAGTGGCAGTGAGCCGCGAGATGTCCCGCGGAGCGGCTCTGTGACATAGGTAGCGAACACCTGCGGGCATGACGGGCACGCTCCGTGTCGCCCAGTGTCGACTAATCGTCATAATGCATTCAGGTGTGACGTGCGTGCAACTCATCCAACAGAGGTATTCAATTTTGGCAAGGGTCCAACTAGCTTGGGGTGAAATTGGTTGGTTTTTACAATGTGTTGCCTAAGTTGAAATTGTAGATAATTATGCCGATATTATAAGCAGGTTTCAGAAATTGTACTCCTCAGAATAACTATTATGACTTCTACACTAGCCATTTAGTACCTATGAAGACGACCTATGCATATCATGTCACACCAACAATTTTACATTATGCTTCAGAATCTTGGTTTTGGACTATGTTCGCAAGCTATTACGTTCCTCAATGTGTACCACAATAACATTACACGTTCTATGATATCCAACACCTCATTTTGAAATGCCTAGACTTCGAAAATGACGAGGGAATGACCGCCTAAACCTGCTCTTGGATCCGCTCTTGGCAACCTTTTCTCCGCTGGCGGCCGCTTTAGGCATTGCGGCACAGCATCGGCGGCCGTGCTAGGCGTGCGGGGTCGCTCGGCGCCCACGATGGCTGGGATGCTCGTACTGGACTTGTTGGTGACTTCTGACCACCTTGTAGGGACAAGGACAGCACTACCTTTTTTTGTCGAGGGCGAGTCACGGAGAGAGAATTCTGAGGCCAAAGTGAGGCCTCCTGAGCTCAGGGGGCAGCAGCTGTTAGCTCCAGTCGCCTCTTGGCATTGCCCTCTCTCCTCATTTATATTCGTTAATTTGCTCATCCATTGCTGATCCAGTCGTTCGTTTGCCGCACCGCCTGAACGGTGATCTCCCACTTTAAGCGACCCTTCTTACCCGTATCGGAGCATAATGTGTCATCCTGGGTTCTTCTCTGTCCAATTAGGAGTCTCCTTTACCATCTCAGTGGACCTAGTCTCATTTCCTGTAGACTTCCCTACAGTGTCCGGGATTTTCTCTTGCGTCTTGGACCTCCTCGTCCATATTACGATCATCATGCACTGTCCTGGCACCATCTTTTCGCTTCCTGCGGCCTCGTACTCTTCCTGGGTGTCTCCCATTACACCATGGAACCCCGGGGACGAGTAGTCTAGGGGTAAGTTGCTCGTCTCACAATCGAAATGTTGTGGGTTCGAGTCCCACCTGTCGCTACTCTTCGCCCGCGACCAATCGGCGTGAAAGATTTGCGACGCTACATGCCTCAATGGTCGATGTGTCGTGAAACCAATAACCAACCAACACCATGGAACCCCCCGCTTTGCCTCCTCATACCGAAATAGGAGCATCAGTGCAATTTTTTCTCAATTGGAAGCATCCTCTTGAAAAGGAGCTTGGGGTGTCCCTAATTTGGGTCCCATGCTTGGATCTCAGATCTTGACACTTCCTCTCATTACTTGAGGCCTCACCACCAGTCGCTGTTGAGAGCGTATGCTGTCATCTGCTGTCGTCTGCTGTTGTCTACTGTCGTCTACTGTCGTCTACTGTCGTCTGCTGTAGTCTACTGTTGTCTACTGTAGTCTACTGTCGTCTACTGTCGTCTACTGTCGTCTGCTGTCCTTTCCTGTAGTCTACTGTCGTCTACTGTCGTCTACTGTCGTCTGCTGTCCTTTCCTGTAGTCTACTGTCGTCTACTGTCGTCTACTGTAGTCTGCTGTCGTCTACTGTCGTCTACTGTAGTCTACTGTCGTCTGCTGTCGTCTACTGTCGTCTGCTGTCGTCTACTGTCGTCTACTGTCGTCTACTGTAGTCTGCTGTCGTCTACTGCCGTCTACTGTCGTCTTCTGTAGTCTACTGTCGTCTACTGTCGTCTACTGTCGTCTACTGTCGTCTACTGTCGTCTACTGTCGTCTACTGTCGTCTACTGTCGTCTACTGTCGTCTGCTGTCCTTTCCTGTAGTCTACTGTCGTCTACTGTCGCCTACTGTCGACTGCTGTCGTCTGCTGTCGTCTACTGTCGTCTACTGTCGTCTACTGTAGTCTGCTGTCGTCTACTGTCGTCTACTGTAGTCTACTGTCGTCTACTGTCGTCTACTGTCGTCTGCTGTCGTCTACTGTCGTCTACTGTAGTCTGCTGTTGTCTACTGTCGTCTGCTGTAGTCTACTGTAGTATACTGTAGTCTACTGTCGTCTACTGTCGTCTACTGTCGTCTACTGTCGTCTACTGTCGTCTGCTGTCCTTTCCTGTAGTCTACTGTCGTCTACTGTCGTCTACTGTCGACTGCTGTCCTTTCCTGTAGTCTACTGTCGTCTACTGTCGTCTATTGTCGTCTACTGTAGTCTGCTGTCGTCTACTGTCGTCTGCTGTCGTCTACTGTCGTCTGCTGTAGTCTACTGTAGTCTACTGTAGTCTACTCGCGTCTACTCGCATCTACTCGCGTCTACTGTCGTCTACTGTCGTCTACTGTCGTCTACTATCGTCTACTGTCGTCTACTGTCGTCTACTGTCGTCTACTGTCGTCTACTGTCGTCTACTGTCGTCTACTGTCGTCTACTGTCGTCTACTGTCGTCTACTGTCGTCTACTGTCGTCTACTGTCGTCTACTGTCGTCTACTGTCGTCTACTGTCGTCTACTGTCGTCTACTGTCGTCTACTGTCGTCTACTGTCGTCTACTGTCGTCTACTGTCGTCTACTGTCGTCTACTGTCGTCTACTGTCGTCTGCTGTCGTCTACTGTCGTCTACTGTAGTCTACTGTCGTCTACTGTCGTCTACTGTCGTCTACTGTCGTCTATTGTCGTCTACTGTCGTCTACTGTCGTCTGCTGTCGTCTACTGTCGTCTACTGTAGTCTGCTGTCGTCTACTGTCGTCTGCTGTAGTCTGCTGTCGTCTATTGTCGTCTACTGTCGTCTACTGTCGTCTGCTGTCCTTTCCTGTAGTCTGCTGTCGTCTACTGTCGTCTACTGTCGTCTACTGTCGTCTACTGTCGTCTGCTGTCGTCTACTGTCGTCTACTGTCGTCTACTGTCGTCTACTGTCGTCTACTGTCGTCTACTGTCGTCTACTGTCGTCTACTGTCGTCTACTGTCGTCTACTGTCGTCTACTGTCGTCTACTGTCGTCTACTGTCGTCTGCTGTCGTCTACTGTCGTCTACTGTCGTCTACTGTCGTCTACTGTCGTCTACTTGTCGTCTACTGTCGTCTACTGTCGTCTACTGTCGTCTACTGTCGTCTACTGTCGTCTACTGTCGTCTACTGTCGTCTACTGTCGTCTACTGTCGTCTACTGTCGTCTACTGTCGTCTACTGTCGTCTACTGTCGTCTACTGTCGTCTACTGTCGTCTACTGTCGTCTACTGTCGTCTACTGTCGTCTATTGTCGTCTACTGTCGTCTACTGTCGTCTACTGTCGTCTACTGTCGTCTACTGTCGTCTTCTGTCGTCTACTGTCGTCTACTGTCGTCTACTATCATCTGCTGTAGTCTACTATCGTCTACTGTCGTCTGCTGTCGTCTACTGTCGTCTACTGTCGCCTGCTGTTGTCTGCTGCCGTCTGCTGTAGTTTGCCGTCATCTGCTGTCGTCTACTGTCGTCTGCTGTCATTTCCAAGTGTCTGGCTACCACTGGCTTGCGTGCTGTCTCGGTGGTAATGTGGCCGGCTGGTGCTAGAGTCTGGCTCGTTTTCTGCTGCTGCTTGATATTCAACTCTGCATATGGTGACACTTCAAGCAACCCATTCCTCAAACACCAAACGCCTATGGTGTTAACCGTACTTACTGTGGAACATTCCTTCTTACCTGCGCCCGCTTAGTGTGCCATTTCATGTCATGCTATGACTCTTTTGCATGCTGTTGTGCGGTATGTAACTTTGTGAACACGTTTGCTTGTAATCATTAATATTTTTAATTTGATCTAAGCTGGAATGCTATGCAAGTGGTAATGACAAGGCTATCATAACACACGCCGAGTACCCGAGTGGGATATGGCTATCATATTTTGCGCCGGGTGTCCTAGGGGGATGTGGTTATCATAATATGCACCGAGTATCCAAGTGTATCGGTAGAGCACGGAGGACATCCATGACTATAAGAAACATAGTCCGGTAATCATGATGTCCTCAAATTCGAAAAGTCCTAGAAACCCAGTGAGATTTTTGATAACATCTGGGACTAAGGTTGTTTGCCTCTCCCATACGATTTCTGTCTATCGGCTCTGTGTCGACGGATGCGGGAGGCTGCCTTTCGGATCGTTTGGCAGCTGCGAGGCGGCGACAGTGCTCTGGCCAGCACATGTGCTCTGGCCGGCTGACAGACGCCCCCGTCAACGGACCGCCGCCCTGGGTCACACGGTGCACTACTGTGGTGGCAGCGGAGGCCAACTGCGCAGCTGGGTCACATCACGCTCTGTTGGCCGGGTCAGATGGCGAGACCACGCTCTGTTGGCTGGGTCAGATGGCGAGTCGTCGCTCTGTTGGCTGGGTCAGATGGCGAGACCACGCTCTGTTGGCGGGTCAGATGGCGAGATCACGCTCTGTTGGCTGGGTCAGATGGCGAGTCGTCGCTCTGTTGGCTGGGTCAGATGGCGAGACCACGCTCTGTTGGCTGGGTCAGATGGCGAGTCGACGCTCTGTTGGCTGGGTCAGATGGCGAGATCACGCTCTGTTGGCCGGGTCAGAAGGCGAGACCACGCTCTGTTGGCTGGGTCAGATGGCGAGACCACGCTCTGTTGGCTGGGTCAGATGGCGAGTCGACGCTCTGTTGGCTGGGTCAGATGGCGAGATCACGCTCTGTTGGCCGGGTCAGATGGCGAGATCACGCTCTGTTGGCTGGGTCAGATGGCGAGACCGCGCTCTGTTGGCTGGATCAGATGGCGAGACCACGCTCTGTTGGCTTGGTCATATGGCGAGATCACGCTCTGTTGGCTGGGTCAGATGGCGAGATCACGCTCTGTTGGCTGGGTCAGATGGCGAGACCACGCTCTGTTGGCTGGGTCAGATGGCGAGTCGACGCTCTGTTGGCTGGGTCAGATGGCGAGATCACGCTCTGTTGGCCGGGTCAGATGGCGAGACCACGCTCTGTTGGCCGGGTCAGATGGCGAGATCACGCTCTGTTGGCCGGGTCAGATGGCGAGACCACGCTCTGTTGGCTGGGTCAGATGGCGAGATCACGCTCTGTTGGCGGGTCAGATGGCGAGACCACGCTCTGTTGGCCGGGTCAGATGGCGAGATCACGCTCTGTTGGCTGGGTCAGATGGCGAGACCACGCTCTGTTGGCCGGGTCAGATGGCGAGATCACGCTCTGTTGGCTGGGTCAGATGGCGAGACCAAGCTCTGTTGGCCGGGTTAGAGGGCGAGATCACGATCTGTTGGCTGGATCAGATGGCGAGTCGACGCTCTGTTGGCTGGGTCAGATGGCGAGACGACGCTCTGTTGGCTGGGTCAGATGGCGAGACCACGCTCTGTTGGCCGGGTCAGATGGCAAGACCACGCTCTGTTGGCTGGGTCATGGTCAGTTACCGCACGTCCTCACCGCGTCTGGCGTGTGGGAACGTCCACACATCGTGCATGTGAGGCGTGCGGAATTAGCTCTTTATTAAGTCGGTTCATTTCGTGCAACGGTCAAGGGTTCATGGTTTAGGTCGTCCGGGCACCGTATCACCTGCTCCTGCGCACGTGACCGAGTCAACACTCTGAGAACTTGCACCGCCATGGCCGAGCGAATTCATAAGCATGCAATGCTCCTCTTGGCAAATGCATGAACACGTCGGCGTGCAATTGGGCATCGGAGAGATTGCAGCCGCAAACATTAGTGTATTACTGCCTCCACACAAGACAATATCGCATGTACCACTTGCTTGTTCATATTGATACTTATGACCGTGCTGGTAAGAACTGTCCTCGTAGCCATGGACGCTATGTGACAATATCGAGTCGGAGCGCTCTTGGGCACACATGAGGAACCAAGATCAGACCTCATGAGACTTGGCCGGGCTCCAGAATGCATTATATTCTCAGAATGTCAATAGTGCATCATTGGTGCAATGCTAGATTTGCTTGAATTAGGGGGTCCAGATACTCCAAACTTCCGGAGCCCACTCCGATGTGCGGCCTGAAAGCACGGCAAGATGCAGTCGACTCCGCACGCTATGTGTTTTGCGGGAAAGATAGTTTAAGAACATGTTAGCGGAAGAGGGATGAGCCAGGGAAGAAGTTAAGGCAACCGCTGCGTAAAATTTAGCATTGGGAGAATATTCCCAGAAAAGCCATGGGATTTGTGTTCCAGTGCCGTTGTTTATCCCTCGGTTGGAGGATCACCGCTCCGGTGGGAAAAGACGGATAGTTGTCACTGATCACGTCTTCAACCTGAAGTAAATATCAGGTCGTTTGTAAGTTCGTTTTGTTAAGAAGCAGTAAGTTATAATAACATACTACTGAATCTCTGCAATTAAATGATAAGTAAAGAAGTATTCGAGGTATTCTGTCCGATACGCCCCATGGGATACATATTAAATCCGACCTTAAGGTGACTTCACTTCCAGACTGGCAACTTTCATTCATTCTTTCACCCATTAATCGCATTATTGCCTTAACGTGTGCGGCAACGAAAACAGATGATCGAGTAAGAACTCTGTGTTTGTCATTGGCGAATGCGTGTCTTGTTCTTTTTCAACCGCCTCTTGTCTTCCACTCGGAACACCAACCTACCTGTATCGCTTCTGTCAGCCTCCCGCAACCAGTCTTCCAGCTGTGGCCAGCCTAGTGTCCGACCCGCATGGGAGAGGCGGCGAGGCGGCGGTCTCCCACTCGCTACCTCTTACCGCACGGCCGGCGACTGGCCCCCGGCGCGGCGCCGCCGTGACCTCTGACCTCTGGTCTCTTGGTCGGCGCCGGTCGTTACGGAGAGCTGCTGCAGAAGGCTCGGCCTGTCGCTGCACACCGACGGCTTCCCGCATCAGCCGGCCGGGACAGAGGGCCGCTGGGAGAGGCAGAGCGACAGCAGGAGCGAAATCGGGAAGGAGGGAGAAATGAAGCGAGCGAGAGGCCGAGAGATAAGGAGTGAACAGAATATTCTGGGCATGCAAATCAACGAGATCCTGTATATGTGCATCAATGTCTTTCCGTCTCTCGATATATGTCAAGCGTTGTCTAAGACAAAAACTGAATCTGCCTTTTCGCACAGGAGGGCTGCGAGGTTTGTTTTCACGTGTGGTTAGCTCGATTTTCAAATATATTGCGCCTTTTGACGATCAGACTGACAGAAACTACGACATGTGCCCGAGGCTACATTAAAACAGTAATAGCTCAACGAGTGTTGATTGTAACCGAACCTGGATTGTTGATGGAGAAACTTTTCATGTTCGAAGTAATTCAATATTATCCAGATTCAAATGGCTTGGCCTATTTCGTGCACGTCTTCCACAGAGGAAGCATTTATGACAAGGACAGCCAGTGCTTCCTTTTGTCCTGGTAGATATGCGAATTTGCCGTCCTCTGTATCATTCGGTTACTTCACGGTTTCCTCTTCCCAGGAATATATTTTTGATGTCAATGCCCAATATCTTAGTGGACTCGTGAGGCCAAAGGTTAAACGAAATGGAAGAAATGTCTCGAAATTGCGATAGTAGATGATTTATGAGTTATACATTACCATGAATTACAAGGAGAAAGAAGCATCCACAATATAGCAACCACATTCCAATAACCGAGAAACCAATTGCACAACCATTTATTGCATCCCGAAAATATAAATATACGAATGTAACGAAATATCAGGAAGGGACAAACAAGGGTTGACTCCGTATTTCGGTGCCCAGTGCTCACTGCTCACTCTCGCTAAACGTGCTACCTTTGAACCGAGAAAATTTCTAAGGGTGTCGGACGCAGCTAAGGTCAAAGCAAAGCTATTGTATGAGTCAGACCACATCAATCGGATGTGTGTCGGAAACACCGACCGTGTTACGCTGCGACATGTTGATGGAACCAAAAGTTGAGTATCCCAGAAATTAGGCCACTCTCAGAAATTCGGACCGCAGTGCCTGACCTCAAACAACATTTACTCCACAGACGGCAGCATACGAGTATGCATGACTTCAGCGACGTGTTTCACCATCAGACATATTTTTGGGTATCCTGTGAGTAGCTTTTTGGTCACATCTCATGGCAAGGGCGCTTGTGACGGCATCGGGAAAACAGCCAAGCATGCCGCGGCTCAAGAGAGCCTCAAACGCCCGCTTAAGAACCAGATACTGACGACGGAGGACATGTTTGAGCATCTGTCGCACAAGCTAGCCAGCTGCACCAAATTGATATTTGTATCAAAGTAGGAGACAATGGACGTCACGACCCACCTCACCGAGCGCCTCTTGAAAGCCATCACGGTGAAGGGAAAACAGTGGTGTCACAAGTTCGCACCAGGACACACAGCATCGTAGTAGTTCATAAACTCCTTACCGATGCGGGGCATGCGTTAATGATAGTTGGGTGAAGTGAGACGTGTTAGTTTGCGCGCTGATACAGATTGTGTTGATTAACATCATCGCCGTGATAGATAATCAGTCTGAACTGGGATTTTTGCCAGGCATGGGATGATCTGCAGATCTGTAGAACATTACGTTTCATTGCAGCATAATACTGTACTGCAACGTAGTATTGTAATACCTTGCATTGTGTAATTTTGCTACTTCATTTTATTACACCGATGCAGACGGCTCATGATACAATGCAATTCATTTCAGGCTCAGCGTGTGCTAGTGAATACGTCAGCGCTAGATTCGTTCTCAAACAGCTTAAGTGGAACGCGATTACCGAGTCAATGAGATTCATCTTTTTGGTTCCAGTATGTGGGGTTTGAAACGTCAGAAGGTTGATGTTACAGTTGTTGACGGTGATAAGAACCTTTCAATGTCGTCGGTGAAATATGATCCTATATGTATGATATGCTGATAATGAGACAGAAAAAATGCATTGCCTAAGGTGAAAACATTTCTATTACTTTTCTCGTTACAAGTGACGATCTGGGATTTCACAAATCACCCTTCGTCGCTTCTGAATTTCCAAAATAACATTGTGACTGTCTCAAAGGTCTAACTAGGCCACGTTATCTTAGGTCACGAGCTCACGATAAAAAAATACGTGAACAGAAGTTTCGAAATTAACACAAGATGCAAAGGATCATGACAACTTCAGCGATATGTAGCTTCGTGCAATTCGTTCTGCTATTCATTGAGTTCCAGGTTTCCAAAGACTAAGGTGTCCGATGCAGTAACTCCTTTATCGTAGCTCCGATCTTCCCCAGCATCGCATAGCTAGAGTATAGAGACAAACGAACCTTATATAAGCATTTTCATCGAGATGTAAATTGCAATTTGGTCCCTGCACTTACCGATTTGTCGTGGAATGGGCCACCTACCACAATCGGGAGACATTGCTGCCATTTATTTAACCCTTGACCTCACAACGAGTTAGAACATTTTTGCAACAAAACGCTCAAGACCAGATGACTAACATTCTCATCCCATGGCGTACTATAAACATCAAAAGGCTCGTATTTCAGCAATATACGTTTCTAAACAAATAGTAAAACAGGTCACGATAAACTAGCGCAAAAGCAACCATGCATGCCTAGCTTTGAAGGGATGTGTTCACTTTTAGGTACAACCCCTTCTTTTGTTTGGAAAGAAAAGATATCGACCTCCATTTCTGCACGTTTTCAAATCGCATTGTGACTGTATCGATAGTTAAAGTAGGTCACGTAACCTTAGGCTGCGATATCACGATTTCAAGTAGCCCATAAACACAAATTCCGAAGGAGCTAAAAGATGCAGTGGAGCATTGTCAGTTCGCCGATATATAATTTTGCGCAGTTGGCCTCCATTGTGTTAAAGATATCAAAGGACACCCTTGTTTGGTGACATTTTAGAAATGTCCCAGGTTACATCTCATTGACCGTTGACCTGGTATTTCTAAAAATGGCCCAGCTTGATTCAGCGCATCAGCTAACTGTACCCAAATGTTTTCATCAAAATATACAATATTTGGTGATATGCTCTTGTCGATTTCTTGTGACCCTGTACCTCGTGCCATCATTTATACGATGGTTTAATTTCCCTCAGTCTTATCCGGTGCCTACTTGCTGACCCGTAGTTGCACTTGTGCTATTCAGTGTGCTATGAAAACATTGCTGGCGTTAGAAAGGACAATTCAATAGTGTTTTCAAAGTTTATGTGTCAACTGCCGGTGCTGGGATGAAATTGAAGAGTCGGAGTTGAAGAAGCACTCAGGTCTACATCAGCGCCGGGTACAGAAAAGCGCACCAATGCGTCACTCTTTCGAGCACTGCTTTAAATTTTGTCTTCTGACTTTGATCTGATACGCTTTAAGCGATCATTTCCCGGGCAGAAAAACTAATAAATGCCCTTCATTCGCTTCATGAATTTGAAGAATGTGCCGTCGTTGTGTGCATGCGGACTTTGTCTTAATTGCTGGAATTCCTATATCGCTCAGAGTTCGATTCCTCTCGTAACCATGGGGAGAAATTAACATCTGGAAAACATAGATGATCATAGGCGATAAACTCCGATCTAAAAAACTTAGACCCGTTGGTCTGCTTAAGTAGGGCTTGGAATATCTGGCTTAAGAGGCAACTGCTTTTTTCTACAGCCGGGATAATTCCTTCCTCTTACATCCAGGAAGATCAGCTGCTTTGTATGAGGCACCTTATTCATCATCCTGACGCGCTTCCGTTACTACTATGAGCATCTGCGTTGCCTACCACACACTTGTGGCGCTGTGCACGGTGTTGGATGCGACGTATCAATGGTGGGGCTACTGGTTTTGCGACAAGGCGACCGTTCAGTCATGCAACGTCGCCAATCACTTACGCCGATTGGCCGCGGGTGAAGAGTAGCGACAGGTGAGACATGAACCCATAATCGTTCGATTGTGAGACGGGCAACCCCTACCCCTGAACTACTCATCCCCACGTATCAACGGTGGTGTTGTCGGTTGTGCTGGGTGTGACGGATCAATGGTGCTGCTGTCAATGGTCGTCTTGTCAGTGGTGCCGGGTGTGACGTATCTGCATCACCTCCGGCAGGCTGGTGGTGCTGGTGGTGCTGTCGGTGGTGGCGGGTGTGACATACCCCCATCACCTCCGGCAGGCTGGTGACGCTGTCGATTGCGCCGGGTGTGACATACCTGCATCACCTTCGGCAGGCTTTGATGCGCCCTAAAACCGAAATAACTAACTAACCTTCGGCAGGCTGGTGGTGGTGCTGGTGGTGCTGTCGGTGGTGCCGGGTGTGACGTATCTGCATCACCTCCGGCAGGCTGGTGATGCTGTCGGTGGTGCTGTCGGTGGTGCTGTCGGTGGTGCTGTCGGTGGTGCTGTCGGTGGTGCTGTCGGTGGTGCTGTCTGTGGTGGCGGGTGTGACATACCTGCATCACCTCCGGCAGGCTGGTGGTGCTGTCGGTGGTGCTGTCGGTGGTGCTGTCGGTGGTGCTGTCTGTGGTGGCAGGTGTGACATACCTGCATCATCCCCGGCAGGCTGGTGGTGCTGTCGGTGGTGCTGGGCGTGGCCCGGCTCAGCTCGGACGTGGTGTGCCAACTGCAGCTGTTCGAGTACATCCTGGGCTACCTGGTGATACTCGCCGGATGCGTGCTGCTGGAGGCGTGCATCGTGGGCGTCAGCATGCGCGGCACCATCCTGGAACAGACGCCGCGTCAGGCCGCCCACTACCTCATCTACATCAGGCTAGGTCAGTCCGGCCGACCGGTGCTCGCCGGCCAGCCGCAGCTGCACTCAGAGCCAACCGTGGGTGGATGTCTTCAAACACGGCTGCTAATACTCGATGCCCTGGGCAAATGGGGTATGAGTTTCACAGAAATCGTTTCGCTATTTGACATGCAAAACTCTTTTTACCGTGGTCAGTTTCCCCACTTGTCGTTTGTTGTCATTTGTTTGTTGCTCTTTGTTGGAGGTGAGTTAAACATATGCAGCTTAATTTATCAAATATCTTTACTATCCATGCGAATAAACTACTAAAGACAAACAGTAAACAGTTGAAGTGATCATCTTTTGCATAGCCACATATCACATACGCATGTGAATATGAATCATCCCTGATGTTCGTAAGTTATCTTTCAGCATACGATTGTTTGCGTCGCAACACTTTTTAATGGCCTTGGACTCAAATAGCAAGTGCTCTGGTCATGGTCCAAGTAAATTACACGTCATTTCTACGTTGTATCTAATCTATGTCCATATGCTTCAATTGACATTTGTTCCTACCTAGCAAACGGTCGCTGAATACTATTGTGACGTGCATCACCATATACCTTTCGATGCCAACCGATTCCCTGAAGTTGAACCATGCTAGCGATCATTATAATGCCGTTGGATTCATCGAGTGATTTCAGGCATCCCCCATGTCATTCATATGCGGTTACCGTCGGATAAGGATCTTCCTATGGCAAGCCACTGAAAACTTTAAGCAAAGAAACGACATATATGTTGCAATCACAAGAACACACGTCGAGACCGTGGCAAAATGAGGATGAAGAATCGTGTCAGACAAGAAAAACGAGTTCAGGCCATCTGAGGTGAACCATGCCAGGTGTGGTCAGTTTCTGAGGTGAAACACGCCAGGTGTGGTCGGCTTCTGAGGTGAACCATGCCAGGTGGGGTCGGCTTCTGAGGTGAAGCACGCCAGGTGTGGTCTGCTTCTGAGGTGAAGCACGCCAGGTGGGGTCGGCTTCTGAGGTGAACAATGCCAGGTGTGGTCGGCTTCTGAGGTGAACAATGCCAGGTGTGGTCGGTTTCTGAGGTGAACCACGCCAGGTGTGGTCTGCTTCTGAGGTGAACCACGCCAGGTGCGGTCGGCTTCTGAGGTGAACAATGCCAGGTGTGGTCAGTTTGCACGCGATACCGCGCAGTGTGCGCACACGAGTATGTTGATACAGCCGAGACGGCAGGTCTGTAGCACATCGATAGCAGACTACCCAGCCTCTCGACGGGTACAGTCAGTTTGTCGGTGGTGACAAACCAACCTGGCAGGCGCTCCGCTCACCTCACAATATCGGACACAGGGCAGCTCCTTTGTGCACCTGTCTGCACGTGTGTGTGTGTGGGGGGGGGAGAGAGCTCGGTTGGCATTGTATTTGCTGTTTTTCCTTCGACGTACAGCATCATGCCGTTACACTTGCTCAACACATCCAATGCCGATGTGTCTTTGCTTAGAACCTCTTTTTAGGGCACTGGAGTTCTCGGAGCTTGGTACTACCACAATATGCTGCAGTAGTCATCATGAATACGTAGCAATATATATGTATATATATATATATATATATATATATATATATGCATATATATATGTTTATATATATATATATATATATAAATATATATATATTTATACATGTATATATATATACACATGTATATATATACGCATATATATACATAAATGTATATATATATATATATATATATATATATATATATATATATGCGTGTGTGTGTGTGTGTGTGTGTGCGCGCGTGCGTGCGTGCGTTTGTGTTTAATCTATACCACTATTTACCAAATCGACGTCGCAGTGCAATCACAGAGCACAGCACACAAACGTAGCAACGATAATCCATTGGCACATTCAGCCGATTTGCATTATGATCAGACGAACACAATGCATCACTATGGGGGCTGGATAGCGCAACGACCGCTGCGGTCATTTTGCGCGAATCACTACTGATTGTTCAATTATTGTACTTCATGTATAAATGAGATGAATCAGCCAGGAGCACAAACTGCACGACAACCGACGTCTGACTCTTGGGCGAATTCACGTCCAGATGTTGGAGATGCCATCGAACATGTCGCTAGGTGGTATCAACTGCATTCGTGCAAGGTGACGTGGCGTTTGTAATACAAAATCTGGCAGAACGTGACCACGCATCGTCCGATGTGCGCAGCATCTGGTAGTATACATAGGCTTACTGCTACCACACAACGAGTAAATGAGCGGCATGTGCGCATCTCCTATGCGCAAACGACGCGGTGGTAACTAGAAGCGCAGCCAAGGGGGTCGGGCCCCTGCCCCTCTCCTTAGCGACCAAAAAATACACGAGATTAAGAGATTAACCAAGACATTTTGCGATTAACACGACGTAAAACGGATAATTTTCGGTGCGCACTGCGCGCCGAAAGCGATTTCAGTTTCCTGGCAGCATTTTTGGTTTGTCGCACCTTAAGAAAATCCTGGCTGCACCTTGGTGATCACTTCGCGTCTGTGTCTCTGCAGCCAGCAAGACCACTGAGCGAAGAAGGGATAGTCGTTCTTGTTTGTTTCCAGCAAGGACATCCCAGACAAATTGCCACGTGTTGAGCAGGCACGCTGCAATCGTTGGGTACAAGTCCCTGGCAGGGAGCAGGAGTGGCGTGCGTGCTGAGCCTGCGCGGCACGCTTTGCCGTTGCGCGCGACTTCGCTCCTCGAGATGCCCACTCGGCTCGAAAGCCAGCAGAGAACTGCTGCTTTCTCCGCCTAATGCACGGCAGTGAGACGAGCTTAAACGTAAATTGTGGATGGCTGGATCTAATGGCGTCAAAGCCAATAGGCTGCTCAAAGAATCAGATAAAACATGAGAGTTTCGTCATGCACACGGATATAAAGAGCTGTGTTATTCGCGATAGGCTCCTTCCAAAAACAAACCAGCGTGCAGAGGCAAAGACAATGGCCGCGTATATAGCCACTGGAAACGGCGCTTCTTGGGCCCACCTCCGTCCGAGAACTGCGCGTGTGCGGGATGGTGTACCGCTGAAGGGAGCCCATGTGTTCGAAGGGAAGTGTTTGCAACTTGTGTGAGATGGCACAAGTGATGTCACCTCTCAGTAGTACCGAGCACTTCCTGAATCGCGAGACGAAATGTCCACAACCAGCGGCCGTCATTTCCGACGGACACGGACGTATTTTTGCATATTCAGTATGCCGGATTGCTGGCAGCCGAACACCGCGCTCGCTGAGGTGATAACACGCGTGGATATGGGAGGGGACAGTAGGGGGTGGATCAACCTTTAAAAACAACGCGAACAAATGACGAGAGAATGAGCAGCTATACGCCGAAAGTAATGGCTGGGAGACCTTTGCTTTGCTTACAACTGTCATTTGGATTGAAGTAGACTTTGCGCAGTCGGTGCCGAGTTTCCGTTGATAGACGAATACTGCATGGAAATGTTCTGTTTCGCCACATTTGTTGTTGCTGATGTTTCTGACTGGTCGAACTGCAATGGGGTGCAGCATGTGCTCACTATGTCTATAACGTGAGGGAAGCTACCAGACAAAAAGGATGCCACCATGCCTGAAATGAAAATGAAACCAAGACCCACGGTATTCGCATTTTTGTACTGTTTTCAGAGGTGGAGGAGCCGCCAGTCAACCCGATTCTATATCCGACCGCAGAGCCTAATCGATATCGCTGTCAAAAAGACGATATGACTCTTTTCGTGGCGTGGAAAAATGAATGAAATGAACCCTATACTTGCCTTGCACTCCTGAAGCAGTAGGGCGGCAAGAGCGCTTTCTGACATTTCGAAGCCTAACTTTAGCCCATTAGCCTTCATCACTAACCATCGCCCGTATACACGGCACTGCTGTCTTCGCCGGCGCACCGCGATGCTGCCACCCCCTGGCCCCTCCAAACTGAGCGTGCCGGCGCACCGCGATGCTGCCACCCCCTGACCCCTCCAAACTGAGCGTGCCGGCGCACCGCGATGCTGCCACCCCCTGACCCCTCCAAACTGAGCGTGCCGGCGCACCGCGATGCTGCCACCCCCTGGCCCCTCCAAACTGAGCGTGCCGGCGCACCGCGATGCTGCCACCCCCTGGCCCCTCCAAACTGAGCGTGCCGGCGCACCGCGATGCTGCCACCCCCTGACCCCTCCAAACTGAGCGTGCCGGCGCACCGCGATGCTGCCCCCCACCAAACTGAGCGTGCCGGCGCACCGCGATGCTGCCACCCCCTGACCCCTCCAAACTGAGCGTGCCGGCGCACCGCGATGCTGCCACCCCCTGACCCCTCCAAACTGAGCGTGCCGGCGCACCGCGATGCTGCCACCCCTGCCTCCAAACTGAGCGTGCCGGCGCACCGCGATGCTGCCCCCCCGCCCCCGGCGTGCCGGCGCACCGCGATGCTGCCACCCCTGACCCCTCCAAACTGAGCGTGCCGGCGCACCGCGATGCTGCCACCCCCGGCCCCTCCAAACTGAGCGTGCCGGCGCACCGCGTGCCGCGCACCACTGCGCCCCTCCAAAGTGAGCGTGCCGGCGCACCGCGATGCTGCCACCCCCTGACCCCTCCAAACTGAGCGTGCCGGCGAACCGAAAATGGCGAGCCAGCACCTGTGACAAGATTTCACAATTCATATCGGATTTCCAATTTCTACCTTGGTTGATTAATTGCGCTTCAAGATCCGGTGAAGTATCTTGAAAATTGGTACGTTTCAACGTGAGTTGTGCACTGTGACTAAAACCTGAATGAGTATGCCCAGGCATGAACGGGAAAGTGTCTTGGTATCTTGAAACTGCACCCGCTTGTCATGTGCCACATTCGAATGCATACGTTACGGCTTACGTAAGGTCAAGTAAGTGGCATTACTGATACTGAACTTTCGAAAGTATTGCCCATAAACTACTGTTGCAAGATGCTGAGTGTTACAAACATTTGCTGAGTTGAAATTATGACTTAGAATAACTTTTGAACGACCATAAAGTCCAACAGACCAATTGAAGTGAACATAAATTGTGTGTGCCCCTATCAGTGAATAGGTAGGCAGAAGTACCCTTCCATACCCATGAGACCTTTCTACGCCAAGCTGCTGGTGGTTGAAGAAGAATGTTGGTGTAACAAGGTACGCTAGGCGACACCACTCCACGCTCTATGTCACGTTTTCTGGGTGGAATCACCACCGTATATTATTATATAGCTTTCATTGGAGTTCTCTTGAGGAAAGTAACAAAACCGATAATGTTTCGGGGCACTCGAAAACTGACCAGCATTGGGCATTAGTGGAGCAAATCAAATGCACCAGGTGATCTTGGAGGGATCATTGCTGTAAGTGGCGAAGCTATTTTAATTTTCACAGTGCCTAAGTACTGAATATCACCCAACTCGGGATCACTACTTACCCGATGCTAAGCACCAAAACTTCGCCATTTCGGTGAACAAATCACATGAGGTGTTTTCTATTTGTAATGACCTTTTGGCCTTAACATTTTTACTTGCCAAAAGTGATGGGAAGACCTTATTGGTTGTGCGAAACATAGGCGAAATCCGAGTAGCGATCGGAAGCCATCTGCAGTAACCATGGTAAATTGCGTCACCCCATGCACTGGCGACAGCCAAGACCGGCTAAAGCGGAATTATTTGATGGTGTGATCTCAACCTGACTGGAGAACATATCACATACTTCAGGAACATTTGTTTATAGAGGTAAAACATTCATTCACTTTATATGGAATGAACGATTACCGCACCCCAGCAAATTTGCTACATGCACAATTACAAGACTAAGTATCAACCTCTTCTCTAGACCAGCCGGAATTACGTCATCAGCAGTAATCCTCTGAAAACGGCGGACATACTGGTTTTAAGGAAGTGCAGGCTTAGAAGTTCCAGAACATCCAGTTGCCCGTCAGACATCATTAGTAGTGATAAGGCGAGTGGGTCACCCGGCAACTATAATATCACAAAGGAAAGGAGAAACAAAATATATCGTGCTTTGATCATAGCATTCTTGTGATGAACATTGATGCTGTGGTCGACTGCCATCAAAACATCCCTTTGTGAAAGGTAAGGCAATTCAGTAGCTAATTGAAATTCTGCAAGACATGCGTAGTGCTCGTTTCAAATTGGCTTTTAATTGTAAATAGAGATAAAATATTGCGTAGCTCAGGGCTAGTGATAGATACATCGAAATAAGACTTCGCGTTATTCGCCTTTTCGCTGAATATCGCCGTTTATTTTTTCTGACTTTGTTCCCGACAACAAAAATTGTTTGTACCCTTTAGCAAAAATATCCGTGCATCAAGGACTCAACCTGCCCACAGAGAGACACAAGGATTGCACAGGCTACCCATCAGCTATAAAGTCAGCAATTTCGGCTAGGGGAACTCTGAGCGTCGCCAGATCCCCGGTTGTGGCATGGCTGAGCTGATGGCCCAATGGAACCACCGGACATAAGAGCACTCGGTACAGAGCTCCTGTCACGCAATCCACTCTGGATCTGGAGTTCGTCAAAACTCAAGATAAAAAATAATTGCCACAAAAATCTGGGGTTTGTCGAGCGAAGCGAGTAGAACAAAATGGCAAACCAAGTGCGATAGTATGAACGCAGACTTACGCAATCCGCTCTGCGTGTCTATAGGACGTCCACGTCGAGGGATGGGCAGCGGCGGAGCTTGGCCCACATCGAAACACCAAGGCAGGCGTCACTGGAGCGTCAGCAACGCCTTCCAGTCATACGCTGTCAAATGTCCAGTCTCGATTACAGATTGTTGAGGCGATTGACACTGGTAGCGAGAGGCACCGACGTAGCAAGCAGCTGGTACGTGGCAATCAAAAAAGCAGCGCTCCCTATCCGCTGCAATCAAGTGGAGCCATCAGCGAGCGCAAAAGGTCACTCCATTCGGAGGAGTTGCTCCGCGGTGCCGCTCTGACGTGGCCGAAAATCACCAGTCAAAGGGCGTGCAAGTCGACCAGTCTCGCCGTGCTCCCTTGGTCGTGTTTTCAAAAGGAGAACTAGTAAGCGTTGGCGACTAAGAGGTGCCAACGTCACGATGAAGTCTAATTCGTTCCGTGGTCAGAGTTCGTCAATGACTACGCAAGTGACGTCCTGGAGCCGACAGGAGGTGGAAAACAATAACGGCGCGATGAATTGTGTGCTAAGATCTATCATCCATGTGCTGATTTTATTGATTTTGGCTAAAAAGTTGGTAGTTTGCAATCTGATAATATGTAGCCATTAAACACGTAGGCATTCAAAATATGTGCTAATCATTGGCAACTATCAGCGGTCAGGCGCCAATGAGCCAGGGATAAATATCATTGGTTCCATGATGATACCTTCTCCTACAAAGTTTCTCAGATGTTTCTCAAATGCTACGTACGTTCAATTGTACTGAATAGACGTTTTTAAGCGGCCCACATAGAACCGCTAGGCGTGTTTTTATACCGACATTTCCTCAGGAAAGTTATTAAAACTGGGACTAGCACATCAATCTGGAAAGCGAACACCGAATTCGGAAGTTCGATTGTGATACCCGGGAGACACATATATGTCCAGCTTCGTGACACGCTGTCCGTTTGATCTTAGATGGCGAATCACGGCAAATCTCGTCCCCAGTCGGCGGATCCATCCGACGGATCTAGTCTGCGGATTTAGCCGGCCGATCTCACCGACCAAAGGGGACGCTGACATATCGGCAAAAGGTCGCCATCTCCACCCAATTCTACCATAGTTTGGTGCTATTCCGGATTTATAGTTTCCAATCTCGAATACGCTTCACACATGGTGCAACCCTGTGGCCTCGTTGAACCCGCCAAGTGGTTGTCTTGATGCTGCCTCTGATGCACTCAACGTTCGTGTCTGCTTTCAGGTGTGATGGTGGTGGAAATTGCCTGGCTGATGGTTGGGGTGATCTGGCTCGTCAAGTACTATAATTCGTGTCAAGCGCCCACCTCCAAAGAGGCCATCATAGGTAAGCCGCAGTGCGACGGATGCCGTCAGAGGTGCGAATGTAAGACGGCCGGCTGGGCTGCACCAGTCAGCCGCCGTGACCGATGTGTGGCCGCTGCCGCTGGAGGACTGTGACTGTGGCGAGCGGTCGGACGTCCTGCGGCCTCGGCAACTGTGACGGCCGCGCCGCGCCACTCTTGCCCCCTTCATGCACTCACCTCTGGACGTGGCATGGACGCGACGGGCACCAGCCCCCCCCCCTCCCCACCCCAGTCCGCTGCCTGGCGTGGGAGCCGACTGTTGTCAGCCCGGCCGGCCGCAGCTCCGGTCAGTACCCGCAGTCTCACCCGTCGCGTCGTCACCCGTATCGGGATCCGGCGCCGTCAAAAGGCGCGGTCGATCGAGACTGGGAAAGTCACCGTGGCGGTGTCGCACGATAATTGCGTGCTCCGGGTCAAGGCCTAATCAGCGGGTTAGGCTGAACATCGCTGCCTAGGCAGGCGATGTTTTGGCGAATTGCGCTGTAGCCCCTCATGGTGTAACTTGGAATTAAATTGTGCGTTGATATGTCGTTTCGCAGTTGCTCTGGTTCTTAATGTGCTGGCTTGTCGTAGATTGCGATATGGATGTGGGAATTCATGATAGACGATGTTCTGAATGTAGGCGTTTGTGAAGGATGGTGCTCTGAATGCGAGGGTTTGTGATAGATGGTGTTCTTTGCAAGTCGTTTTATGGTCGATAGGCTTTCTTAAAATTGAAATTTTGTGATGCATTTGGTTAGGGGCAGGGGTTTAGAAGTAAATGGAGATGCACTTATATTGGGACCTGGTAATGCCCGAAGTAACTGGAGAATCACTTCTGCCGGGAACCTGGTGATACATGAAATAATTGGAGATAGTGGACCTATATTTAAAAATTGGTACTGCCCGAAGTATGCATATGGGGGTGGGGTGGGGAGTGGGTTGAGAGGGGTGCCGGACCTTCGGGGTCATTTCCGTCACCTTTAAGGAGAGTGGGTTCTGGAAGGAAACCCAAGACATTTGTGTATTTGCGTTAGATGAGTCTTACGTTATAGTGGTTGTGTTGTTAAGGTGCTGAAGGCTGGGGCTAGGTTTGGCACGTCACGCAAATGTTTAATGTTTTTAGTGTTATTCACTCCTCCCTCAGGATACTTTGTTGTTGGGGTGGCGGAGGGTTGAAGAGAAGGTTGGCTTTGCTAGAGTGCCGGTATTAGCCTACTCTTGTCGAGCACTAAAACTCACCACGGTGCGGACAGTAATTCATTGTCCGCAAAGCAGTATGCTTTCATGCAGTGCTGTGTGAAGTTACACCGGTAATTTGCAAGTCGGCTCATCTACGTCCGCTGTACCTTTAGGTAGCTGCTTTACGTTAGTCAGTTGCATGGCAAATTGGCTCATCAATACTATGCTAATTGTTACGGTTAGTCTACTCACCTGTGTCCTACGACACCCCTATATAGCTATTTATTTGGAATTGGAAAACGAATCGCCCCATGTAAGTCTGATGCCATTCGTGGATGGCTATTTACGTTATTCCTACGAATGTATGCACGTTTATGTAGTGCGTTTCGGTGGTGTGGTCTAAAAATGTGTAATATGTCCTTGCTAGTCTGATGGCATACAGATAGTCAATTAGTAATTGGAGGTGTCTTGTATGTTTGTCACCCAGCAGGGATGAAAGCGACACGATGATGACCTCCTTTCGGCAGAATGCCTTAAGTGGATGTCTTTGAGCATCAAAGCTACTACAATCCAGCAGGATGTGACTTACGCTTAATGTGATGTTGCAGATGCCACAATGATGTGCTATATAATGTTCATCCTCCAACTGAGGCTGCGTTGCATAGTTGTGTGTGATCAGTTGGAAATCTAGTGAGGATGACTTCCTTTTGGCGGTATGATTGGTTTGATGCGTTCCATATGCCTATCGTTGGTTTGATGTTGTGGATGTGGTTGGATTTTAGTTGTGTAGAGTTGGGTCGTGCTTATATGTTCTGTTGATGCTAACGTATGTGGCGTTCTATGACTGCTTTGCTACCGAAGTCTACCGAATATTCCGCGTTGGGTTAAGTAGTCAATGATAAGGTTTGCTTTGTTAGCTCGTCTGCTCGCTCGTTTCCTTGAACGATGAAATGGCCCGGAATCCACAGAAAATAAGTTGTTTGCGTTGCGGGCCACAGTTTGCGGGACTCGATCAGTGGTTGGATATGGGCAGTCGCGTGTTTTGTTAATTGACTGAAGGACTGACATGGAATCTGAAAAAAAACGTTTCTCTTGTTTCACCCTTTTAGAACTGAGATAGCGCCCAAAAGGGCCAGTGCTTCAGCGGCGTGGATGAAAAGGTTATCCGGTAGATGATTGGAAAGTCTAAGGCTTGGTCCAGTGATGCAAATGCCACCTTTGACCTCGCTTATTTACCTTTCTGTGAATAGGAGTGTTTTGTGATTCTGGAGATTGGCGAATTGTATGAAAATGCCAAGAATTTCCGCCGAAGTAATACCTGATTTCTTTTCCGAGAGCAAGTACTCGACCTTTGGTTGCGAGTGGGCCCAGAATGGCTTAGTGGGCGGTCGAGCTGCAGTGTTTGGCATTGTGAGGTGAAACGCTGAAAGAGCCGTGGCAATCTAAACGCTAAATGGTGGGGGTTTGCCCTCAAACCGGCTACTGTTGTATCTGGCAGGCTGAAGGCATCGCTGTGCCGGGTGATTTTAATGGGCTGGAGTTTAATGTGGTAGCGGCGCAGTTGGCGCGCAGTCCTGAAGCGGAGGGGAGGTATGGCTGAGTCTAGTATCGGTGTGGTGCTGAAAGCTCCTGAAGCTGCTCTGGTGCAGTTGCTTTGAATGGCTCCCTTTTTGCTCTGTATTGACGAAATGGTAGCAAAGATGATGTTCCTGTATTTACATTTAGGATGGCTCGTATTGTTGATTTGTAAAGTTGCAGTTGTGTTTTTCTGTCTCCGCTCCAGTTTGTGCCTGCAAGTGCAAGGAGTAGGCTGACGCGCTTCGCGCATTTCTGATGGCAGTAGTATGTGTACTGAAGCTAAAGTTTTGGTCCAAGAGTACTACCAAAAACTTGAAACTTGAAACTTGTTCGATGGCTTGGCCTTTCATGTGAAGGAATTTGTGGGTGTGGGCGGGGGTAACTAGATGTGACTGTGACCGATGTTTCTCCCGTGTAATAGTGTGCTGTGGTTCGGTGTAGGTGCCTACTAGATAGGCGCCTTGTGCAGAGTGGGCGTTAGACATTGGTGTGGGTGTCATTGTGTTGAAGTCTGACTCTCCACACCGCCCACCGCCGGCAAGATGGCACTCCTGACTGACAAATGTCCGGATTCGTTGGACCCTGGACCAAGCTTTTACCCTTTGACCCTGCCCAGGCTACAATGGCCTATATGGGCTCGCTACCGTTGGGTCTTCTCTGGGGTGGGGATGAAGGCTAACTGGGAGACACAAAGAAGCTGCAGATTTTGTATCGGTTGAGTTCCTTCTCGAGTCGCAGGCGTGCTCGTCGAAGGTGCCCGGAGCCTTGTTGCCTGCTGTCTTCCTGCTTCTTTTCTTTCTCCTTGCCTTGTTGCTTCTTGTTCTTCTTGCCTACTTGCTTCTTGGACTTGTTTGGCTTAGGCTTCTTGTGCGTGCTGGTGTCGCTCTTGAGTTTGGAGGCGTGCGGCCTCGTCTACGAGGCTCCCTACGGAAGGGCCTAGAAATTAGTGAAGACACACATTATTCTTATGTTGAAACCAGAGTGGTCGAAATGTCGCTCAACTCTGGGTGCCGGCGACCTTGTGTTCGTGTGAAGTGAGGAGGCTGACCTGCGACGTTGCCTTTCTGTCGCCGGTTACATGGATTTGCATTCCTATAGGTTCATAGTCTTGTGTACTACTCGGGTGTTGGCATTTCGGCTGTGATACCGATGTTTTGTGGGCACAGATCGTTTGCGGTCGATGCGTCTATCGATGAGAGTCAGATTAGCAATATGATGCATCCTCGTCATCCATGGGAAACAGACAACCATCTCTGTATCATGAAGCTGTGCAGATTATATTAATGAAAGGCTATGCTTCAACTGAATGCTCCTATTTGGCAGCATTTGACCCGAACGCTCAACTTAGGCTCGAACAGGTTTCTACTGAAACTTGTAATATTTCGGTTCCGGTTGTCATGAATCACGCGACGAGTCATGCTGCACTGAATTGTCTGTTGCAGTCCACAATATATATAAACATATATAAATATATATATATAACTTGTCATCCGAGTAATGACTGCGATATCTGTGCGTTCGCTCTGCCTGGCCGCCTGCCTTGCCGCCTCTCCCTGCGGTGTGCTCTATTCGGCGTGTTCAGCTTACGGCGGCGATCGATCTGCCATGGCTGACGTCACCACGTCCCGCTGACGAGATCTGCTGATGCGGCAGGAGTGATCGTGTGTAACTGGATATCGGTGACCAGCGCGTTCATCACCGCCTGGTGCACCTTCGACCCGGCCGGCCGCTCCTGGGTCAAAATGAAAAACTACCAGCGCACCATGAAAGACGGCCAGAAGAAATTCCAGTACAAACGGTCGGGCAGTCACCACAGAAACTGGCGGCAGAGGTGAGGCGCCCCGCACCCATCGCCGTCGTCACAAGAACAGCCATGAATTTTGGTCGATTTACGGTCACTTTGAGAGGTTCGAGTCAGCACTTCCCCGCCCCGAAATCATTTCAACATTTTCGTGTTATTTTATGAAGGAAGTTTTGCTTTATTTTCAGGTCACCAACTTTGACATTATCAAGCTCTCCGCAATGCTATTTATATCGAAGATCCTGCCGCGCTTATGAGGTTGGCTTCATGGTGATATTTGTCGAATCGGGATACATTTGTGGCAGGTTGTCGACATTTCGTGAGGTGTTTCTGACGAGGGCGATAATGAAAGCGACCAAAGCCGGTATAATCTCTTGGGATAAAATCTAGAGTCAACGGAGCTGATGAGTCGCACAGGGTATTCTCGCTGTGACCTCGACGCGTGGCTGAAGCCGTTTGTGTTTCTGTTGTATGTGCGCGTCTGGGTTTTTGTATCGTTTGTGCCGCATACACTCGCCGAGTGATGTGCGTCTTTCCTCAGGAAGGTATTACGAGCGTACAGGACGTCGTGGGACAACAGGTGTCGCATGCTCTTCTGCTGCCTGGACAGGTCCGACAGAAACCAGGTAATCTGTCGATTTTGCCCATCAAATGTGACAAGGTGGCATGAGTTAGTCAAAAACAGCAGAATAGGCCGGCGGTAGGCAACGTTAGCATTGTTTTATGGAAAGACATTCTCGGTTGTGCATACGTTGCAGGGAAGACCCATGTCGTTCAATAAGACAATCAATCGCATAAAGCTAAACAGAAAGCTGAGTATGATAGTCATGTGTGTCAACAATGATGATGATAATGATGCTTGGGCAGCAATCCACCGACAGAACAACGCATTAAGATCAACACGAGCGGCACACCGCCCGTATCGATCAAAATGTCACATGCTCTCCGACACGGCGGTGAAGAAGGCACGCTCGTTGTCATCCGACGGCAGAGAGTCGCTGGTCTGGCGACCGGCACGAGCCGACGCCGAGCCGCGACTCGGCGCTCCGTGCGAGCCGAGGTTCGCCTCCGAGGTGCACGCGTGCACGAGTCACGCCGAGCCGGGCGAGCCATTCGACGAGCCGCACCGGCGAGACGACTCGTCGTTCCGCCGGTCTCGCCGACTGGGGAGATCGGACGCTCGAACGAGCGGTGCGGACTGAGGGGACGGCGTGGTCTAAAGAAGCGCCGTCGCCGAGATCGAAATAGCTCATTCCCGCTTTCCACAAAAGTGCAACTTCTGCATCTGTCTTCATAAATTACTTAGAAATCCGGATCGAACACACCAAGTGTCTCCGAACCGCATTGACGCTCAAATCTACTAATGCTGTTTTACCGCCTACTAATGCACTTTCATGCTGTTGGCTGTTTGACGTGCATTGCTGATTGAGAGATCGACACCGAGTAGATCAGCCCCGACCAACCTCGCACGCTACTTGCCACGGAACGCCAATCAAATGGAAAACAAATCACTTCATTTTTTACACTCCATTAATTCAATTAGCTATAAGTGTAAGCGTCATTTTCAACAACGTTTTTCAGGGTGTCAAAATTTCGGTAAATTTGCTGATTAATGCAATTATTACTGTGGAAATCGGAGACTGCCAGGAGCTGGGATGCTCCCTCCTGAAGCAACCAGTCAGCCTAACCAACGGAGTCAGCCTAACCAGCCAGTTATCACGATTGGTGTCAGGGCGCAGCTTCCATCTAGCCATGCACGCCATGCGATGTATTGACGGACTATGCAGTGCCCGCTGCTGTTGTGGCCTGCCGAGGACGGCTCACCTATGCCGCGGTGAGGTGCCGCAGTGGAACAGCCAGGCCGTTAGCCATTTCACAGTGTGTTAGTGGGAGTTCTCCGTGTGTGAGGGAGTCGCGTACGACGAGCGAGGTATTCACACGTGGTGATCAACGACGGCGAAGGTTGTCGTAGCGTTGGTCTGCTTTCCCGGTTGATGGCAAATGTATCGACGATTGTCTAAGATTGTATCAACATTTGTACAAGTGTATGTTGGTTTGCTTCGGCGACGAGCGTGGGTGGATACCCCCCCCCCCCCACCCACCACTGTTGATTAACCAGCTACACTGCGTCGCTTACATGTAGCCCGCACTCGGCAGAACTCGTTCTCGGACATTGCCCAGTTGCTGTCGGAGTTTTTTCGTGACCTGGACGTGGTCCCGTCCGACATTGTGGCGGGCGTGGTGCTGCTGAGGAAGCTGCAGAAGCTCGAGAGGAGCAACATCGTCAAGTCGGTACGTACGGCTACTCGCCAGCTCTCGGGAATTCGCGTGTGGCTGAAGGGACTTTGCTAGGTTCAATCTACGACATCTCTGTAACCATAGAGCAGGGAAATATTCCCGTATGGGGGGGGGGGGGGTTATCCAGCCTTCTTCATATCTCCTATTCGTCGCATTTGTTCGCGCAATATGACATTCGATTCACTGTGGCGTAGACTATATTTATGTGAAAATTTCCGAAAGTGGGCAAAGGAGTCCAAAGGTGGAAGCAAAATTTTGAAAAGGTGACAATTTCGTTTTGCTAGCTCAGCTATTTATGAGTTGATTTTAACCTAACTGATCCGAATGGATACACAATTCACAGACCGTTCATCAGCAACATATATATTTATAATGTTGAATTCTGTAGGCGTTTGCAGGGCATCTTAAATGATGATGCACATATTTGGAAACTACCTCATATTTCGCCAGTTTTGTTCCGCCCCGGTAGCTTAGTTGATTGGAGCGTTAGCCTGCACTGGTCTCCCCTCTCCTGGCAAAACAATGCTCGAGTCGCTTCACACGCTAGCATTTAGCCCCCGGATGTGAGAGCCATGTGGCAACTGGCTAATTGGATTACAGGCCGACCCACATAGCCATTTCGTGAGGTAAAATATGAACGAAAGTTCACGTGGAGATATTTCATCACAATGGGGTAGTGTAGACTGTGGGGCATCGCTTCACCAATGTGAGCATGTTTACCCCAGGGGCGTTAGTGTGGATTGTGGAGAATCACTTTACCAGTTTGTTCGTGTTTACCCCAGAGGCGAATCAGGGTGGTTAAGCAGGATGAGAAAGTTTAATATGTACACGTTTGAAGCGTTCTGTAGGTGCATTTCCGCACAAGATAGCCTTTGCCGTGTCTGACCACCCCACTACGAGTCGTTCCTGGCTTCAATGTGGAAACAAAAAACAGCCTAATTTACCACAAAAAAACCACACCCATGCAAACTTGCTTACAGCTGCCATGTTACTCATCTGCTTAACATTATAAAAATCATCCGTTCAGCCGTTGTACCTACGGAAAGTCCACCCTGGGTCCGCCTCCGACCACTTTGCAACCATGTAAAAATGACGCCACGAGACAAAGGTACGACGGTAGGCACTAGAACTACACCTTTGCTTTTATTTGTGCAATTTGCACACCATCCCTGAAGGTGGTGTCCAGGAACCACGTCTGTCACGTATACATCCAACATATCACTCAAAATACATAATGGGGCGGGGATTGCTGAGTAGATAAGGTGTTGAGTTTTGGATACCAAAGGCCCCGGGTTCATCTTTCGGCAGTTAAACACCAAAGGCTCCTCTTGGGACATTTCCCAATTCCGCGTCCCACCAGCGAAATAGTGTGGGCGGCGTCATTTACCGTGATCGTGCATAAAGTGCGTCGTGAAACACCCAATAAACAAGCAAAATAAACAAGGTGCATGCACTTAAAAACTAATAAGGCAGTCATTGCACCTTTATACTCAAATTTGCTCAAATTCTGTGCGAAGTGGTCTGGCTCAGACCCTAGCCAAACTAGAGCTTTGAAATTATGGCGCAATGCGTCGAAAAGGGAATTGTCAAAATTCACCATGTCTCATGGAGACACTCCAAAAAGCCTGGGTATGGTGAGCGAAACAGCCGAGCTTCTAAACCCTCTATATGGGGCATTCCAAATAGTGCGAATGCCATGGCCGACGCTTCTAGTGAAATGTTGAGAACGTCTCTTCGTGGAACGGGAGCTGGAGTCAGTGATGGAGTGTCATTAAATTATCCTTCGAAGCATTTTTGGAAAGGCGTTTAGAAGGTTTCTGAATGCATTTCAGAGGGCTCTAAACAGTCACGCAAGACGAGACGTTACCTAGAAATTAAACAATGATATGAAGTCTGGAATACTTTATTGACAGGTTAAACATTTGTAGAAGCAAGTAACTGATTACCATATGGACAAACAATTGAGTATAATGCATATTAAGCACGCAATCAAAATTAGCATCTTAGTGATGCATTTTGTGTTTTATTACGTAGCAGGTCCACATCGACCAAAGTCATTGGCTGCAACTCTTGTGCTAGTGATGGGGAGACGTACTGCTGCGCTTCGTGAAGATGAAATAATAATACATTGCAACTGGTGAAAATGTATCCATACTTCGGAAAGCATAGAAATATCTTGCGGAGTATGTGATTGAGCACATGAACAGTAAAATGGTGGGAAATCAGTTCCACCGACATTCTGCCAGATGCGTCTCGTCCGACATTCACGAAGGAGTTTGCGGGCAGGGTATTTTCTGCGTGCATCTGTTCTAAAGCTATTTCTCGGCTGGCCCCTCAATAGTAGCGAACAAAAACTTGGAAAGAAAAGCAATACATGCTATCATATTGATGAACTTAATCTTACCATCTTTTTACATTCGCATTTCATACAGCTACGACTGACTCCAGGAGTAGTTTTCTTCTCGGAAACCATCCATGAAATAATATAGGACTTAAAACTTCAGGGTCCATGATGACATTTTCTGAGTTTTATAAATATTGAACCACAATCCACAAAAAGCACCTTTTTGGAGAGACAAAGATGGTGCTCAAGCTCTTTTAAAACCTGAAACAATCCCAGCCAGAACTGAGCTTGGAGCGCCAAGCATGCCGTCGGGGGTACGACTTCGTCACTTCATGACTAATTTCTTCGGTATTGACAGGGAAAGGGCTGGAAGTGGTTCGCCATATAACGAAACACTCGTCTCCACACCAGAGGCTCCACTGCATCTCCATCCGCTGACCTAGGAGCTCTTGTTCCGCCGAATACTTACTCGAAGCATGTCGGCGTTTCTATAGCTGTGGTTTTATATGAAACAAGATGCAGGCGGGGCAGGCAGCGGCGACGGTACATCATGTAGCTCCCGATAAGATAAGGGGTGCTTCTTGCTGGTGTCGACTGAGGGGACCATCCACAACCGAACCAAAAGGCTGAGGGCCCGTTCCATTGCTCGTCAGAACAGAACAAGATAGAGGAGGTACGGGAAGCTACGAATGAGGAGAACGAATGGGGCGTCAAGGGGATATTTGGGGAAGTATCAGCTGTTTGCGAACTGCTGTACGTTTTCATGCATTAGTCAGCCTAAAGATAAGTGATATTAAATACTCATGATACCTTGGACGTTTATCAATATATGATCAACCAATAGCTTTCAAAACACTTATATAGTTGGCATTACCAATCCCAAATCGATCGAAAGGCTAAGTCGTTTGTGGAAATTTAAATTGCAACGGATGCTCTAGTTTTGTAGCTGTTCGCCCAAGCTACCTTACCGAATCGAGGAGCTTTGAATAGCTTCGTCAGCGCTTCGGACTGGATTGTGGTGCCAATGAAACGCAAAAGTGGAGCTTCCTGGAGCTGGAAAATGATAGATTACTGACCGAGCATGCCCTGAGTGAACAATGCACATCGATGGAGGGCAGCTTTGGATGCCGTTTTCTGAGGCGGGGCACGCGCCATCCTTTGGATCCGCCACGTGCCCACATTGTCAGCAGGGCGGGAAGTTATGTTTACGCCGCCGGCGTGAGGGTGAGTCGGCGGGTGGCGGCAGAGCCTGTGCCGCGGCGCCGCGCGACACAGCGGCTGGCCGGGTATTTCTGGCCGGGTGACTGCTGCCGCCGGCTGATGGCGTGCAGCTCGGAAGATGGACGCGGCCGCCGCACACGACGGCTGCCAGCCCGGCGACCGGCGACCAGGCCGGCGACCGTGGACCGGGCCGTGATGACTCCACCCGCAGTCGGTGGCGAAACACTGGACACGCTGCCGCCCGCAGGGGCTGGAACCCAACTGGGGTCGGCAGGCTGACGTTTGCCTACATTCCCGATTCATAAACATTCCGAGGGGCAAACAGCACCCCTAAAAGCCGATGAAATATCAGAGCGGGCGATCCGTCTAGCGAAGCTGTCGTCATAGCTCCCGATGGTCGCACATAAATTGAATAACGCATGGAGTGAAAAAGTCGGTGAAAATATCTTTTGCACTGCCAGCCTTTCGGGAAGTACTGCAGTATGTTGCCCAAACATGTGGTGACGTAAGTATAGACAAACGCCTATCCAACGTATTGATGTCAGCTTGTTAATGCTCCACACGACGTTCGTCCGATTTTAACCCCACTTTGCATTCGACTCTTCGTCCTTTTTCAGGCAGTCATCTCAGAAGACGATGTGGAGTGCAAAGAAGCTAAAATGTCCAACCCTGTTCAGTGAACTATGACATGGTGTATTTTGACTGACCCCGGACAAATTTTCGCGACAGGCTGAGTACGAAACGAAGTCAACACTGAGTCACCGCCACTTAGGACACTTGTCTATGCGTGCCACAGTGGAATTTGTGGCGTGGGAATTTGGTCGCAGCCTCGATATTTTGTGTTCGGTATCAGCCCCACTCTCCCGGCCACAGGTTGGCGATATAATCTCGAGTTTTCAGTCGACCCCACGGACGAATCCTACCACGCTCATCCGAAGTCACGCACACTGTCAGACTGAGAACCGCTGCTCCGACTGACGACTGTCCCGACTGAGGACCGCTGCTCCTACAGACGACTGTCCCGGCTGAGGACTGCTGCTACGACTGACGACTGTCCTGACTGAGGACCGCTGTTCCGACTGACGACTGTCCCGACTGAGGACCGCTGCTCCGACTGACGACTGTCCCGACTGAGGACCGCTGCTCCGACTGACGACTGTCCCGACTGAGGACCGCTGCTCCTACAGACGACTGTCCCGACTGAGGACCGCTGCTCCGACTGACGACTGTCCCGACTGAGGACCGCTGCTCCTACAGACGACTGTCCCGACTGAGGACCGCTGCTACGACTGACGACTGTCCCGACCTCCCTGACCCCCTGACTGCCCTGACTGTCCAGGCTGTCCTGACTGTCCTGACTGTCCTGACTGCCCTGACTGTCCTGGCTGCCCTGACTGTCCTGGCTGCCCTGACTGCCCTGACTGTCCTGGCTGTCCTGGCCGATGTCCGCTCCGCTGCTCCGCTCCGCTGGGACCTCTGCTCATCCATCGTTGCCCGCTGGTGGCGAAATGTGTTGACTCCTTGAGTGAGGTGACGGCGGTCGTCTGAGCCGCCGACGTGGCTATTGCTGGCAGCAGCTCGGATCCACACGCAGCGAGTGCGCACCTGATGAGCAAGCTTAGCCCAAAGCGGCCGATGCGCGCGTTCGGAGTGGTACACTCACCATTGTTCTGCCCCTCTTCCGCCTCTGTGCGTTCCCTGGCCATCCACAGCTCCTTGGCCGTTTTTTTTTCGCTGTCCATTTCGTGGTCCGTCTTCGCCTCGCCAGTATTGTACATTACTCGTCTTGAAATCACAATCCGTTCCGGTCGACACCGACCGTAGTCCTCTCTGACTGTAGCTTCTGTCGACCGTAGTCCTCTCCGACTGTAGCTTCTGTCGACCGTAGTCCTCTCCGACTGTAGTTTCTGCCGACCGTAGTCCCGGCCGACAGTAGCTTCTGCCGACCGTAGTCCTCTCCGACTGTAGCTTCTGTCGACCGTAGTCCTCTCTGACTGTAGTTTCTGCCGACCGTAGTCCTCTCCGACTGTAGCTTCTGCCGACCGTAGTCCCGGCCGACAGTAGCTTCTGCCGACCGTAGTCCTCTCCGACTGTAGCTTCTGCCGACCGTAGTCCTCTCCGACTGTAGCTTCTGTCGACCGTAGTCCTCTCCGACTGTAGCTTCTGCCGACCGAAGTCCTGGTCAACTGTAGTCTCAGCAGAATGTAGTCAAAGCCGAATGTAGTCCGGGCCAACTGTAGTCACTGTAGTCCCGTCCGACTGTGGTCCCATCTGACTGTGGTCCCATCTGACTGTGGTCCCATCTGACTGTGGTCCCATCTGACTGTGGTCCCATCTGACTGTGGTCTCGACCGACTGTGGTCCCAGCTGACTGTGGTCCCATCTGACTGTGGTCTCGACCGACTGTGGTCCCATCTGACTGTGGTTCCATCTGACTGTGGTCCCATCTGACTGTGGTCCCAGCTGACTGTGGTCCCATCTGACTGTGGTCCCATCTGACTGTGGTCCCAGCTGACTGTGGTCCCATCTGACTGTGGTCCCGGTCGACTGTGGTCCCACCTGACTGCGG
Organism: Imbricaverruca yamaguchii; assembly: GCA_034440575.1. Taxonomy (NCBI): domain Eukaryota; kingdom Metazoa; phylum Arthropoda; class Thecostraca; family Neoverrucidae; genus Imbricaverruca; species Imbricaverruca yamaguchii. The sequence goes on from JAOTOL010001541.1 coordinate 1,003,105, forward strand.
TCCCAGCTGACTGTGGTCCCATCTGACTGTGGTCCCATCTGACTGTGGTCTCGACCGACTGTGGTCCCAGCTGACTGTGGTCCCATCTGACTGTGGTCCCATCTGACTGTGGTCTCGACCGACTGTGGTCCCATCTGACTGTGGTCCCATCTGACTGTGGTCCCATCTGACTGTGGTCTCGACCGACTGTGGTCCCAGCTGACTGTGGTCCCATCTGACTGTGGTCCCATCTGACTGTGGTCTCGACCGACTGTGGTCCCATCTGACTGTGGTTCCATCTGACTGTGGTCCCATCTGACTGTGGTCCCAGCTGACTGTGGTCCCATCTGACTGTGGTCCCATCTGACTGTGGTCCCATCTGACTGTGGTCCCGGTCGACTGTGGTCCCATCTGACTGGTCCCATCTGACTGTGGTCCCATCTGACTGTGGTCCCGGTCGACTGTGGTCCCATCTGACTGGTCCCATCTGACTGTGGTCCCATCTGACTGTGGTCCCGGTCGACTGTGGTCCCAGCTGACTGTGGTCCCGGTCGACTGTGGTCCCACCTGACTGCGGTTCCATCTGACTGCGGTCCCATCTGACTGTGGTCCCAGCTGACTGCGGTCCCACCTGACTGTGGTCCCATCTGACTGTGGTCTCGGCCGACTGTGGTCCCAGCTGACTGTGGTCCCAGCTGACCGTGGTCCCAGCTGACTGTGGTCCCATCTGACTGTGGTCCCAGCTGACTGTGGTCCCATCTGACTGCGGTCCCATCTGACTGTGGTCCCATCTGACTGTGGTCCCATCTGACTGTGGTCCCATCTGACTGTGGTCCTATCTGACTGTGGTCCCAGCTGACTGTGGTCCCATCTGACTGTGGTCCCAGCTGACTGTGGTCCCATCTGACTGTGGTATCGGCCGACTGTGGTCCCATCTGACTGTGGTCCCATCTGACTGTAGTCCCGGTCGACTGTGGTCCCATCTGACTGTGGTCCCATCTGACTGTGGTCCCATCTGACTGTGGTATCGGCCGACTGTGGTCCCATCTGACTGTGGTCCCATCTGACTGTGGTCCCAGCTGACTGTGGTCCCATCTGACTGTGGTATCGGCCGACTGTGGTCCCATCTGACTGTGGTCCCAGCTGACTGTGGTCCCAGCTGACTGTGGTCCCAGCTGACTGTGGTCCCAGCTGACTGTGGTCCCAGCTGACTGTGGTCCCGGTCGACTGTGGTCCCATCTGACTGTGGTCCCAGCTGACTGTGGTCCCAGCTGACTGTGGTCCCAGCTGACTGTGGTCCCGGTCGACTGTGGTCCCATCTGACTGTGGTCCCAGCTGACTGTGGTCCCATCTGACTGTGGTCCCAGCTGACTGTGGTCCCATCTGACTGTGGTATCGGCCGACTGTGGTCCCATCTGACTGTGGTCCCATCTAACTGTGGTCCCAGCTGACTGTGGTCCCATCTGACTGTGGTCCCATCTGACTGTGGTCCCAGCTGACTGTGGTTCCATCTGACTGTGGTCCCATCTGACTGTGGTCCCATCTAACTGTGGTCCCATCTGACTGTGGTCCCGGTCGACTGTGGTCCCACCTGAATGTGGTCCCGTTAGCCGGCCGATTGTAGTCCAACAGCCCATTACACTGGTTATCGTTGGGACACTTTAATTAACACTATCAGGACACTCGCTGCTTTCCAGCCAAAGACTTCGGAATCACCTGGGCGCTCGCCAGCTCCATTTTGATGTTTTTGGCCTCGTCGTGCTCGCTGATCGCCGTCTGCGACCAACAGACCGAATTGGTCAACAGCCTCAGCGTGAAGGCAAGGCACTGGAACAAAGCCAGTCGTGTGCTCACTTTGGCCAGCCCACCCAGTTTTAGATTGAAGAATAAAAAATGTTGCCGGGTACTGAGAGTTGCAATTGTTGCTTCAATTATCCACCAAAAAGCTCTACACCAAGCAGACGCCCGCCCGGGGTGGATGTATATGGATAGATGGATAGGGATTGATGACGTTTCCCTATGACGTTTCGCGTCTCGAATGCTGCTGATTAAGGCGAGTGATCACTTCGTGCGCCGCAATTGCTTTTGCAGTATTCCTGGATGTCGTAAAGTAAAGACATAAAGACATGAACGATTAGTGCAACTATGAGCCACAAGGGCCCTTCTTGGTTGCACTCTGGACATTCAACCAGTTGCCCACCAAATCTGTGGGGCGGGGATGGCCGAGTGGTTAAGGTGTCGAGCTATGGGTACCAAAGGTCCCGGGTTCGACTCTAGCGCCCCTCAGGACATTTCCCAATCCCGCGGCCCACCGGCGAAACAGTGTGGGCGGCGCCATTAGCCGTGAATGTGCATAAAGTGTGTCGTGAACCAACCAATAAACAAATAATAAACAAGCCCACCAAATCTGTCAATCAGCCCTCCCTGTAATACTGAAAAGCAAGCCCTCTATTCTCATAATGATTGTCTATGCTGTTTTTAAAGATGTTCAATGTGCTGCTACTGACAATGGTTTCTGACAGCTGATTCCAGTGTTCTACTTCCCTGTTGGTGAAGAAAGACTGCCGTAACCTTGTTCTGCTGTAGATAACTTTAAGTTTGAATTGATGACCCCTAATTGCATAATTTAACTTCAAACATTTCCCAAGATATCCCTTCTCCTGACCATGGACAAATTTAAAGACCTCCATGAAATCTCCTTTCAGCCTTCTATATCTAAGTGAAAACATATTCAATTTCTTCAATCTTTCCTCATATGCCAGGTTACTTATACCATTAACCATTTTTGTAGCCCTCTTTTGTACTCTCTAAAAGCCAACAATCTTTTTCATAGCTAGGAGACCAAGTTTAGATGCAGAATTCTAAATGTGGTCTGACATATGCACAGTAAAGCTTCCTGATGACTTCCTCACTTCTGTATGATACATTCCTATTTATTGCCCCGAGCATTCTCAATGCCTTCTTCCTGGTTTCCTTGGTCTGCTTTGATGCCCCCAATTTTGTGTTTAGATTAACACCTAAATCCTTCTCCTGTTGAGTCACTGATAGCACTTGACCACCCATCAAGTATGGAGCCTTCATATGTTGCTTACCTACATGCATGATTTTGCACTTATCAAAATTAAATTTCATTTGCCATTCTTCGGACCACTTTACAAGTTTGTTAAGTGTTACAAGTGTTGCAAGTTTTTTTGCAGCGAGCTCATTGTGCCCTAAAGACCTTCAAATAATCCGCAAGTCTCAAAACGTTACTGCTCAGGCCACTTTCAATGTTATTTACAAATATAATGAACAGTAGTGGCCCCAGTACTGACCCCTGGGGGACTCTACTAAGAACATTTTGACATGATGGCTTCGTACCATTTAGCATCACTCTTTGCTGTCTATCTGAAAGTCACAACTCTATCTATTTTAAGATGCTACCTGCAATACCATGGACCTGAAGCTGCATCATTAACCGTTTATGGGTACCTTGTCAGAGGCCTTACTAAAGTCAAGGTATGCTACATCAACCTGATTTCCCTGATCAAATTGATCTGTGGCGAAGTTAAAAAAGTCCAAGAGATTTGTGAGACACGATCACCCTTTTCTAAACCCACGTTGAGTATCTTGAATCAATCTGTTTCCTTCCAGGTAACAGATTTCCAGGAGTTACAACGAATGTGCTGTGTTGTGAGCCTTATCGACTGGGCGGTGTTCGTCCTGAAAGAAATGGACAGTGCGGGTGCAGTGTCACGCTGCTCAATTCTTAGAGCATCACATCAAAACAATGTCTGTCTCTAAGTACGATACTTCAATTTTCCCTTACTTTTGACCTGGTGACCTTGTGGAATCCCTTTGACCTCTCGATTCCACTCCCGCATCTCTACGATCTTCCAAAACGTCTATGTCTTGTACGCAATGCGCATAAGTTTCTGACGTTTTGGTTTAGGTTTAAATATATGTAATAATTAGAAAAACTGACTAGTAGCACGGCAATATACTGCCACCCTCTGGCCACAAAAGGACCTAAAATACAATCAAAAGCATTGGACTGAAAGCCACCTTCTCAACGGCTGACGTAGCTGACAGTTGACATATCAACGGCTGACAGCTGATTAACCCTATCAATGTGTTCCACCTTAGTGAACTCGATCGAGTGGTGGCCGTCGCCGACGTCGCTCCAACTGTTTCGCCTGGTCGCCAAATCATGAACTGCGAACCACTTGTGCAATCGCACCATCCGACCTCTGCGACCCGCTCCCATGGCGACGCAGGCGGGACGGGAGGTCAGCGTCTGGCGCGCGCCGGCAAATGACGCCCACGTGACCTCATCACCCGTGACACTCGCATCGCACGCGTTCACACACAATTCACCCGCCGGCTTACACAGCATTGGCCAGGCGCAGTTACCGTTCACGAACTGCCCGTGTCGGCGCCGCACTGAAACGCGAGCATGTCGGCGCCGCCACCGCGCGCGGCCCGAGAGAACGCCAGCGTGAGAGTTGCCCACCGCCAATGGCCCGTCAGCGTGCGCGAGCCGCCGCCGCCGCCGGCCTTGACTCGACCTTGACCGGCAGACGTCCAACGACACGTACGAGTTTCTGTCGGGCGTGCGCGTGACGCCGGCCTCCGAGTTTCTGGCGCTCAATCGGCCCGACCAGCTGGCATTCTTCAAAGACGTGATCCACTACATGCGGTGAGTGTCGGGACCGGCGAGCACCTGTCGCCACTGTGGCGTGGCCGCCAGCTGCCGCCCGCTCTGTGCCAACACACCTGTTCACGCCAGTAGCGTGGGGTGGGCGACGCGCGTGATTGTCGTGCTGTCCCCGCGTGTCTCGCATCTGTGATTTGTTGCCGTCCGATGTGATGCATGCATGCACCGCTGCAACGCCGCACTCAGCTTCTGCATGCATAGTTGTGCACTGCGTCAAGAATACACTTACCCATATATACCTATATATATATATATATATAAAAGTTAGGGCGTTTCATTTTATGTGGGGAAATTATCAATCACGACTTTCCCACGGGATCATCTATCGCTTGGTGACGTTTGCCGAGAAAACACTAAATATGAAAGTTCATTAGAATCGAAGAATAATTATGGGTCCCGCAAGTACGTCAAAGTTTCTTCTTCTGTAACAGACTAGCACCTCGTTCGAATATCTGCGTCAACATCACAAAACTGTTTTGCATTACAAATTAGTGCAAGTTTGAAGCATTTCAAACGACAAGTGGTTAGACAATCGAGAACAGTACTCTTTATGACATAAAGCGTGCAACCAACATGTTGGCTGCCTTGATCGCCAAGTACGAGAGCTTCATGAGGTCCAAGCTGCGCAAGTCTGACCAAAATCTTGTGTTCGCCGCCATGCTGGATGGAGAGCTGTCAGCGCTTTCCGGCATCTCCCATCACCATTTGTTGAAGATGCTCATGATCGAGGACGGTGCGTTTCTCGTCGACCAACGGAAAGAGCAAAAGACGGCGATGGGCAAGGTAGTCGAGGACGTGGCGAATAAGTCTGGGTGGATGATAAAACGAGCTGAACAAGAGGCGGCGCGGGAGAAGATGGAGAAGGAACAGTGGTGGAAAACGATGGCGATTGCGGTTGCTCAACTGAGTGGCTCTTCGACGCCATCATCGGAGGAGATGACTCCACAACCGCCGAGCACCTCTGGCACTTCGTCGCCTACCAAACAACTCAAAGTAAAGAATGTGAAACCGAACTTGCAAATTACTAATATGCTAGTCGTTCATTATGAATTAAGGCTATGTTGAATAAGAGTCGTAATGATGTTCCCTTTTATTAAAATAATTTATATTTAGGCTACTTATAGGACGAAGTTTATCAAATGGGTGGAAGCCGTCGACGCAGTCCTTGACTTGCACTTAGATGACAAGCTCATGCCGAACATTGATGTTGAGCCGGGACGAGTCTACCGCCCGGCACTCCTTTCAAGCCCTTACCACTCGCGTGACAAATCAATGCCAGTGTCCGCTCTCTTCACTGGCACCGGCTAAGCCATGGCGTACAAGGCGGCGGAGGTACTCGTGGAATGAGGCTGGAGAAGCGAGTTGCTGCGCTCTCCTTTGACACGACTGCGTCGAGCACTGGAGTCCAGTCCGCGTGTTGCATTTTTCTGATGAAACGTTCGACCGGCCACAGTTCCACCTGACATGCCGTCACCATATCCTGGAGCTCGTGCTGGCCGCCGCCTCCAAAGTCACCATGGGGCCGTCGTCAGGACCCGAGATCACACTCTTGAAGTGGTTCTGAGACAAATGGCTGCACATGGTCCCTGCGGAAGCGGAGATGTTCCAGGATTTACGCCCCGACCAGCTGGAGAGTGGCTGATGGCACCGACGGATGTGCTGAAGACGGTGGAAGGAACGCAGGGCGACTACCGGAAGTTCGCTCAATTTCCGCTGGCAGTGGCCATCGGCCAAGTGTCAGCTACATTCTGGCGACCAGGCGCGCTACACCACGCACTGTGAGTGGCGAAGGCACTGTGCGCGCTCCTCGCCAACCAAGGGGCGAACGGCGAGTTCTACCAGTGGGACCGGGCGGTGGTTGGTTGGCTGCTTGAGTTTTATGACGCATGGACCAGGTTTGGTCTTTTAGCGCCCATTGACTAGGCGGTGGTTCAGAAATTGATCGTCCTAAACGACGGGGTAAAACGCGGGATCAAACTGATTTGCAACTTCAACACCACCTTGTCCAAGAATGGGGCCGAAAAACAATATTTGCTGCATGTCGTCGAGGCCCATTGCCGCCTGCACTACTGAACCTGTCCTGAACTGCAAATGGTGCACATATATCAACTTACACTCCCCTCCCATAATATACCCATGTAATTTACTTGTCACATTTTGTTTCGCGTTTCCACATTGCTCAGTGCACAAAAGAAGCCAGGAATAGGAAAACTGGAGAAATTCCTCAGCAGTTCGAATTTCATATCGACGTTTCGGACCTGTAATTCACGAATGAGGGTATATTTATTTAAGCGTTCCATCTCGACTCGCAGCATGATGTTCCACTATATGTTGCTATCTAAAGTTTCAAATATTCCAAAACTGCACTTATTTGCAGCGCCAAAACAGCTTTGTGAAACGTCGACGTCGAAATTCCAATAAGGCACTTGTCTGTAACACAGGAGAAACTTTGTTGGACTTGCGGGATCACTAAATGTTCTTCAATTTGAAAGAAATTTTATATTTGGAGTTTTCTCATTCAACGTCATGAAACGACAGATGATCCCAGTATAATTCTAAACTTGTATGTTTTTGAAACATCCCAATATATACATTATATTATATATCACATATATATATATATATATATATATATATATATATATATATATATATATATATATATATATATGTATATATATTTATATGCATATATATGCATCTATGGTATTCTATTCAACGGACACATCCTGAAGATAATGTGGTTTGAAGTGCCTGAAAGTTCAAAAGTCCATGCAGTCGGCAGCGAAGCGATGGCCCCACCTACGAAGCGGAACACGTCGTCCGATGTTCAGTTAGCGTTCCATATATCGCTGGATTCCCTTACAATTTTCCCTCAAATCGATTCTCCATTACTCTCGCCTCTAAATGCAGGATCTTCACACCCTTCTCTCGCTGTGCTCTCTGTTCTCTTCCACATCCACGTTGTACTTTGGACAGAGCCAGAAACAACCAACACACGCGTGCCATTGTATGTATTTTAGACACGAAACAAAGTCATCCACACTGTTGCTGTCTGTAGTCTACACATCAGCTGGCCTGGTGTGCTGTGTGGTGGTGCTGAACTGCACATCAGTTGGCTGTGTGTGCTGTATGGTGGTGCTGAACTGCACATCAGCTGGGCTGGGTGTGCTGTATGATGGGGCTGAACTGCACATCAGCTGGGCTGGTGTGCTGTATGGTGCTGCTGAACTGCACATCAGCTGGGTTGGTGTGCTGTATGGTGGGGCTGAATTGCACGAGAAGTTGAAATTTAGCCAGCGGTCGGGCTGTACACCAACTGGTGGCGAATTCTGGAATTTTTGGTGGAAGAAGTACCTCAATTGAAAAAGGAACACTGGCGGCCGGCTTTAGTGAACGAGAGCTGGATTATTATATATAGTGTGATATTGTCTTGTGTTCACCGGGAACATAATGTATAATTCGGGTTATCACTAATGCAAGTCACGAAATGGTTCAAATTATGGATGTGACATTATAAAATGCGTTAGAGACGACAGAGAAAGAAACATCTTGAACTAGAAGGCTGAAAATGAATGTCATGCACTTGCGAATAGTTGATATAAGGTACCAGAAACGACTACCACAAGTACTTTGTGGACCTAACCTCATGGAATAAATACCAAATTACATTATGTTGAATTTGGCGATATGGATCGAATACCAAGAGCATTATGCCATAGCAATTTGCAAGCAAAACAGTCAGTGTACAAGTCAGTGCATAAGTGCCTTAAAAGGCGGAGTGCGGCCATTCTCCCATGCCTTATTCACATGGCTATAGTCGCAAATGGAGGAGCATGTTTCGAGTACTTTAATAATTCATCATTTCGGAGAATGCGGCATATCAAGTAAGGACGCTAAAGCTGATGATGACATCGAAGGGATCCGCTAACATGTCTGGCATGGCATAATTTTTCACTAATTGGGGTGGAAAAATTTGAAGGAAGGGAATACTTATATTTTGTATGAATATATATATATATATATATATGCACCGAGCGAAATAATTTGAGTTTTGTCACAGCTGTTAGAGATTGGATGTCGTAAAGCTGATTAATATTACCTTAGTTGAATGCTGTTAAACTTTTTGAGAATGCATTCAGGTAAAAGTATGCTCGCAGTAGGTCAAAATGAGCTTCTTTTAAGTGTTGATCTTCGCCAATGTTATAGAGCGTCAGTATACTATCAAAGATCCCCTGGTCGTTCTTATTCCTACAATTGTGGGAAGATCGGGAATATTTGGAACATTTATTAATGTGTGGCAACACTTACCGTCCCATATCACATAAATGCATGCCGTCAATCGGTTTCGTCGACTAGTTATCAGCTATCTTTTTGCACTACCACTGCATTATCATTCGTATGTTTGTTACATTGCCGCGTATTCGGATCACATGCGTTTCGTCTACAAAGTAAGAACGACGAAGTTGCCATACCGTTTGAATACCAGAATCCTAATTATCGTGAGCTGAAATTATCATGGATTCGACCGCTGGGAAGTCTGGGAATTGCCTCTCGCACGATGATTTCATTGCACAAAATTAATAACATGCGAATCAGTATATTGCTGCGCACCAAAACAACGCAAATATCCCCAGTGCTAGAAGGTAAAAAGGCAATAACATAGCCTGCAATGGGCTGGCAGTACGGGAATTACTCCCAGTGTTGGCACCTGCCCAGATCCTCACATCGCTGGCATATCGCACACCAGAACAGGTTCAAACTCCGTCCAATCAAAAGCTAGACTGTAAGCACCTGACGTACGAGGTCATGAAGTACTCTGTGAGCTATGTGTGGTCATGCCGAACCACTCATCGGCCAGACGTCGACTGCATAAGTATTGGGGACGAAGGTCAGGGAAGGGTTTCAAGGGTCGGCAAGGTTAACACGTGTAACCAAGCGTGGAAGGAATCTGATGTGCAACAACATTTCTGGAGTAAGAATGAGTCCAAGTGTATCCTACCGTTTATATATATATATATATATATATATATATATATATATATATATATATATATATATATATGCGCATAATGTACCTCTCCCAAATGCTCTCCTCTTTCAGCCTAAGTTATAATTTTCCCTTTAGGAAGTCACTATCTATATTCCTATCAGAATATATCAAAACAGAAGAAAGTGTCGAATGGCGGCCGGCCCAGTGGCAACGACTGTTGCAGTGGCCACTGCCGCCGATTAAAACACTTGGGAGTAGACCTTTTTGAATTTGTAACCAGCTTTCACCGCACAATTTCATTCGGAGCACTGATAGCGCTCCTTGAAATAGTTTCTCGCACATCTCCGATGTCGTGCAGTTTGCTACTGTTACAGTTTGCTGTTTGCTGTTTGCTGCTATGCAGTCTACTGCTGGTCAGGTGTCAGCCGGTCAGCCGCCGACCAGCGCGACTGGCATGGCCCGCCGGTACGGAGCCATGACTGACATCCGGAGGCCTCGAGTTCGAGCCAACCGAGGGCCGACGTACTTCATGAGTGTTTACCATGATGCAATTTTGCGAGGTTATCGCGCACGATGATACGATTGTTTGAATGGCTGTGGATACACGAAAGGCAATGCTGCCGTGACCTACGCTCACAGGGTGGTGAGCTATGTTCATAGGGCAGTGCATTTCTGTTCACAGGGCGGTGAGTTCTATTCACAAGGCGGTGAGTTATGTTCACGTGGTGGCTAATTATGTTCACAGGGCGGTAAGCTATGTTCACAGAGCGGTAGGTCATGTTCGCACGGCAATGAGCTATGCTCACGGGACTATGAGTTATGTTCACGTGGCGGTGAGTTATGTTCACGTGGCGATTAATTATGTTCACAGGGCGGTACGTTATGTATACAGGGCCGTGAGTAATGCTCACAGGGCCACCTTCAGTTGAACTACGTTTGTAACACTGTCGCTCGGTAGTCGGTGACTCGTACGGACATTTTATTGGTCATTACAAATGTGTCGACTTTGTGGAGTTTATTTACTATTGGTGATTAGACAGTCGTGACATCTGTCGTTTCTACGGGGTTCCATAGGATGCTGCATTTTGAATTTGTTATGCGAACATTAAATGGAACATCCGGAACATAGTACGCTTGCATCACAGTACAAAGATACGCTGGATGATTAGGAGACATTGGTGCATAACAATGTACCACAACAGTACTGGAGTGGCTGCTCATCCACCAGTTTCGTCACCATAGTGTTCGGGGGACACATCACCGAACCCATATGTTCATTCACTAGACTCGTAACCATAGTGTTCGGAGAACACATGTCAGTTCCGAACAATGCTTTTCTAAGTGCCAACACTTATGGGCGTTGTATTGAAGGAATCGCACCGAAGTCACCTCCGATATCCTGTCCGAGGCTAAGTGACCGGCTGAACATTTCCCTCGGCAACGGTCACGCACAGATGCCTTATTTTAGGGGGAAATCCATAAAACACACCTGGTCAACCATATGTGCACCCAATGAAACAGGCGTAACGTTACACTATCCTGGACAGGGTCCAGAATCCTCTAGGAATAGAGTAGACTCTATTCCTTTGAACATCACCGTGGTCTCCACCGGTGATGCCTGTACGTACGCGTTGTTATGGACGTGTCACTGCCGTTCCAGTCGCTATCAGCCTTCTCTGTGGTACTTGCGGTACAACATCGGCCGCCTAGCCGCACTCGGCTGGGCGGAATGGACGTTTTTATGTTAGTGGTTCAAGCATCAAATGTCATTCAGCAGAAGCACAATGTCCAGACACTGCTAAAGCGAAGTGTTTCAAGGCCACACCCAGAAATAAAACAATAGTATGCACACCTCTATGCGAGTTCAGCTTTGTTTAGACGTACGATATTTACTCGTGGGTATACCTAGGTGCCAACAGACGCGGGAGGGCATCGGCATCAGTATTGCTCGGTCCTTCAAATGCCTGCTTAGTGCTTTCATTGGTAATTTCGCTGCACAAAGCTTATGGGGAAAACTAGTTTACTTTTGTTCTTCACATAAAAACACATTCGCATTTATTTCATCTCGGCAGGTCTTCGTACACCAAGAATGACTTCGCACACCAAGAATAACGCCGGGAAAGCGTGCTATGACTAAATTTCGTGCGTCACCGCACACTCGAATATGATTATGCTTACGGTCCAAAACTGTTTGCTGGAAACTTTGCCGGCAGATGTGAACCGATGTCTTGCCCCTTGGCTGCATGCTGATTTTCTTGAGTCCTAGAGAGATATGAAGTGAGATCATTTGCGATGAGCGAAGAGACGTTTCTGTCTTGAAGTTGGCATCGCCTGACTTCTAGCCGCGTGTGAGGCAATATGTTTGTTTTTCCTGTTCTCGGTGTGCTCAGGTATTCGATCGGTATCTATCCGTTTGTGTGTGTAAATGACATTATCCGTGACTGAGCATGGACCGGTGTATGCATTTTTATAATGGGCATAAACACAAACAGCCAAGCATGTATAGTGTTGAAGGCAATGCCGCCTCAGACATAATTGTATTGCCGCACAGTTATGCTCAGTTATGATCGGATTTCCAAATTACCAACATTTGCACCAACAGTCCCAGAGTGCAACCGGTGTTGGGGCCTTGTTATTGTTTCGGCGAGCTCGATAAGACCACACCTGTCCGTTGGCACTTCCTGTTTTGCGATCTTCTTGAGACGGGTGCCATGGGTGCTGCTAGTGGTGGGTGTAGCCAGCCCAGTGAGCACCCAATGTCTGGAGCTGGACACTTCCCAAAACAGAACGCCCTACACGAATATGTCCGAGGAGTTGATGCATTACACGATGCTTTCGAGTTGATGGTGAGACGATTATCTGAGCTTACAACACAATGACCTGCGGCGAATGCTATGCTCTGTAAACGGTCTGTGGCGACTTGTTCATGATGCGGTTACATTTCGACACGGCACCTTCGTGCTAATTGTGTCAGGTTTATCGGCAAGAGTAGGCGTGCTTTCGCCGCATGCACATTTGGAGAGTGACGCAACATGCTATGCGTAGTGCAAGGTTTGCATAGTGGTTTGGCAAGTGCTCCGTGATACGACCCAAGGTTGTACTCGGAAAAGAGCTTGGGAAGAAGACCAAAGGAAGGTGAAGTGTGCCGTCTCCAAACCCACATGAAGTCACAATGTTATATTGCAAGATAATTGTGGAACGTATTCCCCGTGGCACCCGTAGCACGGTCGTGACACGCACGGCACAAACGTTAGCCTGCACTTCACATTCGGACAGCTCACTCCGTTCACTTGAGATCGCGCGCGAAACTGACCGCAGACAGCCTTGGCGGCGCGTGCGCCCTAGCGGCGAGACAACGCCCACCGCTGACACCGACCCCTCGACCTGCGCCGACTCTGACCGCCACTGTGACGTCATTCGGTTACGTCACCCGGCTAACGACGCCGCTGGCACGACACCTGGAGGGCCGCCGTGTCGTCGGCGTCGACGCGTGGCGTCTGGCGGCGCCGCCGGCTGCTGACGTCACCACGCGTGACGGCAGCAATCGGCTGGCCTGTGACGTCATCAGCTGAGGTGTAGCGGGGTTTTGTCCCTGACGTTGTCAACTGTGGTGCAGCCGGGTGTTAGTCTGTGACGTCATTAACTATTGTGTTGCCAGGTGGCACTTACTTGTTCATTTTGTTTGTTTGTTTATTCATTTTCTCCAGCAGATAATCAGTCCTAACGGGCAGTAATTTTAAGGTAAAGCAATGCAAAGGAGTAATAAGCGAGTTGGAAGATACAGCGAGCATAATGCACAAAGGGAAACAAATATACAGTATCGCATCCAAGAAAAGAGATCTCTACGAAGCCAGTGGATCCATGTCCTTATTTTCAAGACATATTTTCAGATTATATATGGAAAACTACAACTTAACATTAGCAGGGTAGCAAACCTGGAGAGTCTACCATTCCACACCCCGGATCCGCCGGCGATCTACAGCCATGCACCCATTACAGCGAATGTATCACCAGAAAACATAATACCTCAAGATGGTCTATATGTACCCTGCGCCACCGAAGTGGAAAATGTGGGGAACTAGAAGAAGCAGGTCACTCTTCACGGGAGATAGAGCTCCTCAAGATAGAAAAGGAATGTATGATGAACTCCAACAGACTACCTTCCATCCACTCTGAACTGCGGAGTGGGCACGAGACCCCTCCCCCCCCTGAACTGTGGGTGCGCGACCCCCACCCCACCAACGTGGGTGGCGCGAGACCACCCTCCACCCACTCTGGACTGCGGAGTGGGCGCAGCGGAGTGCGGAGTGGGCGCGCACAGTCCTGTTTCTTTGTTAAATTTATACATTATTCTGTTTGTCTCAGCCATACGAAAAGCCAAATACAGCACATACATCGTCGTTAATCCGAAGAGTCGCTGTTCTATAGATATAATACGAGCTTTCGGGTCGCTCTCTTGTTCAGCATTGAAGACGGGCCTGTATCGGCCGAGTTATATTCTGCACGTGTACGATCCTATCAGGTGATTGCTTCTTCAGCCATCTCATGAGAGATGATATTGGGGCGCAGAATTGCTTCGACACCTTCAGATCATCTCTTTATTTGCGACTGCGTGTATGGTTGCATTCATTCTTTCCGGACCCCACGACCTTTGGTTTGAGCTGCGTTCATACCTGCACGGAATGGTGACTTGTGACCGGGCATGCAGCATGACCTGAAAACAAGGTTGGAGTTATCTCATAAACCAGGGGCATCCGGGTCCGAAACTTTTTCGATTGAATAGGTAAAGCTGCGAATTGACATTAGTAGGGAACAAAACCAGGGAGACCGGACCCTCCCTCCCACTGCCAATGAGTATCTTCAGCCGTGCCTCAAAACGTGAGAGAGAAAGAAATGTTGGGGCAGAGTGGAACACTTGTGGTTAACTTTGCCCCGAATCACAATTTCATGATTAGACGAATATTTCTGGCAATGCGGCATATATGACGGTTGATAATGTATGGCACCCGAATAGCCATAGAAATGCATGTCCTAAACACTTGTTATGTACATTGAGACATAAACACTGGCAGCCTTCACATTGGCGCCACACTAAAAACATATCAAGAAGTCGAGAAAAAACTTCTTTTTAAATGTGGAGAGGAAACCCCCACTTCAGTATCAAAGCCGCCGCCGCCGGAAGTGCGTCAACATAATGCGTTATTATTGAGGACAGTTGCATATATATGGCAGAGCTTGCTTGGGCAGGACAGCGGGTGGTTCACTTTGCTCCAGTGGTCCGCTTTACCCCACATTCCCCTACTATGCTGAAAATCACCGTGTATTGCCCCATGGTATGTGGTATCCCCTATCATGCCGTGAAAAGGGCGCTCTGGAGCCACCTCTGCTAACTCAATTCACGTTAGTAAGACCCTCGATACTTGTGAGCCGGCTCATCGGATAGTTGGCGCACTTCACTTGGCGGAGAGTAAACGTTGCCTTTGGTTTACATCGCACAGCAGGTTACTAACAGCATTGAGACAGATTACTTACAGCTGCAATGTGAATTTGAAAAGAAAATAACAGTCAATCCACAGAACAAATTATATATATATATATATATATATATATATATATATATATATATATATATATATATATATATATATATATATATATGTATGTATGTATATGCATATATATTCATATATATTCATATTAATATTTATAGAATATTCCTATAGCATAGTTAAATACATTGTTCAGTGTAGGCTCTGAGTGGGCCGTGTCACGCTGATCTGGTATTTCTGCCTGATCGTGTCCCTGATTTCCATCGTATTTTCAAAATCGGTATCTGCGTTGTGAAGAGGGCTAAGCTGAAGTTGCTTGAACAGGAACCCGTGCATTTCGGAGTTTCACAAGTGGTACAGGGGCTACTCTGATACTAGATAGTATTTCCCTTATTGTGACGTCGACCTTACCAAGCATTTACCAGCATCTCTGTGCCCGCAGCTGCATCGTTACCTTGACCTGATGGCGCATGTTCATCCCTCGCAGGTCCACGGACACAATATCCTTAGTGAGCTTCAGAACAGCCGAGGTGTGACACAGAAGATAATTCCACGATCGGGTCTTAAGTGCCGCACCCATGACCCAGCGCTCCTCAGAGTCAGCTTGGCGACTGTCGAAAGATTCATCATGATCCATCATTCAGTTCTCAGTAGGGGTATTGACCAGGAATGAGGGATGAGTTGGAGATGGAGCCATAGATACAGAGCCGGTCCATCAAATTGGAAGATCGGTATTTTTGATGGAGCGGTCGGCTGGACTCCGTGATCCCTGATGCTTCAGGCCAATACACTACTGGCTCTTCAGTTGGAAAATCACAACGACTGACAACCGATAGCACACTGTAGAATCTGTAATCGTTGCCATGTGGTCCTGAGAGATTCAAGATCCGGCTCTTTTGTACGTAGGACGCTGCAGGTTTATGGATCAAGTCTACATGTTCCATCGAATATTTCAACTGTCGTGTCGGGCGTAAAACTCAACCACAGGGAACACATTTCGCTGGTTGAAAGAACGCGAGGTGACGTGAACTTGCTGTGTCATTCACTTTCTTTTTAAATAGAAGCGCAAAGAAAAACTCGGTTCACCTTCTAAGGAAATGGCATGAGGTCGAGAGAAAATCCTCTGCAATAAACATGTCAAAATTGGTCCTGAGACTTGGGCACGATGTACCAAAGCCAATTCAATAAACTAGGGTGTCAAAGTGACAGTGACAAACGTGGAGAAATGAATAAAAACGGGATGCACGAAATCTGAACAAATAATGTTTTTTAGGTAAGATCTGGCTTGTAAAATCAATACCGGCAGCATTGATACTTCATTAATTTTGCATCCTCGTGTACGCGAAACATGCGCACTTTCGAACAAGACGAGAGGAGAGGGTAAAATTACCGATTATTTTGTGAGATAGGAGTTTAATACCATTTCATGTTGGGTGGCACTTTCCAGTCAAACCTAGTACTTTTATGGCAATGATCGACGGAGACAACAGTGACGTTGCATGACACCTGGGAAGGCTCCGTCTGTTTGCTCACACAGTGCACTCTGGCGCACATACCCAAACACAACGGCCCGCGAGCGTACAGCAACACGGGGCAGAAGCTCCGGCTATTTCTGTCAGCCAATTTTCCGACGGCGTCCCCGAGAGTCCCGCGGCCCTTTGGCTGGATGAAATCACAGCTGTGACGTCAGACCGCGCCGCCGGTCAATGACGTCATCATGTGACGTCACTGGCGGGGGCGGCCGGCTCTGATTGGTCGACTGAGTGGGCGGACCAGAGTCACGGCTGCGACATTGACCGTCTGGTGCCCGCCGGCAGGTTCGCAATGTCTATCTACGGCTGGCCAGTCTTCATGATGCAACACTCGACCTGCGGCTGCTGCCGGCTCTGCCCCCACCTCAAGTGAGCACTCATCCCCACCTCAAGTAGGCACTCACCCCCTCAAGCAGGCACTCACCCCCACCTCAAGCAGGCACTCACCTCTAACCTCAAGTGAGCACTCACCCCCACCTCAAGAGGGCACTCACATCCCACTTCAAGTGAGCACTCACTCCACCTCAGGTAGACACTCACCACCCTCAAGTGAGCACTCACACCCACCTCAAGTGAGCACTCACTCACCTGAAGAGGACACTCACATCCCACTTCAAGTGAGCACTCGCCCCCACCTCAAGTGAGCACTCGCCCCCACCTCAAGTAGGGTCTCACCTCCCACCTCAAGTGAGCACTCACCCCCATTCAAGTAGGCACTCACCTCCCACTTCAAGTGAGCACTCGCCCCCACCTCAAGTGAGCACTCGCCCCCACCTCAAGTGAGCACTCGCCCCCACCTCAAGTAGACACTCACCTCTAACCTCAAGTGAGCATTCGCCCCCACCTCAAGTGGGCACTCAACTCCCACCTTAAGTAGACACTCACCTCCCAGCTCAAGTGAGCACTCACCTCCACCTGAAGTAGGCACTCACCGACCTCAGGTGAGCACTCACTGCCCTCCTCAAGTGAGCACTCGCCCCCACCTCAAGTAGGCACTCACCTCTCACCTCAAGTAAGCACTCACCCCAACCTCAAGAAGGCACTCACCTCTCACCTCAAGTAAGCACTCACCCCAACCTCAAGTAGGCACTCACCTCCCACCTCAAGTGGGCACTCGCCCCACATCAAGTGAGCACTCGCCCCCACCTCAAGTAGGCACTCACCTCCCACCTCAAGTGGGCACTCACCCCAACCTCAAGTAGGCACTCGACTCCTACCTCAAGTGAGCACTGGCCCCCATCTCAAGTAAGCACTCACACCAGGGTTAAAATAATGGTTTTTCGTTAGGTGTGAGATGTCGAAACGAGCACAGCAGGATGCCGAAATTTGCCATGGAATTAGTGCCATTTAAAATGTTTTTGATGGCTTTCACACTCAAATTTGAGCCAATGGTGCAGGTACTTATGACTGCACCATTATTATTTCTTCTGAGATTCATAATTTAGGAAGAGCTATATTCGGTATATGGAGAATAATCCTATGCTATAAACTTGCAGTGTTTGCCATATCACTTTATAGATAATCCATTTACCTGAAATTGCACTGAAAAATATTTTTGTGTTACCATTCCTTCTTCAGCGCATTAACATGATACTTGTGAGATACAGTTAGAAAGGTAAAAAGGCCCACAAGGCAGGATGTCGATACTTTTTTTTAGAAGGATGTCGATTGAGTGTTCAATAAGTGGTATATTCCACCATATTTCCCGAATAATTTAACACTGACTCACACCCACCTCAAGGATAGGCGTAGGAACAGGGGGCAGGGGCCATAGCCCATCCACTTTTCAAAGTGTGGGGGAATGCAATGGTAGCTGGCCCTCCCACTCTTGAAACAGCTAAATTTCCTAAAATGCAGCCTGCACAAATTTGAATATGTGAAAAACGCCCTGCAATCCATAAAGAATCAAAATTTGTACATATCACATGGTAGCACTTCACAATTATGAAGTCCGCACACTATTATGTCAACTTCCAGTGCTAGAACGCCCCTCAAAATAATAGAATCCCAGAGATGATCACAGAATCCCCAGAGAGGATCATAGAATCCCCAGGCGCTCGTGATGCGACCTAACCAGGTCACACGAGGAGTGATATGAAGAGTGATGATGTCATGAGTAACGAGTGATGCTTGTCATGTGACCTGAGAAGACACATGACGAGAATGGCAACTAACCCGAGTGGATCTTTAGCTGGGAAACTGCGTAGTGGCATTGGCAGCACGTTAAACATCTAATTCAAATTATGTCGTATAATTATATCGCATTTGGTAAGATGGTGTGTTCATGGTACATGTGACAATATCTGTTTAGCATAGACTCGAAACCCATAATCTGTTCAATGAAGACGTTTTGATTAAGAGCATTAAAACACCGAATTACAACGGATATTACTATAAAGGCTTTGTATCGTCCAGTGATGTGCACGCCCAGGCTGATATTTACGAACCCCGAAGATAATGGGATGAATCTGGGCACATTGCAGGGTGTATATTTCTGAACACTGCTTGGGGTGCAAGCAGTTAAATGGGCATATGAAGGTTGACTTTGTTCGATGTGCTCCATAGACATAACAATAGACGTCATTGTTAAACTACACACTCATTGGGACATGCGCAATGGAGTATCGAAGGCGCATTGGAGCAAACCCCCTTCACCATGCGAGGTTGTGGGCCCCCAATATCGCGCCGAGGTTCGGAAAATAACGCCGGGCTCCACAAAATCCTGTTGGTATCCCCAACAATCACACCATGGAACAACAAAGAAAAAACAATTTTGGTGTGCCCCAAAAGTTGAGCAGGAGTCCCTGAAAAAAAGACGATGCCGCTCACAAGATCCAACCAACGCCCCTGATAATAACACTGGAGCCTCAAAAATCGTCCAGGGACACTAACAATGAGCTCAGGGCTGCAAAATGTTGGACCGGACCTCTAAAAATACCGCTGGGCCTCCAAAATATCGCGCCTTGACCCCCAGTAAATCACGCCAGAACCGCAGACAATCACGCTAAGGCTAGAGGATGTAGGAACGGGCACCTGCAAGTTACGCTGGAGGCCAAAGAGGCTGAAAGTCGCGCCGGGCTCTCGAAAACGACTCTGGGTGCCAGAAAGACTGGCCAGGCCCTCAAAATTACGCTAGGTTCCAAAAGGTCGAGTCGGGGCTCCTGACAGTCGCGCTGAGGACCCAAGAAATTGGACCGGGCACCTTGAAAATTACGCTGAGAACACACAAAACGTTGTGCCATGGTCCTTCAAAATGACGACGGGTGCCGCAGCAAGACGAGCTGGGCTCCTGAAATTCACTTTGGAGGCTTCAAGAGTTGCGCTTGAGCCCAGAAAATCAAGCTGGGTGACGAAAAAGTCGTGCCGGGGTCCTTGAAAATCCTAATGAGGACTCAAAAAGGTTGGGCGGAAGCTACTGAAAATCACGCTGAGCATGCAGGTACCCAAAAGTTGCGTCCGGGGCAATGCAAATCACGCTAGGGGCTCGAAGGGTTATACCGGGGTCCCAAAAGTCTTATCGGGAACGCCCAACAAAGAAAGGAGGTGAAACGGAAAAAACAATATGTGCATGGAAAATTACTCAGGGGTCCCAAAAAATGTTCTAAAAGAAACCAACACCCAAATACGTCTTGGATCCCCAAATACAAAAAAACACATCGGGCCCCGAAAAGAATAACGTTGAAGCACTACAAAAATGAAGTGGGAGGCCGAAGAATCGTACAGGGGGTATTCCAAGAAGAATCGTAAGAGGTGGGCTTCCAAGAACCCAAGAATCGCGTCGGAGTCCCAACAATTGAATTTGGTGCCCCATAAATTCGCGTCTGGACCCCCAGAATTAGAGGTAATAAGTAAATGAAACCAGCACCAAAAAATACCTGCACCGGTCATACAAATTTGGTCCGGGAATGCAAATTCGCGCCGAGGCCCAGATAAGTACAACGCGCCCCGCGAACTAGCGCAAGCCTACAAATACCGCGCTTGGGACCCAAAATTCCTGCCGGTATTCACATCAATTCTGGTCGGGACATGAAAAATTCCCCGCGGGGCTCTAAAAAAACTGGCATCGATGGTCAAAAATAAGAACGGTGTGGCACAAGAATTGCATAGAAACCCGACAAGGATCAAGTCGTAGCCCTGCAAAATACCAAGAGTTTCCGAAAAATAAATGTTCAAGCAAGGAAAATCGCTCCTTAGCCCAAATATACCATCGGATGCATTAGCAAATCGCACACGGCACCGAAAATCGTACCGGAGTTCGAAAAATCGCAACGGGACACGAAAATAATGTGACTGGGGCCAGACAAGTCGGGCCGTGGGAAGAACTTTACATAATTTGGAAAAAGTCACCGAAAATTGCGTCAAGCCCCAAAAACTGGAGTAGGATTGCCCTCTCCCGGGAACGACTTACCTGGGCCCGAAAGGTCGCGACGGGACCCCGAAAGGTTTTACCGGGGCCCCCGATATTGTGCTGTGGTCCCACAAATGTGAGCGAGCAATCCCAAATGAACACAGCGGGGCCCTAAAAACACAACTGGAGGACGAAAATACACTGGGCACTCCAAAGCATACCGAGTCCGGCAAAAAGCGACAGGGACTTAAACATGCGTTGCAGCTCTAAATATACACACCGGGATCTAAACACAAAACGCAACTGGGCCTTCAAAGTTCACCGCGGCCTTCGTACCGCATGTGGCCTCAAAACGGACTGGAGTCCTAAAACATCGACATGGTCCTAGAAAGCGCCGGGCACTAAATATACATTTCGAGGTCTGGAAAAACCCGCCGATATCTTTAAAAAAGATATCGTTGCTGCACAAAGACGCAACAAAACTATAAAAAAGCGCCGGTGTCGCAAAAATGTCCCGGCCCCTAACAAAAATTGGCTGGAGCCCTAAAGGATATCCGTAGACAAATATAAACGGAAAGGTTAAAGAAAGAACTCCTAGCTTGAGCCCCACTTCAGTTCGCAACCTGAGAGCTTATTTAACCAAAGAGATAAGGTTCGTCAAAGCTCAGCGGTTATCCGGATTTCTTAGCCACTAGAAAACGTGGGAAGAAGAGAACTGACCATTTAATTGAATTCAGGATGGGTTCTTGTGGCTCTGAAGTCTGAATACGTTAATAATGACTTTATGAAGTGCCGTGAGCTGTCGCATACCAACTATTGTGTGCTGAATTGTTGGTCCCCGAAATAAGCGCTTACACTCCGTTTCAGCCGTGTGCCACATGATGTAGTTGTAGCATTTCGTTTCAAGGTGCACAGCGATGATACAGAGATGATTGATGTGACTGGTCATCTATGTATTGGGGCTAGGCCCTAAGGACAAACACCGTACGATATATTTTTATGTATTGTGTTCTTCTTTGCCACAGTCTGTCAGGCTGTCAATCTTGCCAATTCTGTTCCTCATCCCTACCAGCATTCATCAAGACACTTATTCTACCATAGGGCAGCAAGTAAGCCACGCTCTTGCTAATTCTTTCTCCTCACCAACACCGGTGAGCATTTGCAAGGGGGACATCTTTGTGACATAAAGTACTAATTCATGAAAACTAGGGCACACCACATATCCATTAATGAGGTTGTAATAAGTTTACACTCCCCGCACGCACGCACATAGCTGAAGTTGAAGGAATTGTATTGGAACAATAATAGCTACTAATGGTTTCCTTTGCATCAGGAAGATAAACCTATTATTAAATGCACCAGTCGTGAAGAGTTACATCTTCAGCGAGAAGTGTGAATTTGAAAATATGTATACTACGATGATAGTTCTTTGCTGCTTGACCGACGCAGTCGATGCGCCCAAAAAGAGCTATCAACTCCGATGATAGCTCTTGTTCAGTACCACATGTTGCTGTTAGCCATAGGCGCGCCCGGTAGCCTGCTTCCTCCCCTTTAGGGGCCTCTTAGGCCTGCCCCTTGAAAGGTGTGTATTCACTCTTCAAGTTATCGGGTTCTCTATCCAAAAGTGCTCATCCGTGGTATTTTGCGAAATTTCTGGGTGAGTTACTGCTATTGACCCTGGCCCACCCACATTTTAAGACGCTCCTATGCCTATGACCTCAAGTAGGCACTCACCTTCCATCTCAAGTAAACACTCACCTCCCGTATCAAGTACGCATTCATCCTCCCTCCTGAAGAAAGCACTCCTCATCCACCCCAGGTAAGCATTCACCCTCCACCTCGGATAAGCATTCACCCTCCACCCCAGGTAAGCATTGGCCCTCTACTTCGGGTGAGTACTCGCTCTCTACATCAGGTAAGCGTTCACCCTCCACCCCAGGTAAGCATTCATCGTCCACCTCAGGCAAGCTCACCCCCCGTCTCGCCCAATGGGCGTCGCCAGGGAAGGTGGGGACGGATCACCTGTCCTGCCGGCGGTCCCGATAAAGCCTGGGAGACGCGTGGGTTCGAACTCCCGACTCCGACATTGCTGCCGCCCGAGGGTGGGTAGGGTCACGGGACCATTTGGCTACACACACACAACGCTGAAAGCTGAAGGTACTTGAACAAAGGTGGATACACATAACCACGCGTGCAGTTATCAGGTAAAAACAAAATCCGAGGACTCAAGGTCAACTCAGGTTGTTTCGTTGCATCCCATGCCGAAGACGCAGTGTCAAAACACGTGGTGGAAGTTCCAAGGGCCATTCTGAAAGTTCCGGGTGGCTGTGACCGTTGAGACCAACCAGAAAAGAAGCTGAACCCGTGCTCAGGACCACCATAATTATTAGACCACATAGACCGCGTTATTTATATCTCCTACGTTTCATAGGAGTCATACAACTCCTACGTGTCATAAAACGGCTTCAATGTACCTTATATCGTATAGACTCTCGCACCATATTTGCAAAGACAGATCACGCACCTGACGTCATCATGCTGGATTTCCCGATCACTGGACGCGAGTAATTCCCCCCTCCCCCCACCACGCCACACCTCAAGACAATGACGAACAGCTGACCAAGTCACCTATCACTGCGGGAAGTGCTGGGGCTCTACCACTGAGGACCCGGAAAACACGCAACCATGCATACACACACACACACATATATAGACACACCCACGCGCATACGCACACACGCGCAAGCACACGCACCATGGCTTTCCCGGTGGACCTCTTAGGTTCAAGATCGTGTATAGCAACGAGCAGTGCACAACAGGCCAAGTAGCGTGTGTAATAACACAACGAGGGTGCAAGAAAACATGATAACTGGTTGATAGAGCAATTCATTCAAACGCCAATTACACCTCGGCTCAATAATCAAGTGTCCTATGCTCTTGACTGTCTGAATGTATTTGCGAGGAATAATCGGTACCTTACTCAGCCCTGAAACTGAGCCAAAACATTTGTATGCGTTGTGTGCTGTTAGTTATTTTTGGCGTAATCTTGGCCTACTTGTGAACGAACGTGGAATGCTGTGAGTATAAACTAACAAGTGTGTTCAGCGCTAAATACCCGACCACCTTGATAAACATTTACGGCGCTTCTCGGCGCGACATTTCCCCATGCCTGTTGAAGGTACACCGTGGGTGGGAAAACTGCAGCGGGCTTTGTAAGTGGGTTACGTGATTGACTGGGAAACACGAATAGGGTTACATGCATGGGTGGAGCTTTTGACCTATGTGATGGGGATCCAACATTGTATTTGCCCTGAGGCGTTGTCAAGGGAGTGACTGTCCCCTCATTTTGAGAAGAAAATCACACTAGATCGATAAAAAAAATTGGGATTTACATCGCACAAAACCAGAAAGTTTTCAGCGCGCTTTTCGCATCGAATGTGCTTCGTTCCATTGTTTTCTCTTTTTTTGGGGGGGGGGGCCTTTCTCCAGAAAATCCTGGCCGTGCCACTATGTTCGCCCGAGGCAATAGTTCAAGATTTCACGCGGTACACTGTCGGGCAATCCCTCCAACGTCCCAGAGATAATCCGCTTTAGGATGACTCGCCCCTCGGCCAATGATTTGTTCTTCAAAGCTTCAGTCATGCCCGTGGGGACCACCTCAGTGAGTGTGGACTTTTCCAGGTGCTGCTGTCGAGCACCACCCACCGGCGCGCACATCGTGGAGGACAACTGCTGCATGTGTAACTCGGCCGCCACACACAAGATGGCACCACTGGACGACGTGGAGCTGGTCTATGTCACGTTCCACGTGGACGTCGGCGAGACGCCTTTCATGGTGGCTGTGGATCACCTTCGGCGGTCCGTGATCGTGTGCATCCGCGGCACCATGTCCACAAAGGTCGGTACATGTCCACGTGGGGCGCCATGTCCACAAAGGTCGGTACATGTCCACATGGGGCGCCATGTCCACAAAGGTCGGTACATGTCCACATGGGGCGCCATGTCCACAAAGGTCGGTACATGTCCACATGGGGCACCATGTCCACAACGGTCGGTAAATGTCCACATGGGCAGTGACGCAGCCAAAATCTTCCTCAGTGAGTACGACCAAACAATCATCATGAAACAGAACATTTTCGCCGCTCGAAGCGCGCTGAAAACATTTTGGTTTAAGTAGTGAAAAATCATTTCTGTTTGGTGCATTTTTGGTTGCTAGGGGGCCTTGGATGCGCCTCTGCATATGGGGTAAGTTGTCTACAATGGTCAGTACATGTCCACAATGGTCGGTACATGTCCACAGTGGTTGGCACTTGTCCACAAAGATCGGTACATGCACACATGGCACACAATGTCCATAAATGTCGGCGTAGGTCTATATTGGGCGTCATTTCAACGTTGGTTTGGTATACATCCACACGGGAAACCATGTCCACAATAGTCTGGTGTATGCCAAATTGGGGCATCATGTCAACACATGTCGGTACATGTCCATATGGGGAACCACGTCCACAAAGGTCCGTAGATGTCCATATGGAGCACCATGTAGAGAAACGTCGTTGCATGTCTACATGTGGAACCATTTCCGCTATGGTCTGGTGTATGCCCACATGTGGCACCATGTTCACAATGGTCGGTACATATCCGCATGGGGATCATGCCGGGACGAATCCAAAGGGGCGGCGGAGGAGGCGACCGCCTCCTTAGGCCCCAAAAGGTACCCCGTCATAGAGATGCGACACCCTCTGACGGAATATGGCGCCCCTCCAGGATACTCGAGCACGCCCTCTTGAATTTCTAGCTGTAGTAGAAAAAGCGCCCCCCCCCAAGGACACTCGAGTGCACCCCCTTGTAGCTCTCTTAACCCTCCCCGTCTTTCCGGTCATATATTCATACCCTGTCTCGGGGGAGGGGGGTGTGATAGGAACCCCTTCTAATCTCCAAACTAAGCGGCGCACGAAAACGAAAGGGGTGTCATCGGAAAGCGCTCGACGAGTATCGGAGACGCCACCCCCAATGTTTTTTTCCCACAAAAGTGACGTCTCTAGGGGGGGGGGGGTGTCTAGGTTTTCACGACTTACATCATGTTTTTGGCTCTGGGGACTTCATTTTGGGGAGATTTGAGGAATACAAAATATTTGGAATCAGAAAAGGAAGGCGAAATCGGCCATGACCATACAATTGCTGGCCACTCAAAAATGATGTTTTTTAATTTATAAATTTTTAGTTTTCAGTTTTCTTCAATTTTTTCTATCCAATGGGTAGACCAGACCGAAAAAAATGTTCTTCGAAGTCAACTTGCTCTGATAAAAAGTGCCTACTTTAACCAGGATCTTCGATTTAGCTCTAATGAACAAATATGCAAAACCAATAAGTAATAAAAAACGGAAAAGAAATAGTTCCTCGGGTGCGTTTTATTGCGTCTCTAATGATAAGCAAACGCTGAGAGTTTCATTACAATATTTTCATCAGTAAAGCGTGACCACTGGTTGAACTTTTTTGGAGGTGACCTCATTTGACATTGACTAATTCGTTTACCCTAGATGACCTGACCTGAAAATGTTAACACAACATGTCAAATTGACGTGAAAAGGTAACCGATTTTTTCACTATCCGCGGAAAACCTTAGGGGGAGCGAATAACAACCCCCCACCCGAGACGGCGCGGGTTAATCAGAGGCACACCTTTGGAGAAAAGGGGCTGAGTCTATGAAATATGTCGCTTCTTTATCTTCATCGACTTCATTTCGTCCGGTTGCTCTTCGCCATGATTTATTCTCGGAATGGAGCCTGCAGTGCGGCATGTTGTAGCTTCAGTGTGACGCTGTGCCCCTGTTGCAGGACGTCGTCACCGACCTGGAGTGTGAGGGCGAGCCCATTCCGACCACGCCTGTCAGGGAGGACTGGCTCGGCCACCGGGTAATCAGCAACTGCCGCGTCAGAGACACGTCATCACATGTGTGCTGCTCTGCAGGCGTAGCAGTAGCATCGCCTGCTGGTGTCATGCAGCCATTGCGTAGTGTCTCACGCAATACTCTGTCGTCAGAGTTCCTATATTTCGTGCGTACTCTTGAAATAACACTTAATTCTGCTCTTTGATGACTTCGAGGAGTCTTCTGTTGTCGAAAGAATTCGTCTGAACTCGGGAAAGGTCGGACAAATCCTGACCTTGCAGAAAGTTTTCTAATCTTGCAGATTGTCGTCTGACCTCTGACTTTCTGATCCGGCCTTAAAGCTTGTCTTGATCTCAAAATCGGATGCTCGTTATGACTGCCGACGCGATTTTGACCGCGTCTGAGCTTTATACGACGCCAATCGGTGCTCACTCCTTTCTAAGCGGTTGAACACACCTGCATTTTGTATGTGCGTGCCCTTCGCTAGTTCAATCATGCGCCTCAACTGGCGCTTGCTTGCTTACTTGCTTCTCCCGTGCACTACACTGTGGCGCCACCTTCGCCGCAGGGCATGGTGCAGGCGGCCGAGTACATCCGCGACAAGATGGCGTCGGAGAGCCTGCTGGAGCGGGCGTTCGCCACCTCGCCAGAGCACGGCACCGCCGACTACAGTCTCGTGTTGGTGGGCCACTCGTTGGGCGCCGGTACGGCCTCCATCCTGGCCATCCTGCTGCGCGACGACCACCCCGGCCTGCGCTGCTTCGCGTATTCGCCGCCAGGCGGCCTCCTCAGGTCAGTTGGCCGCACTGCCCACCGCCCCGGCGACGGGCTGAGTTCGGTATGGAGTTGGTTGGTTGGTTATTGGATCGCATCTTAGGGGCGCATCGACTAGTTCGGTATGGGAGTGGGGTATCTATGAACAGACTGTGACCACCAGTCATCAACGGCACATGTGCTGCTGACTGATCATGTGCCAGGCCCCTGCGCTGCTGTAGCGGAGCGCACTCGAACGCCATCTAGCGGTCGGCAAGGAAACTATAGCCATGTGTGGTGTGCCCCTGATGTTTCCTCACTTGATGCAACCGTTGCTGACCCGCGTCGGACTATTCCTCTCAATGTCGTCATGGAAGCCCTTTGTGCCTTGCCGACCCCTGCTCGTCCCTAGACCACGACCCGGTCTCACAATCCGAACCGAAGCATCACGCTCTACGCCGCTGACCTACGCCCGAAACAAACTAACGCGCTCACAACCTGACACAATGCAATCCACCAAACCACACCTCAACAGCGCTGGCTCTTACATGGTTGTCAAGCGTGTCGAGGAAACTTTCCTTCCGTCGTACCAACCGAACCCTCGTCATATAAGCAAAAATCCGAGCCCCCATCAAAGCCCTCCTCCGTACCACCACATTGTGTGGTAAATTCATCACGATTGCTCTCCATTCCAACTGCAACGACACCGAGGGCACCATCTTGGCGCCGGGGCTCCGCTTCATGTGTGAGGAAGATAGTAAGACGGAGCTCAGGCCGGAGGGGATGACCCACGCCCGCATCATATCCTTCAAAGACGGCCAAAACGTAATCGGGTAACTTAGTCCTTACCTCTAACTCTACCACTCTTCAAAAGACTCTCCTTGCCGACTACCTTCGATACCAGGTCCGCATCTTTTTCTCAATACTCTTCGCTGTTTAAACTGCTAGTGCATTGGGCATGACAGCAAACATGCTCCTAACCAGCCCGCTGCCTAAGTGCGGCGAACCATCTAATCCTGACTCTACCTGCTCCAAACCAGCCCATTGCCTTACTGCCACACTTTCGACCACTTCACCATTTCCAATCTCTATCCAGTCTGGCGACAGGAGAAGGAGGCTTGCGCCGCCAAGGCCAACACCGGCGTGTCCTAACCCCGGGCCCGGTGGACCGTCGAGGTCACCTCCCCTCCACTAAAACGTACGCTCAGCATTGCTCCCCCACATTACCACCACTTCTACTTTAATTCAAACGGTCACGATTCATGATCATGATACACCAAATAAAACAATTCACACCGCTAACCACACCGATACAAACTACCCCGGCTCACAATATACACACATCACTACGGGCACTCCCGTGAGGAGTGGTAGGCCCCTCAATAAGTGGGCCACGAGACCAACATCTTGATTGCCGCGGCGGCGGTCATGCGTGTCACCGCCGCCGCTGAATCCCGTTTCTCTTCCTTCCTCCATCCTACCAGAAGTTGAAGCCACTTATGCGGTGGTACGGTTAGATCGTGCATATCACGGGTGTTATTAAGCAACGGCACTCCTCGACTTAGAATAGCCTTCCTGACCGTACCACCGCACCCCCACTGGTGGCCTTCGCTGATCCTACGCCCACCCACGCACAGCAGTCGCTACACTGTCATGATGTGCAAAAAATAATGAAACGAAGACAAGCCATGATTTGCTGTATGCCAATGTCGTGTTGGACTGGCATCGTGTTGACCCGGTGTCGGCTTACCTTGACCTAACATTGCTGGCGGCAGCATGCCGGCGGTGGAGTACACAAAGTCGTTCATCACGTCCGTGGTGGTTGGCAAGGACGTTGTGCCTCGTATTGGTCTGCACCAGCTGGAGCAGCTGCGCTCGGACCTCATGGACGTCATCAAGCACAGCAATCAGCCGAAGGTAGGCCACCAAATATAGCAGCCACCCAAAGATACATCACCCAACACAGCAACCAGCTAGAGGTGTGCCATCATACACCTAAATTACCTCCAGGTACATGATCAAACACAACAGCACATTATATAGGCAGACCGTAAAGCACTTCGAACATGGCAAAATATGTAATAAAATAGATTAGGTAGCCTAAGGTGCGTCATTACAGTCATCACAACTACCACACCCCACCAAACTTTGTCATAATAGGCATGCGTTGGTCTCTCCACAGTGGCAGACCATTTCCGGCGGTCTGTGGAGAGTGACCGGATGTTCGTCTGTCGACAGTGGCGGACCATTATCGACTGTCTGTGGACAGTGACTGGGTTTTGATCTGTCGACAGTGGCGGACCATTATCGACCGTCTGTGGACAGTGACTGGGTTTTGATCTGTCGACAGTGGCGGACCATTATCGACCGTCTGTGGACAGTGACTGGGTTTTGATCTGTCGACAGTGGCGGACCATTATCGACTGTCTGTGGACAGTGACTGGGTTTTGATCTGTCGACAGTGTAACAGTGTTGCTAGACACGTACTGTTTTAATCGTATAATGTCTAACTGTGGGTGTTGTGACCCCGTAAATCAGCCGACCTACCATGCCCCGCACATGTCACGCCCGTACTTTTCCGTCCGGCGCCGGCAACGCGGTCACCGGCCCTCGTCGGAACCGAGTCAGCGTTCTCGGGACAACGCCCGGCAACTGCGACGTGTACCTGAC
Organism: Imbricaverruca yamaguchii; assembly: GCA_034440575.1. Lineage (NCBI taxonomy): Eukaryota > Metazoa > Arthropoda > Thecostraca > Neoverrucidae > Imbricaverruca > Imbricaverruca yamaguchii. The sequence goes on from JAOTOL010001541.1 coordinate 1,033,515, forward strand.
CTTCCGGTCGTGGTCGAGCCAGGGCGGTGGCCAGACCCCCGCTGTGAGACGTGTCTGGACTGTCGAGCCGCGCGGACCTGTCGCTGTCGGTCGCGTGTGTAAATTAATAACTGTATTTCGGCCTCCAAATTTAAAATTGAAATAAATCGTTGTCACCATATATTCGCTATATACTTATTGCACAATATACCGTGCAGAGTACTTATCATTTTTGCCCTTCGGAGTTATTGCGGCGCGCAGGTCGAGACCCTAGACTGTTCACGAGCCTAGAAGAGCGACCTTCACTACAACAGTGGCGGACCATTATCGACTGTCTGTGGACAGTGACTGGGTTTTGATCTGTCGACAGTGGCGGACCATTATCGACTGTCTGTGGACAGTGATTGGGTTTTGATCTGTCGACAGTGGGGACCATTACCGGTGGTCTCTGGATATGATGATGATGATGATTGGGTTCTTGGGCGCATCGACCAGGGTAGGTCATTTAACGGTCTCCGGGTCCTGGTATGTGGACAGCAGCGGACCATTATAGGCGGTCTGTGGACAGTTACTGGGTGTTTGTATGTGGACAGTGACCTGGTGTTCATCTGTGAACAGTGGCGGACCACTGTAGGCGGTCTGTGGAAAGTGACCGGGTATTGGTCCGTGTACAGTGATGGGGTGTTGGTCTGTGGACAGTGACCGGGTGCTGGTCTGTGGACAGTGACCGGGTGTTGGTCTGCGGACAGTGGCGGACCATTCCCGGCGGTCTGTAGACAGTGATCGGGTATTGGTCCGTGTACAGTGACCGGGTATTGGTCCGTGTACAGTGATGGGGTATTGGTCCGTGTACAGTGATCGGGTATTGGTCCGTGCACAGTGACCGGGTATTGGTCCGTGTACAGTGATGGGGTATTGGTCCGTGTACAGTGATCGGGTATTGGTCCGTGTACAGTGACCGGGTATTAGTCTGTGGACAGTGGCCGGGTACTGGTCTGTGGACAGTGACCGGGTGTTGGTCTGAGTGCGGGTGGTCTGCAGACAGTGACCGGGTGTTGGTCTGTGCACAGTGACCGGGTGTTGGTCTGCGGACAGTGACCTGGTGTTCGTCTGTGAACAGTGGCGGAACATTACAGACGGTCTGTGGAAAGTGACCGGGTGTTGGTCTGCGGACAGTGGCGGACAATTTCGGGCGGTCTGTCCTGCTGCGGCCGAGGCGGCGACACGGCCGACCCGGCCCAGTGCGGCGACCTGCTGCAGCGGCGCACCGGTGGCCACCACCTGGCCATCCACCCCAGCGACTCGACCATCGCACTCACCGTCCACCAGCCGCTCTACCCGCCCGGCAGGGTCATGCACGTGGTGCGACACCACCCCAGCGCGCACGGGTGCGTGACGCCTCTCTGCCCGGCAGGGTCGTGACGTCGCCAACCAGGGTCGGTGTTATGTCGTGTGGCGTTGGCACTGCAGCTGACGGTCACTGTTGGATCTAGTTGCGGACCAGCGTGCTGTTCTATTTTTTTAAGGAATTGAAGAGTATCGAAAGAATGAAATTCTGGCAGAAATGTTTTACCTGTCATTTGTGTGCTATGCGGATATGAAGGGGTCTTACAGCTCTCTTCGGATCCGCTGATGGTGGCGTCAACCACCAGCAGTTATACCGCTAGCCGGACTCTCCGTCAGCCAGTTATTCCTTAGGGCGTGTGAACTGCAATTACTGCTTGATGCTCTATGTTTCAATGACAATTTTCCATGCCATTATGATTATTACCGAGATATCTATGGTGCGCAGAGTTGACGCGGGATGTCTGTGCAGGAGCAGTGCCATGTCGAGGCACTAACAACACCATAACCTGACTTGCCCATGTCCGCCCGACCCTTCCAGAAAGCGAGTGGGTCGCTCGGAGCCGGTCTACCAGGCCATCTGGGTGGACAACGACTCGTTCGACGAGGTGCTCATCTCGCCGGTCATGATCCAGGACCACATGCCGGACAAGGTGTTGCAGGCGCTGCAGAAGGTGGGTGCTGGAGCGCCAGTGCTGATGTCACCGCTGCTGCATGGACGTTATACGTCTGTTTGACCTCCGTGCTCACTGATTTCCCGCCGCAGCAGAGGGAGAGCGGCCTTGTCAGCATTCCGCGTGGTTCGTCTGTTACCTATGTGGCGTCCCCGGTTGCTATGATTTTCCTTGTTGTCCCTGGCGCGATCCGCCAGCTTTTTCCCCCACTTCAGTTATGTTCGCAACTAACCAGATGCCGTGTGTCAGATGTCAGATGTCGGGCTTAAAATACTTCAGGAGTCCAAGTGAACTTCAGCCTCTATTTCAGTAAATCTCTTTGGACGTCTTGGTATCACCCACACATCACTGTGGGCTACAAAGCTGATTGTGTTCTGGCGCTCATCAAAAGGCAGGAGACCACATCCATGTTTCATGACGGCTTAGCTAGCTCCTATCTACTTCTGGCGCTTTCTCTGGTTATCCAACGAGCTCCCTTATTGAGGGTTCACCTAGCTACTGAAAATGTGCACCCCTTCCCCTAAAAAACGTGGCAGCTCGCATGGGCTTTGCCTAACATGTTGGCCGTGTTTGGGCTTTTCTTGTGCGAGGAACAAAATTTCATGAAAGAAGTATAAAGCGTGTGAGGGGAGAATCTTCTGCGTCGTGGATAAACAAAATATTAGGGCCAATGAGGTACAAGGAAGGCTCAGCTTTAACCATTAATCATGGCGCGCTCCCCTTTCCGTGGTAATGTTCTGCTCATGTCCTAACCTTAGTGCTTGCATTTATGTGGCCTTAATTGAATCTCTTCGGGCAGTTTCTTCTCTATTGTTGGCATTCAGTCAAACTAACCTTTTTTCAATGGAGGTTCGTTACATTTTTTGCAGGTTCAATTGTAGTCAGTGCTTTGCATCAGTAAACTGGTACAGTAGACAATTTGTGTTCAACCCGACCGCGTGCACGTCTTGTCGATCTTTCTAAGAGCCACATAGGTTCGGGAATTAGTGCATTCAATCAATATTAGGTGCTGCCAATCATGTGCCGCATGTCAGAGCATATACTACGGGAAAAGTTCCCCGAGGTTGGCATCACTAGCACCCGACACCCGCCGCCTGTTCTGTCTGACCTTGTCTGATCGGCTCAGCATGATTGGTTGTTCTCGTGCCGCCCGGTTTGACTCGATGCTCTTCTGTCGGTCGTGCAGCATTATCGCCTGATCGGTGTCATGCCGTGTGTAACTTACGTACGGTGTGTTATGTGTAGCTACTGCTGTATGGTGCATGATGTGTGTTACTTACGGTGTTTGTCGTGCATAGCTGTTGCATAGCGCCTAACGTGAGTAGCTACTGTATGGTGCTTGACATGTGCAGCTGTTGTATGGTGCCTGACGTGAGTAGCTACTGTATGGTGCCTGTGGTATGCAGCCACTGTATGATGCCTGATGTGTGTGGCTACTGTATGGTTGTATGCAGCTATTGTACGGTGCCTGGCGTGTGTAGCTGCTGTATGGTCCCTGATGCGTGTAGCTAACCAGTGCGATGACCCTCCGCATGTACACTGGCTGTCACCCTTCTCGCTGCCAGATGCTGGCAGATAGCTCAGCTGGCTTGGTGCCCTCGGCGCGCTCAGCTCGCTCGGTTCGCTCGGCTCGCTCGGCTGGCTCGGCTGGCTCAGCTCCCTTGGCTGGCTCAGATGGCTTGGTGCCCTCGGTTCGCTCGGCTCGCTCAGCTCGCCGGCCACCTGCCGAGCGAGCTGTACGACTGCCGCTGGCCGAGCTCGCCGGCCAGTACATCTGAAGACGCCGCACTGGGTCACGACACAACCACGCGGGAGGCGCTGGCGCCGGCGTGCCGATAGTGTACGTGGCGGCATGCTCTTCGGCTGTGTTTCCGTCATAGCCGTGTTCACAACTCTGGGAATCAGCGTAGAATGGAGTCTGCTACAATGTCAGAGATATTGGTACGTGAAAGAAAAACGAGTGTTTTGCGACGAATATGAATATCAGTGTGAAAGTATGCTCCGATCACCTAGTTGCTACTTCGAAGCATTTTAAACAAGATGAACCTACCATTGACAATTTAATCAGCCATTAGCTCCACACGCGCGATTCAATTTTGATTGTCGTAAGTGTCATTTAAAGGAATGTTCCATTACCACATCACCGAACTCCTGCTGGGGCTCTATTTCATCCAGGGATATAACACCAGATCAAGACAACCAGGGACGTGAATGCTATGGATGTGGAGCCATATTTTATCAGGGAAGCCCTTGAGTGAACGTTTTATTTGAAGGGTCTCAGAAAAAAGTGAGTCTGTGCCGTAACGTATCTAGATATTTCGTGGACGATAGAACCAGTGGATCAACAGGTGCAATGCAAAAATTGGGCGGCCTGCTGGATAAAGTCTGTACACTCCATGGCGTTCTATTCTTCCGTCCTCCCCAACGCAATTCCCAGCGACCGCCGCTGCGGGCACTGGGGGCGGCCTCTTTGTGCCCCTTCACCGGGCCCGGGCCAGACCGGTGGCAGCTGTGGCCGCTGCGGGGGTGGCGGGCCCCTCCCCGGCCAGAGCTGACGGCGTCATCACGAGCGTGTCACGACTGCAGGTGTTGAGCTGTGTCGGACCGCCCAAGCCGGTGCGGTCGGCGCCGGAGACGCGGCTGCGCCAGGTGTCGCCACCGTCGCCGTCCGGCCGCCGTTGCCCGGCGCACAAGCTCCGGCTGGAGACCAGCTTCGGCAGCGACTGGTCGGCGGCGAGCGGCGACAGCGCGTCGGTCAGCACGCTGCAGCTGGTGTGGAGCGGCCAGCGGGCGGCCGTGACGCCGCCGCCCGGCTGGACCGGACGGCCCGCGCAGGCGCCGCTCGCCTCGCCAGACACGCTGAGCGAGGTGTCCAGCTGCACCGGCGGCCTGCTGCGGGACGTGCTGCGCGCCGGCGCCGCGCCGCCCCGCCGCCCGCTCTCCACCATCAGCCAGTCCCCGGGCGTCGACGACGACGCGGACGCCGACGCGGACGCCGCGTCGGCGGATACGACGCCCGACGAGGACGCGCTGCTTCCACTGGAGACGGCCGAGCGCGGCGCGCTGCGCTGCCGCTGGTCGTCGTGCGCGCCGCCGTCGGGCGACTCGGGCTTCGTCAACGGCGGCTCGTCGGCCAGCGACTCGTGGCTGCTGGCGGCCGGCGCCGAGACCACCGACGCCCACCACTTCGTGTTCCCCGGCGACACCGACTGCGAGGTGTTCCTCCAGTCGTGCAGCGGCGTGCCGGCGCCGGCGCCGCCGCCCCGCCGCCGCCGCCGCAGAGTCGGCGCTCTGAGGACGCCCGCGCGCCGGAGGACGTCGGCCGCCACTCAGTGCGTTCTCAACTTCGACCAAAGAGTGTGAGCGAGTGCGAGCGAGTTTGAGCGAGTAGGTGTGGGAGAGCGCGCCGCCGCGCGGCAGGGTGGCGCGGACGCTGGCGTGCGAGTGGCGCGCGGCCCGTGGCGGCAATGTCGTGTCGTGTCTTACCTCGGTCTTTATACCTGATTTAGTGGGCGGTTGGTGCCATGTTTTCCATGTCCGTGTCGACAATACTCGGCGGCTCGGCCGGCGAGTCTGCTCCGCGGCTCGCCGTCCGTTTGTAGGCGGCGCCGACCGACCAAGACGGCCGCCGCCCCGGTCCGTCTCCTTCCAGTGCACTGTACCGCGACGCGTCGTGGTGTTGGTGTGGTGCACGTGCGGCCTGTACGGCTCCGATGTCGGCCGGGTCACTAGTCCATACACTGCGTCCCAGCGCCGCCATTGCCCGGCGTGAAGCAGTGCATCGTCTGGCTCTTGGCACTGGACGGTGGCAACGATGCGCGCGTCTCGTGCGGTGTGCCCCAAGTGAGGGTAATGACACCACATGTGAATCAGAGACGAGTTTTAACGAGCCTCCGTCCACGTGGCCACTGCTGACGCGGTACATCCAGCGAGGCAGCAGCGAGCGCGGCGGCTCCACCAGATCTCACACGTGGCGTTCATTGGATCACAATTTCATTTCCGCCGCAGTTAATTTGATTGAAAGCTCATTTCTGTCCACGTTGAGCACTGCCAATCAACTTCCAGGACGGGTTCGGCTATGGGTGATGGATGGAGATTGAGTGGCTTGGATGGCCTAAGCTAAGACAGGCTAATTTAGGATAGGCTAGATTAGTGCTGAACATTGGCGTTACCCAGGTGGATGATGAGTGGACGTAACCCCCCAAACTTCGTGAAATTGAGCATGACGCCCGTGGCGCTGCATAGAAAACGTCGACCTAAAAACCGTAACTGCCCCAAACCAAAATCCGTGGCGATACACATGGTGGCGAGCTTGGGAAGAAACATTTTTTATCATCAACTACGTTTTGGTGCAAATAACCATAGGATTCGATGACATGAGCTCCGCGGTTATCAGACTATCTTTCATGCACACAACAGCTGCTTTTTAGGCTGGATCCATTAATTATGTGGATCAGTGCTGAACACTGTCAAGATCAGACCAAGAACTACCTGACGCTCAAAACAGCAACTGGCATGAAAGAAGTGTGAACCTTTCTACCAGAGTTGCCTGTGGATCGTCAGAGCAGAGCCGGCAGACTGCGGACCGTCACACCGTAACTGCCACACAACGGACCGTCACACCGTAACTGCCACATAGCAGATAGTCACACCGTAACTGTTCTACAGCGGATCTTCACACCGTAACTGCCATACAACGGACCGTCACACCGTAACTGCCACATAGCAGATAGTCACACCGTAACTGTCACACAGCGGACGGTCACACCGTAACTGCCGCACAGTGGATCGTCACACCGCAACTGTTCTACGGCGGATCGTCTCACCGTAACTGCCACATAGCGGACAGTCACACCGTAACTGCCACAAAACGGACCGTCACACCGTAACTGCTCTACAGGGGATCGACACACCGTTACTGCCACACAATGGACAGTCACACCGTAACTGCGACATAGCGGAAATCACACCGTAACTGCCAGGCGCCGGACCGCTACACCGTAATTGCCACAAAGCGGACAGCCGCACCGTACCTGCTCTATAGCGGACCGTCAGACTGTAACTGCCTGAAAGCCGGTGGTGGAGCCAGACTAATGTGAATATCGCGCGTCCTGCGCATAGGCCTGGGCTGCAGGATCAAACTGCCAGCATAAGTAGTCATAAGAGGCGCAGGACGAGCGAGGTCAAAAGGCTGACAAAAGGACTGCCGTATTACAGGTGTGGTCACCGAGGACAAGAGGCTGACCAGAAGAGCAGAGGAGACAAGTCGCATCAAGGACGAAGAACGCTTATGTTCTATGTTGGCGTAGGATTAGCTTGTTGGCATTCTCTCATTTGCGGGTGGTATTTATGTTTCGCTGGTGTAGCTGAGTTGTATGTGATCGCTAAGATGCATACGTCCATTTTGCACGAGAATCGCTCACAACCTTTTCTCTATGTTGTGTTTGCAATAGAGGGTGCGTCTTTTCGGTACCTGGGCACCAACGCCTAAAGTTTGTGAAAATAGAGCACATGAGTAGCTATATTGTGATTTAGAAATCATTAAAATGTCGTTCAGTTCGTATTGGAACTTTGGTGGCATAACCTCCAGATCCTAGGGTGCATTCCAACGCAGGGTTTCTTGTGACCTTGGAATTATAGAGGACTAGGCCATCTAATCCGGAGTAGATCACTTTCTTTTAAAACAGTTGCTAACATGAAAGCACATTGTACTTCACGTACCTGACAATGAGCTTCAATAATTTTAGGCAAAGCAAGAAGCTTGAAATCATTTGAAATATGAGCATTCTGTGCGCAGGGAAAGAGAGGCGGTTTTCTGGAAGAGATAATGCCCGGATGACAAAAGTCCAACACAAAGGTGCGTGCAATCTGTCCTGCATCGAATTCTTGTTGAAGACAATAGGACTGAAATGCAATGGAACAGCTACTAGGGTTTCAAAAGCGTAACCGATTCGTCCCGCCACCGCAGTGGGGTGCAAATGGATGCTCAAAATGTGAATTTGTAGCCAATTAGTTACACGTATGGCCCTCAAATGACCAATGTTGGATATTTCACGGTCCTGGACAGATATGGTTATAACATAGGCATTGGCGCAACTTGACGTCAGATGACACTTTTCGTCTACTCTGGTGATGGAAGCTAAATTAGCTGGGAGTGTACTTTTGCTCCACTTCTACTGTTAGGTGTCGCAAACCAGTGCTTTCATGCACAATTTAGAGGGTTTCTAAGGCCGTTTAGAAAAGGCTATCACTTCGATCATGTCTGCTCCTTGACCTGTGTGGAAATGTGTGACATACGGGTGACCTACATGTCACGCAGCCTTAGTACTTCCTGACAATGTGGAGTGATGAAAGTTCAGAGCATGTGTCGGCCATTGTCTGCACATACACCGAGACCGACCAAATGTGACAATGTTCAATGTTTGCGGCTAATTTACTTAATTGACCAGCAACCCGAAGTATAAAAAATGGAAAATTGGATGTCGCGAGATCCTCTTCACGTGCAGCACGTTGACAGTTCCATGTCGCTCTGCTTGTAATGGGGAGTTCACAGCAACCCTCCTGCACTGGGGAAGGTAGTACAACGCCGTGAACTGGCGAGGATTTATCAAAATATTGGGTCAGTCGGAATCTTAGCATGCCCACAAGTACCCATAAGGCGCCAATAGGATCGCTGGACGCGAGGGACGAGACATGAGACACATAGTTGCAGGCAGTGCTGGGCACCATACCATTACCGACAGAGAACGGTGTTGTGATGGTCGAGAGCAGGACGGGTGCCGCTGACGGTGCGCCACGCCACCGTAAGTCACCGCGCGAAGGAAGCTCACCTACTCGACCTGCGTCAAGGAGCGTGAACAATACAGAAGAAACATGCAAATTATGTCGATCGGACAAATCTTACGAAGATTCGGTCGATCATTGGACTTCTTATGTAAGAAACATAAGTACCGCTCAGGTTTCGCCCTCGCTCGTAATTAAGTTTAATTTTCTTTCTCCAACTTTTAAATGTCACTACTCACACAAGAGAGGCGGTCAAATGCTGCAGAAACCAAGATCAAGACTGGATGGTCATCGAGGTCTGCGGACCTCTGTTGAATATTGAGGTCTCGATAACTGTGTGGGTTACTCAGACATTGGTACCTCTGTTGGTTATTAATGTCTGGGGAGCTCTGTTGGTTGGGCTGGGGTTCCCTGTTGGCTGTACGGCGCCGATACGCTGAATCGATCCCTGAGAGATCCCGGGAATTTTAACATTTGTACATGTTCGCAGTTGTAAATATTGTTTCTGAGGAGGGATTGTCGAAATAGGTACAGGCTATTCAAAACTATCGCTACACAAAACCACCATTTTAATTATAACGTTATTCCACCAACAGTACGGCTGAATCGTGCTTCCTCCCCCAAGAAAGCAGATCGCCGAATGTACAAATTGAATCCTGAGGTGAGTCGAAGTGGACCAGTTGGAATTTGCTTGACGTCCAGGTGTGTCGCACACACCAGATAATCACGCGACAGCACTGTCGATGGTCTGGTAGATACTGGGCGACTCGGAAGGTGTATTCTTCAGCCAGCATGTTTGGTACGAAGCACATAAAAGCGACTGGACAGCAGAAGACCTCCCGAACGACTCAGGGTATCAATACCCGCCATTCACTTGCCGCGATTCCTTTGACTGGGACAATGTTCATCATTTACACGCTCGTTGTTCTCGGGTGCGCAGGCAACTCGCTCGTAAGTTGATGGCCGCGCGCAAAACCGCGCTGTCTCCAGCATGCTATGCTAATTAGGCAACACTCGTGATTTCAAGTACCGATCAGGTGCAATGTATTCGTGCACTAGGCCGAAAAAGCTAAAGACGCGCGCAAAAGACACGCTCGCCTGATAGGGCGATGAAGACGTATTCTAAAATTAGCATCCGCACTAGCGGCGGCGGCCGCATGCTCAGGGTTCATTCCCGATCAACGATCTAGCTTGCTTACTGTTTTCAAAATAGATCGTACGCTGTGCACAACTTTCGACACGGACCGCGCCGGGCCGTCACGGGCGGTCCACGTCCACTCACCGCGTCACTCCCACACCACTTCCGACACGGACCGCGCCGGGCCGTCACGGGCGGTCCACGTCCACCCACACACCGCGTCACTCCCACACCACTTCCGACACGGACCGCGCCGGGCCGTCACGGGCGGTCCAGGTCCACACACTCACCGCGTCACTCCCACACCACTTCCGACACGGACCGCGCCGGGCCGTCACGGGCGGTCCACGTCCACACACTCACCGCGTCACTCCCACACCACTTCCGACACGGACCGCACCGGGCCGTCCCGGGCGGTCCAGGTCCACACACTCACCGCGTCACCCCCACACCACTTCCGACACGGACCGCGCCGGGCGGTCCAGGTCCACACACTCACCGCGTCACTCCCACACCACTTCCGACACGGACCGCGCCAGGCCGTCCCGGGCGGTCCAGGTCCACACACTCACCGCGTCACTCCCACCACTTCCGACACGGACCGCGCCAGGCCGTCCCGGGCGGTCCAGGTCCACCCACTCACCGCGTCACTCCCACACCACTTCCGACACGGACCGCGCCGGGCCGTCACGGGCGGTCCACGTCCACACACTCACCGCGTCACTCCCACACCACTTCCGACACGGACCGCGCCGGGCCGTCACGGGCGGTCCAGGTCCACACACCGCGTCACTCCCACACCACTTCCGACACGGACCGCGCCGGGCCGTCACGGGCGGTCCACGTCACACACTGACCGAGTCACTCCCACACCACTTCCGACACGGACCGCGCCGGGCCGTCACGGGCGGTCCACGTCCACTCACCGCGTCACTCCCACACCACTTCCGACACGGACCGCGCCGGGCCGTCACGGGCGGTCCACGTCCACCCACTCACCGCGTCACTCCCACACCACTTCCGACACGGACCGCGCCGGGCCGTCACGGGCGGTCCACGTCCACCCACTCACCGCGTCACTCCCACACCACTTCCGACACGGACCGCGCCGGGCCGTCACGGGCGGTCCAGGTCCACACACTCACCGCGTCACCCTCGACGCGGACCGCGTCAGGCAGTCAGGAGCGGGGAGTCGACGTCCACCTACTCCCGCGTCACTTTTCACACGCGCTCGCACGTTATACCCTGCTGCGCAGCGTGCATCATCTGTGGTCTATGCTAACTGGCAGCAACTGCCACCCGGTTGGGTCGCTGATCTGCTGTTGCTGGGTGCGACAGACAGGTCAGGTCAGGTCGGTCCGTCAGCGGCACTCCTGGCCGCAGACGCCTTCACTTGACGCGTTTGGAGGCAGTGCCGATGTGACACTGGTTCACCTTGGCGGCAAACCGCAGCGAGTTGAGCGTCTCCGACAGGAAGTCCTCGCGGGGCGACACGTTGACGAACATGAGCGTCTTGCTGTTGCCGCCCAGCGAGTGCTGCAGCAGGTGGGTGAGCTTGCTGTTGCGGTACGGCACGTGCTCCTGCTGCAAATGCGAGGGAGGGGGGGGGGGTTAGTTGCTGACCAAGTTGTCTGGCCACCACGTGAGTCTCGTCAGTAGACCGTCGGTCGATGGAGCGTACCGTCATAACTGACGAGATCGAGTCCCACGTCCTCGCACCTGACGCAATAACAAACCACGAACACTTACACCTGACACTATAGTCACACACCCTCCCATCTGGACCAATACGCTATGAAATAGGTCAGATACAAATATGCATGCACAGTTTTGTTTGTTTATTGGAGTTTAGGTGCGCACCGACTGCAGTGGTCATGCAGCGCCCATGCACGCACAGTTTGAGGGCGAGCAAAGTTGTCCGCTGGCAACCGAAAACGTGACGCAACTTTGTGTATGGCGGAAGGGCGCTCACCTTGCCGGCCAGTGCCATGATGACGTCACTTTGTGTGTGACAAGACGGCGCTCACCTTGCCGGCCAGTGCCATGATGACGTCACTTTGTGTGTGACAAGACGGCGCTCACCTTGCTGGCCAGCGCCATGATGACGTTCCCGAGGTTGGCCAGCGATTTGTTGATGCTCTTGGTCTCGGTGAGTCGGTCGCCCTGCGACCCCGACTCCTTGAGGCGCTCCGAACCGGCCAAGTCAACCAGGTTCAGCGAGCCTGCAACAGCGCGCCGGCTCATGAGGTTGGCCGTGCTCAGAGAATCTGGGGAAACATACTGCCCATGAAGCCTGGGTATCGCAGCCTACGTGGACAGGGGCGACGCTTTTGCTTTGAGACCGATTGGGAGGGCAAATGAAGTGTATTAACCCGCGCCGTCTTTTCGGTCAGCTCCTCACACCCCGTCTCGGGGGGGCAGATAGTAACTCCCTCTAAAATCCAAACTAAGCATTGCACGAAAACGAAAGAGGCGTCATCGGAAAGCGCTCGACGAGCAGGGTCCGGATCCACCCCCTCAAACAATTTCCCCCTAAAAGTGACGTCACTGGGGAGCTAGCTTCCCACAAATTACACTATGTTTTGGGCTCTGGGGAGTTCATTTTGGGAGATATTTGAAAGAAAAAAAAAGCAGAAAAGAACAGCGAAATCGACCAAGGCCATACATTTTTTGCTCCCCCAAATACAAATGTTAATTTTCCTAAATTTCGAAATTTTGAGTTTTCAAGTTTTCTTTAATCTTCCTTTACTAATGGATAGAGCAGTCCGAGAAACGTTGTTGGAAGTCAACTTGCCCTAATACAAAATGCTTACTTTAGCCAGAATCTTCTATTTAAACTGCAAGAGGCAAATATGCAAAAAAAAATGTATGTAGTCGAAAACGGAAAAAAATGCCAAATTCCTCTCATACGTTTTGTTGCATCACTAAAGATAAGCAAACGCTGAAAGTTTCATTAAAATATATGTATCCCATAAAGCGTGACGACTGGTTTAACTTTTTTTTGGAAGTGACTTCACTTGACATTGACTAACTCGTTGATCCTAGAAGACCTGACTTCAAAATTTTGACACAACATGCCAAATTGATGTGGGAAAACATGCGCCGTTCGTTCACTATCCGCGAAAAACCGGGGGGGGGGGGGCGGTTGAAGACCCCCTAGGGTTAAGAAAAGGTTAAGAAAAACTGAGGTCAGGATTGGATTTCCACTTTGTAAGTAAAGATGTGCAGGGATTTTTTAGGGGAGGAGTAATTGAATGCAGAGGACATTTTCCTGGAAATCAGTGACATCATAATCTCAAATTGCACTTCCTAGTGAATATTCAGCACTTCACATAGCAGTTCATTGCAAAAAAGGAGCATTGGACCTTGCTAGTTATTAGGGCTTTAGGGCGCATCGACTACACTGGTCATGTAGCGCCAATGAACATTGGACCTTAAAGGGAGACAAATGAGGACAATTTTCCAAAGGATAACATCTGGATGCCAAAAATCCAGGAACAGAATATTACTCAAACCATTATTGAGATCTAATCACAGTATTGAAAGATCTTGCTAGCGCTGCTGACGGAAGGCGCGCTGCATTTTTTCCTTTACTCTTGGTCAACACAATTCGACATTACAAGGACGCATGCCCTTCATGTGGGCTGTTCAAACAGGTCCAATAACAAAAGTATCGACGTCTACATTCGGATGGAGGGGACAAAGACGCGCCCAGCCGTCACCCTTAGGGGTACAGCAACGAAAGGGAGGCCGCCGGCCACGCACCTTGGCAGCTCTCGGACGTGAGCCGGTTGTGGCCGGTCAGTCGCAGCGTGAACACAGAGTGGGAGCGCGACGAGTGCTGGTTACAGTTGGTGGCAGCGACGGCGCGCGCTCTCCGAGCTTGGTCCAGCAGCTCAGCCACAGCCGCCTGGCTAGACACTGGCACCACCTGTAACAGCATCACACGGCCATCACTTCCCACACAGCCGCCTGGCTAGACACCAGCACCACCTATAACAGCGCCACAGAGCCGCCTGGCTAGACACCAGCACCACCCATAAGAGCATCACACAGCCGCCTGGCTAGACACTGGCACCACCTGTAACAGCATCACATGGCCGTCACTTCCCACACAGCCGCCTGGCTAGACACCAGCACCACCTATAACAGCGCCACAGGGCCGCCTGGCTAGACACCAGCACCACCCATAAGAGCATCACACAGCCGCCTGGCTAGACACTGGCACCACCTGTAACAGCATCACACGGCCGTCACTTCCCACACGGCCCACACGGCTAGACACCAGCACCAACCGTAACGGCCAGCGCCGCACGGCCGCCTGGCTATACACCAGCACCACCTGTAACAGCCAGCGCCGCACGGCCGCCTGGCTATACACCAGCACCACCTGTAACAGGGCCACGCGGCCGCCTGGCTAGACACCAGCACCACCTATAACAGCGCCACACGGCCGCCTGGCTATACACCAGCACCACCTGTAACAGCGCCACACGACAGGGTGACGGCAGGTCACGGCTACTATGTAGCCCAGTAAAGAAAATTGCGCAGACAAAAAGAAACGAAAAAAACGCAACCACTTATTTTTTCTTTTCAAATGACTGTCGAAGAAGCAGTCCACGAACAAGAGCTGGGCGGTCATGGCTATTACTGAAAAAAGCAAATAAGTGCACCTGTCAGGCTACCTCCCCTCCCCATACTTAAGCAAATGCAACTTGTGCTTTTCCCATATGACTTCCGCTCCGCTCCTAGGGAAAATGGCACTTTGTACCAACCAGCAACACAAATTTTCAACTTCTAAACCAAGGTAAGAAAACCATTCTTGGCCTAGATTTTCACATCCAGGAAATTACCCCTCCTCGAAAAGTATCCATTCTTCCCTGCTCATTGTTGAAGTTGTCAAACGAATTGGCACAAAATTCCCACCCTTGATAAAGCTATATTTAATTACACCTTTCACTACATATCTTTAATTCATCAACTTCCTTTCATACCCTTCATTACAGCAATGGCGCGTCATTGTGTAGCCATGGAACAAGGCAGAACTACATCTCAGATTCTTAGACCTCAGCTCCTCACATAGCTTCATCTTTAAAAAATACATGTATTTCTAAACTGTAGTCCACATCTAATTACAATAAAGCAAGAAGTACAAAACAAAGCTAGTAGTAACAAAATTATCCAAATTTAATGCCAGAAAATTCATCCTAACATCAAGAATCACAAACACACACACATAAATACGTATGTATGCATGTATGTGCATATATATTACATATATCATATATATATATATATATATATATATATATATATATATATATTCTTGCTCAGGGAAGCTCAACAGTTGTCTTCAAATATCAAGGTCATGGGAGAACTTCAATACCGCGAACAATCCTCAGTGTGCCATGCTAATGTGGATGCAAAAGTATATACAGCAAAGCTAGTTAAATAAAGATATACCCACCTTTAAATTAGTGACATACACCTCTTTATTCTTGGTCGATGCTTTGCTCTCCACCATGCGGATGTCGTAGGCCAGTTTGCCCCTGCCCACATGCAACAGATCTCGGATAGTCTCGTTGTAGATCTCCAGAAAGCTGGCCTCCAGAGAGTACGTCCAGCCCTGGCGAGCACAGTTAGCACGTGTAAGGTTCCGGAGGTTCGAGACTGGAGATGGATGGGAACCAAACTCGGTTCGTCGCCTGATGTCCACCTTCAAAATCATATTCAATTCTAATAAAAACAGTCACCTTTTCATTATGGTGGCAAAGTAGTAGTATGGTTATGAGAAACCGCACGAGAGGAGCTGCTTACAAAGTAGCACATGCTACTTGTACATATACAACAGGACGACCTAGGTGAATGTGTATGCTCAGTGAGGATTGGATTGTAGCTTTACGACGCACTGAGCAGCTGAGGTCATATCACGTCGCCTGCCTCTCACCCTGGCAGGAGCTGCGGGCATCGCAGGGAATCGAACCTGATACCCCTGGCGTGCCAGGCGCTCAGATTAACCATTGAGCTACCGACGCCCCTCGGTGAGAAGGGACGCGTCGATGGAATAAGTTGCATTGCTTGCATTAGTGCGATGAGTACAACTGTATTTGTGTAAAAACTTCAACGCTTCATTACAGCTAAACACAGTGATAAATTATTCGTGAAACACGGTGGAATATACCATTTTCTGAACGCTCAATGGAGATCCTGCTCCTTGGAACCTATACAAACAGCTCCAATTTGAGTCTGAGGAATCGAAAGCACTTTAAGTGACACTATTTCCATGGCAAATGTCTACATCCTACTGCGCTCGTTCAGACATCTCACACGTAACGAAAAACATTGAATTTAACCCTGGCTGAAGATAGACCTTCACCAGTAGCTGAAGGTCCGTCACCAGTCGACAGTATCCGTCGTCAGGCAACCACAGTCAGAGCAGTGTCGCAGCGCTCGATGTCCACCTGGCGGCGACAAACGCCGACACTAGTTCATACCTTCTCCGTCAGGGCGTCACACGACTCAAATATCTGCCGGACGGCGCGCGGTATCACGCCCTCCGAATCGCCGTCGAGGCCACCCTCCATGGTGTACGTTTTCCCCGACCCGGTCTGGCCGTAAGCAAACACACATACGTTGTAGCCGTCCAGCGCAGACTGAGAACACACGGAAACGCTGGTTAGTCGGAGTGTAGTGTGTCCACTGTTTACTCACACAGAGCATACCAGGGAGGAGGCTACAGCAGAGCACGACACCGGGAGGGGGCTACAGCAGTGCGTGACGCCGTGGAGGAGGCTACGGCAAGTTTTCAACAGCTGACCTCACCGCTCGACACTCACCGCGTGTACCATTATCTCGTGATACAAAAGATACGCTGGAACCACAATGCCAGACCAATGAAAACTTCGGAAAAACGTAGTCCACGCTTCTTTTTTACACTCAAAAGGCTATAGCATTTTTTAACACCTGGCTTTCTACCCTGAAGATTAGGCAACCAGCGTTTGTAGCCATGACCTTGTTAGAAGCATGGCCTTGTCCTGCATGTTTGTCATCTAGAACGTTATCCTCTCCGGAAAATTATCAGTATTTCTTTTCGCCAGATGATTGCATGGAGTTCGAGAATGACCGTAAACCTATTGATGTTTTATAAACACGGCCGGAACGGACTCGAAAAGTACAAAAAGAAGTTGCCAGCAACAGAAAAAAACCGCTTCGAATGGAAATGCCTCCAAATCTTACTCTACAAATACAGATATCATAACAAAAATACTACCCCAGTGGTCACCACCACAGGGGTTGTATTTTTGATTAATGGTGGATCGGTGTTTCAGGGTGCGAGGACTATTTCGGTCATTTTGCTTCCAATCGCGTCATATCGCGACTTTACGTCGCCAAAGTCTGACTAAAATGCTGAAGGGCTACCCCGGCTGGAGCAGCCCGGACTCGGAACATGCATTGCGAATGGCTGACACACGACGCGTGGTGGAACACGGACCAGACCATGCATCTGGCAACCAGACAATAACATTCGCCGATAGCAGACACACGATTCGTGGCGGAATACGGACCGATACGCGTCTGGTAACCAGATGACAATAACAATCGTCGATGGCACACACGATATGTAGTGAAACACGGAACATGGACGGATGTGCGCCTGGAAACCAGATTACAAAAACATTCGCCGATAGTGCACAGCGAAACTTGACGCGAATAGCGGCAATACAATAGATACATCACGATGTCGCCTTCAGCCATCAACCACCACATACACCAAAACACAACGAAAGTAAGATGTAAACAGGGCCAACATAAGCTCGGACAACTCGCCAGGTATTGTGATGATGACAGCGATACTGTTTTAACCACCGGGAAACCATATTTCCTTGTCATGACAAAATGCACGATAAATAGGGTAAAAAAAGAGGAACAAATTACATTGTGCGAAAGACAGAATCAGTCAAAGCATAATCATCTCGGTGATCTACTAAGGCTATGATGGCGTCGCATCGACTTCATTGGCTAATTGACGTGGTTAGGTTAGGGCGCATCGACAACGAGGTCACACGGCGCCCAAGCATCGGTGCGATGCCGTGACGCTGCCACCACTACTACACCACTCACCTGGATCAGCTGGGAGATCTCGTCAAACACTTGCGCCTGCTCGGAGTTTGGCGGGAAGACTCTGTCGAAAGTGAAGGTGGTCTTTCCGTCACCTTCCTCCCGGCGGCGACCGCTCATTGTTTCACGCCGGTCATCCGTCTCTAGAACATACCCATAAGGGATGCCTCTCACGACAATCAGGGATGCCGCTCACAGCCGCCATGGTACCGCTGGTACCGCTCACAGCCGTCATGGATACCACTCACGACAGTAATGGCACCGTTCACGACCGTCAGGGATACCGTTCACGGCCCTCCGGGATACCGCTTGCAGCAATCAGGGATACCACCGAACAGCCGTCATGGTACCATTCACGACAGTCAGGGATACTGCTCACAGCTGTCAGCGGTACCGCTCACAGCCGTCAGGGGTACTGCTCACATCCGTCAGGGGTACCGCTCACAGCCGTCAGGGGTACCACTCATAGCCATCAGGGGTACCGCTCACAGCCGTCAGGGGTACTGCTCACAGCCGTTAAGGTACCGGCAGGTGCAAGCGTTATGTCCACCTAATATTGATTTGAAGCATATGAATTTCTTTCCCATTAGAGAGAAATCAGATGTGTATTCACACACCTTGATGGAAGCAATTACTTCCACATGCATCGGTTCGCATACTATAATCTGCATGATTTCACAGCACGAATGTTTTGTTAAATAATATGCGGGAACAATTTCACGCAAATTTTGTCAGGACAGGATTTAGTTCGGGATTTGGGATTTGGATACAACAAATTCGGGTATATCAATATGGAGACAATTTACTCATGAAAGAGCGGTACGTTTCCAGTTATTTAAACTTCGCTCAATTTCACGTCATCAACATTCAATCATGAGTAAGGAATACGAATGTCCTGGACAGATGCTCTGGACGGCAAAATCCACATAAGCTAATTGCGCAGTAACAGCCGGGACCAGTCATAAATTCATGACACATGAGCTACATCTAAGACACCTCCACGACTATCGTGGTGAGATAATAGGGTTACACCGCCCGGGCAGCATCACGTCGCTAACGAATCATTAGTTCCTCCAGATCGCAAGACGGCTAACTCCGGATCAGGATTGTACTTGCACTTTATGTTCCTAGATACGGAAACGAAAATTTTCAGGCAATTGAATAAAGGATGTTCTTCTTGAAACCTGGAACGTCAGTCTTGGCTTGCATTTTCCAGTGAATTTTGAGCACTTCATCGCAGCGCAGTCCATTGTCACACAGCATCATTGAACCTCCAAATGAGATAATTTCTGGAAATGGTAGTGAGTGGTGGACCTGTGTTTAGGACGAGTCGACTACGTTGGTCATTTTGCGGCAATTAATTTTCTAGAGAGGTTAATATTCTGGATGCCAAAAATCCACGAACAACCTATTATCCAACTGCTCCGGATGAATCGTGGACTGAGATCGGGCTGACTCACCTGTCTTGCCGACTTCCATAGAGTGTTCGTCTATAAACTGGATGTGCTGGATGCTTCCGGCAGCAAAAGGGATCTCCTCTCCGAGAAGAGGCCTGACGCGGCAGAACACGCGGATGTTGCCCTTCAGCTCTTGCACCTGGCGAACGGCGTGGTAAGGGTCTCACGCGGATTCAAACGTGTAACTTAACGCGGAGCAACACTACTACTTCAAGCTGGTATGAGCTCGTCAATAACTTACGCAATAAAACAATGGTGTATTATAATCAATAATTGCTATAATTAAGAATAGCACAACATATAATGATATAATATGTAGTAAATACCATAATTTTATATAAACCGATAAGCTGTATTTCGGTGCGAACGGTCAAAGACTAATCGTCGAAACGCTCCTAAGCCCAAATAACAAACAAAAGCTAGATACCATCCAACTGCCATATTCCATGAATGTATTCAGATATTGTAGTCACTATACCCTTGCCTATAGACAAGAATTATGTGTTAGCCGATTGTTCATGCAGTAGCTTCGTCGCCTGCAGCCAGGCGATGGCTAGTGTCAACAAACGACCTGGCATCTGGCACAGCCGACTGACACAAGTGGCACAACAGCACATTTACCTGACTGACCTGACCCAACAACAGATCTATCTGGCTGCTCTGACTTAACAGGCCACTAACCTAGGCGACAACCATAGACCGGCTGACCTGGGCGACCTGACCAAGCGGCAGACCGACCTGATTGTGCAGCCGGCGGCGCAGTGTCTCATCGGCGCTGGACTTCGCCTCCAGTTCGATTACGGTAGCGTCGCGCTGCGCCAGCTGGGCCTCCAGCTCCTGCCGCTCGGCAGTCAGCTGCCGCACAGTCAGCTGAGCGGCCGTCAGCTGGGCGGCGACGGTGGCCTGCGCGGCCGTCAGCTGACCGACGGACGTCATCAGCGCCGCCGCCTCGTCAGTCTTGCAGCTGAGCTCGGCCTCCAGTGAGCGAATCTGGCGCTCCAGCGCGGCTTTCGCCGCCTCACTGGTCGACAGCTGCGCCTGGCGACCGGAGATGGGGTGCCGCTAGACGAGGACACGCGCACGTCCAGCAGATAACGGGAGCGAGTTCTAGCTAGATGGAGACCCACATCGTCCCTGCAAATATTGATGTGGGGAGGCGGAGGGTCGGGGTTGTGGGCTGGGCGGAGTGACAGTGTCACTATTGAGAGGGTGATGATAGACTGAGAAGCTCTGGTCAGAAGACCGAAGTTTTTCTTGCAGGAGGGAGGAAAGTCTTGTCAGACGGGGACCACCTCTCCATCCTGCAGATACTAAGGGAAAGGAAAGCTGTGGTCAGATGGAACCCAAGTCCTTGTAGGGCAGAGGGGCGTCTTGTTGACCGGGAACAACGTCCATCTTGCAGATACTGAGAGATGATAGATACATTCGGACGAGACTCTTTCCTGCAAGATGAAGGGCAGCTTTGCTGGACAGGGATCACGTCCGCCCCACAAATACTGGAACGAGCAGCTAAACAAGCACACAGTGTGTAGTGAGGTTTTGTGTAGTGTGACAGAAGAGAAACCAGGAGCGAAGAGGATGCAGAAATGCAGTCATTGTTCCTCCCTTCAGGCCAAATCAATCTTTCTCTAATTTAAACAACCAAGTTGGACGGCCAGGGTTAAAATAATGATTTTTCATTAGGTGCGAGATGCCGAAACACGCACGGTAGGATGTCGAATTTTGCAATGAGATTAGTGTCTCTTAAAATGCTTTTGATGTCCTTCAGACTATATATGACATCACATTATAGATATCCTTTACTAAAAATTGCATTGCAGAATGTTTGTGCATCACCATTCCTTATCAATAGCTTGCACATGATGCTTATAAGCAAGATACTGTTAGAAAGGAAACATGAAGACTTGATGAGCATGCGTCAAGGAGCAGGATGCAGATATCTCTCGGAGAAGGATGTCAATTAAGTGTTCAGAAAGTTGGCATATTCCACCCTATTTCACGAATAATTTATCAGTGCGGAGCAGTATAGGACAGAGGCAGGACTGACCACAGCACAGGACAGAACAATCAGAGCTGGTGACAACATGGGACAGGGACAAGACTGATCATAGCACAGGACAGGACAGGACAATCACAGCTGGCGACAACACAGGATGGGGCAGTACAGGACAGGATCAAGACTGACCACAGTACAGGACAGGACAGGACAATCAGAGCTGGTGTCACCAGAATCACCAGAGCTGGTGAGCGTAGGTGTCGTGACACGAGTCCATCCCCTCAGTCAATAGGGCAGTTATTGACCACGCCCCCATGCCAGAAGGCCATTGTCCAGTTACCTGTATCCGCATCTGTACCTGCCCGCCAACAACAGCCGTGCTATGTAACTATGTGCTTGTGTATGTGCTTGGAAGGTACAGCGTTAAAATAATGGTTTTTCGTCAGATGTGAGACGTCGAAACGAGCACAGCAGAATGCCAAAATTTGATTAGTGTCATTTCAAATATTTTTCATGTCTTTCATACTAAAATTTGAGCTAATGGTGTACTTATGACTGTGCCATCATTAGTTGTCTTGATATTCATATTTTAGGATGAGATCTATTCAGGATAGCAAGAAAAAACCTGCAATACAATGACACTGCATGCCATGCCACATTTTGAATAAACCCTTTGGATGAAATTGTGGTGGTGGTGGATTGGAGTTTAGGGGCACGTCGACATCAAGGGTCACTTTGCGCCCATAACTAAATTTTAATCACTATACGGTGCTGCTATCCTATCTTACTATCTATCTTCACGGGTGGGGGTATATCACGTCAAGGCGAGCTTGTCAAATGAACGTAAAAATATTCCCAGACGCCACGACCTCAGAGTCGTTCCCTATAAGCATACGCAAAGAGGAGTCGGTATTCAACCGCCGTAAAATCTGGCGTCGTAGAGGATCTAGTAGTGTACAGCCAACTAAAGCATGGTAGATGGTAAACGGGTAAGAGCAGCGCGGACATAGAGGTCGGTCGTCAACGGTAAGCATGTAACTGTGTGTTGCGAATGTATGACCTATTCTCAATCGGCAGAGCATTACTTCTTCCCGGCGTTTGGTTCGGTGAGAGGACAGCCACTTTCCTAGTGTCGGTTTTAAAACTGAGCTTACTACAGTTGGAATTCCAGGTTCGTTGCCATTCTGACCCTATATTTGATAATATAGTGGGGTATAGATCCCTTGGAGGGAGCCGTAGACGGACCACACCGCCATTACCAATAGCGTGTTTGGCGGTAATGTCGGCAGCTTCGTTTCCCGCGAGTCCAACATGGCTGGGAATTGGATGAAATTGTATTGGAAAATGTTTATGTATAATCATCCCTTATCAAGAGCATTATCATTGTACTTATCAACGAGATGCTGTTAGAAAGGAGACACGAAGATTTCATAAGCACGCATCGAGAAGCAGAATGTCAATACTTCTTGGAGAAGGATGTCGATTGAGTGTTCAGAAAGTGGTATATTCTACCCTATTTCACGAATAATCTAACACTGCAGACGGCTGCTTGATATTCATCTTGCCCCTCCTTCTGGGCAGGAGTCTTGTCTGCAGTGTGACAAGGCACCGTACCTGCAGGTCGGACAGCTGACTGTTCAGCTGGCGTCTCTGCTCGGCTGACTGATCCTCAGCTTGTCGCAGGTCGGACCGCAGACGCTCCACCTCAGACTGCATCTCGACGGTACGCACCACCTCCTGCTTGACGCCCACCTCCAGTATCTTCTTCTCAGCCTCCATCCTGCGGCCAGACCCGTGGTGAGGGTTGTGCCTTTACGACGCACTCAGCAGCTGAGACCATATGGCGTCGCCTGCCTCTCACTTTGACAGGAAGGGCGGCACCGCGGGGAATCGAATCTCGTACATCTGGCCAGCCAGACGCTCAGCTTGACCACTGAGCTACCGACCGGTGCCGGTCGTCAGCAGCACGCTTGTGACGCCTAACGGCGGGGCAGCAAAGGGGGGGGGGGGGCGGCGTCGTCAGCGGAGAGATGCAGCCTCCATTAGGGGGGGGGCGGCATCATGGGACAAGCGTTAACGTTCCAAAATATCCAAACATACGTGAAAAATTATACACAGATGAGACTAAAATTCCGCCGGACCTACCTGGAGACACGCTCCTGTGTGAGCAACAGCTGCTGCATCACCTCATCATGCTGGCTGCTCTTTTCGCTCATGTGCCGCTCCATGTCCTGTAGTCGGCCCTTCAGATCCCACGGCTGGCGTTTTGAGGTTGCCTTGGCCGCGCCGGTTCCTATAATTG
Source organism: Imbricaverruca yamaguchii (assembly GCA_034440575.1). Lineage (NCBI taxonomy): Eukaryota > Metazoa > Arthropoda > Thecostraca > Neoverrucidae > Imbricaverruca > Imbricaverruca yamaguchii. The sequence continues at coordinate 1,057,306 of JAOTOL010001541.1, forward strand.
TCCCCAAGTGAACACGCGAGTCGGTGACGCAACGCCTAATTGCCAACATCATGTCGGTGAAGATTCCCCTGTGCACGCAATTCCAGCCCCTTCGGACCGTCAGCCACCTATACTGCACGCATGCTGGGAGTGGCCGATACACCAATGGCATATATGATTACCGCCAATAGCGTAAGCAAAGTCGAGGCCGGAGAGCGATCCGACTCATCTCAGGTTATCATCCATTGACTGGAAGATTAAGAGCAGACGGAAAATTGAATTACGGAAAATTGAATTTCGGAAGATGCTTGAGCACGGACCGCATCTCCCACAACCACTTGTCATTCAACTGGCCAGTCCGACCGTTCACGAGACAACAGCGTCCGACCACGCGTCACCACCCAGCCCCATCTACCGCAAGCAGCAGTCTGACCCTTCGCCGTTCACGGGACAGCAGCGCCGCTGTCGCGAGCCACTCACCTGCCGCGCTGCCGCTGGCCATCTTATTCACCCGCGACGCCACCTGGACGGTCACGTCCCTCATCGGACCGGCGCGGCTCACTGCAAGCATCAGTGTCGAGGTACCATCACGGTCTGACGTCAGCTGCGTGGGGGGGGGGGCACCCCCTCCATCGCGAGTAGACCGCGTAGGGTTCATCCCGCCAATCTGGGGTCGGCCGTGGGTGGGACACCCTCCTGATGCAGGGTGGGAGGCGTGAGCCTCAGTCTGGGGTCGGCCGTGGGTAGGACACCGTCCTGGTATACGGTGGGCGGCGTATCAGACTGGGGTCGGCCGTGTGTGGGACACCCTTCTGGTGTAGGGTGGGCGGCGTGAGTCTCAGTCTGTGGTCGGTCGCGTGTGGGACACCCTCCTGGTGTAGGATGGGCGGCGTGAGCCTCAGTCTGGGGTCGGCCGCGTGTGTGACACCCTCCTGATGCAGGGTGGGAGGCGTGAGCCTCAGTCTGGGGTTGGCCGTATGTGGGACACCCTCCTGGTATAGGGTGGGCGGCGTGAGTATCAGTCTGGGGTCGGCCGCGTGTGAAACACCCTCCTGGTGTAGGGTGGGCGGCGTATCAGTCTGGGGTCGGCCGTGGTTGGGACACCCTCCTAGTGTAGGGTGGGAGGCGTGAGCATCAGCCTGGGGTCGGCCGTGGGTGGGACACCCTCCTAGTGTAGGGTGGGAGGCGTGAGTATCAGTCTGGGGTCGGCCGCGTGTGGAACACCCTCCTGGTGTAGGGTGGGAGGCGTGAGTATCAGTCTGGGATCGGCCCTGGGTGTGACACCCTCCTGGTGTAGGGTGGGCGGCGCCAGCCTCAGTCTGGGGTCGGCCGCGTGTGGGACACCCTCCTGGTGTAGGGTGGGCGGCATGAGCCTCAGTCTGGGCTTGGCCGCGTGTGGGACACCCTCCTGGTGTAGGGTGGGCGGCGCCAGCCTCAGTCTGGGGTCGGCCGTGTGTGGGACACCCTCCTGGTATAGGGTGGGCGGCGTATCAGTCTGGGGTCGGCCGCGTGAGGGACACCCTCCTGGTGTAGAGTGGGCGGCGCCAGCCTCAGTCTGGGGTCGGCCGCGTGTGGGACACCCTCCTGGTGTAGGGTGGGTGGCGTAAGTCTCAGCCTGGGATTCATCGTGAATGACACCTCAGTCTGGGGTAGGCCGTGGGGGACACCTCTCCAGTCTGTGGTATCCAGCTTGCCATCAATATGCGTCCCGCTGGGTGATGGACAACTCCTCAGTCTGGCACGAGTGGATACCTAGCTTCAGTATTCGTAGTGGGTTTCGAGCATGTTACACATTTCACGTGGGGTCTGGAAATATTTCCAGCTATAACAATGTAAAGCACTCGACTTCTTCGGACTAGGGACCACGAATCAACCAGCTTCCACCTCTGAACTCTTGACAGTACAACAGCAGCACAAAATGAAAACACAGAAGCACAACACGAAGCAGCGAGGAAATTTCAGCGCAGAGCTGGACAGACCTCTGGCCGACCGAGCAGCATTTGCGGCGGACGCACCGTTTGACACCCAATGCGAAGTTGGCTGACTGGGTGCAGCAGGTGGCGGCGGGAGGTGCTCACCTGTGCGGGCCGAGGCCGGACGGCCTGCCGGCGTGCAAAGCGTCAGCACCGACTTGGAGCGGGTCAGTGTCGGCACTGTCGGCGGCCTCATGCGGCTCGCTGCAGGCGGACGGCCCGACACGGAGCTGGAGTCTGCCGGCCGCCGGACATAGCGTGTTAGCGTGGCTGGATTTGTTTTACACCATGGAGTTGGAGATAAAAATCTTTGGGCACTCTAATTTGAAGAGGATACCTGTGTTCTGTTTCTGACGCTAACCACCCCCGAACTTCCTAGTCAGTTTCGGGTACGTTTATCAAACAGCAATAGGCTTGTAGCCATTATCAAACTCCTTTCAATCTTTCGACACAAAGGAAGCGGTAATTTCCCGGGGAAGATTCTCCAACCACGATGTGGACCGAAACCAGGTCAACTTTCAAGCGGCATCTGATTAGTATTATTCATTTTATTATTACATTTTACTTGCTAGCTGTATATTTGCTGCATTTTGAATTTTAGATAGCTACTCCTGTAATATGTTGTCATGTTTGCATTATTGGACATCATCATGCGTTCGTGTACAATAAATGACGACACACGAACACGACTTAAATGGATGGAGACAATTACAGAGTACTCGACTCAGTCAGTCAGGCACAATAGGCACAATGAACGGAGTCGAAACCACGGGCAAAATGCACATGTCAATGACAAGACATAAGCGACGATCAGTCCGACAATAGAAGCGGCATTTCATAACGGCCCGTCCTATAACACACGGCAAATCCGGGAATGACGCAGTATTCATGACAGCCTGTCCGACAACAGACGCAGCATTTATGTCGACCTGTCCGACAACAGACGCAGTATTCATGACGGCTCATCCGACAACAGACACAGCATTTATGACGACCCGTCCGAAAAAAAAAAAAGAATTAAAGACGGCCCACCCAAAAAAAAAAAAAAAAAAAAAAAAAGCCCGTCCGACAACAGACACAGCATTTATGACGACCCGTCCGACAACAGACACAGTATTCATGACGGCCTGTCCGACAACAGACGTAGTATTTCATGAAAGCTGACAACTGAGCCGACATGTGCCGAAAATTGGCCAGCCCGCAGTTGCCGCCGTAGGCCGAGACCGGCAAATTCGTCTGCCATTCACCGCCAGATCGCCACGACAGGCTGACTCACCGTTCGTGGTTTCGAGGCAGGTGCGTTTTCCGGCGCCGCCGGCCGTCTGAGTTGCTGGCCTCTTCGCGCCGGTCGGCGCCGCCGTCGCCGGCGTCTGTCGCACGCCCAGCGCCGGCAGTCGGGAGTTTCCCGCCACGGGCAATCGGGAGGACGGTGTCGGCAGGCGACTCATTTTCGATGCTGGAAAAACCGACATGCTATCGATGTTTATTCATTGATTATCGATTCGATAAATGTTGCGTTCCTAAATTCCAATGGATTGATGCGAACTGAAGCCCTAACACGTTTTCCTATATCGCTTCCGATATCTTCTCAGCATCCTTACACCAAGCTACTCGTCACGTGTGCAATGGCTAAAATGTCTCACTACTGATAATCTGGTGCTGAAGACTGCCTTAGCCTGCAACACCCCCTGAGCCATTACCACATGATGTCCAGTGACTCACATTAGCCAGCTGACTTTGCAAACAAATACATTCCAGAATCATCGAGCAATTGCCATCTAGCAAGAATGAAGTGAAGCAGAACCACACTGGGTGATATGAAAACACCAGAGATGTGCTCTTGACACATACCTGGCACCTAACTTTGTAGCCAACTTGTTGATGAAAGAATACTAAAATGAGGTGCAAAAGACTATGAATTGATGCAGAACACAATTGTGTTATTCCATATCAATTATATTAATGGAGTACTTCCTCTCCTTACTTTCATAGATAAATATTAATGCATCAAGCAACTTAGGACAATGCAAAATAATCTAAAGTACAACACTAACAGCCCTGAGCATTAACAGCTGTGTGATTGGGACAAAAATGTAGTAACACAGATTCAAACCCACCACCACCAGTATGGAAAGCAGAAACCTTAACCAACTGCACTAATTGCCCACACAGCTTCAACCAGAATACACGATGTAGAGCATGCTGACTGGATAAATCTGTATTGCCTTGCCAATCTTTGACTAAGTTAAGTATGTTCATAATGCACCACCTTACATAAGCCATTTTATATTCCAAAACCCATACCACAATATGCAAAATATCTATTGCATGAACATCCAAGCAAAGTAGTTATTGCAAACTAGTTGTGAGCAGTGTTGTGAATATGTATTACTTGTTGGGAGTACCAGATACAGGTGTATAAACTTAGTTGGTATTGATTGAAGTTCCTACTTTTGTTGTAATTTTATCTATTCATCTATTCTATTTATCTATTCATTTTATCTATCAGACATATTACCACATTCTCCACTAATATAACAATAGCATGAACTTGGTTGGTTATTGGTTTTACAACACATTGCCAATCTCTGACTGATTGGTTGCAGGCAAAGAGTAGCAACAGGTAAGACTCTAACCCACAACCTTTAGATTGTGAGACAAGCAACTTACCCCTAGGCCACTCATCCCCAAGAGCATGAATTTGCAACCTGGCAATCCTACATCAGCTGCCAGATTCTGTATAGCTGAATGCAAGCTCAATGCAAATCAGAGTGCATTGTTATTTGGTGATATTCATCAGCTTAATTGTACTTATGGTAAATTTTTCATAAAAGGTGTCTTGGGAATTTGTGGACTTTTCTTAAAATCAGAATACATTGTTTATGAATGTGATTTGGAAAATGTGATCATTTGTTTTTGCTTGTGGTCACTTTTAAATTTGAGTGATTGACATAATCATGTCTGTACCTACTGTGTGAAGACATGCATGGTACTGAGGCTTCATTGGCTAACATCACAAATGGTTCACATACCTTGATGAGATCATGAAGGTAGCTTAGGCTAACACAACCAAATAAACCATACTCTTATCTAAAGTAGCAAACTGATATAAATTAAGATACTATAGTCTAAATACACAACTGTACTGCATATTTTGACATCATCCTTATGTCACAACATGATCAGTGCAGCCTATGCAGTTTCTGTTGGCATTCTTGTGGAATAATAGTGGTACATGATGTGATAGAGGCAGAAACAAAGCATTTTTATGTAAAGAAGCATTGAATCAACTGCATGGAGTGCTGATGTCCCTTTCATAACATCTGAAAAGTTCCAGGGTGGGGATGGATAAATTATCACAAAAAACAGCAGTGTGGCATAAAAGGTGCATTGTATATTATACCTATCTATGATAAATCAAGAGGTAAGCGTGAACTGTGAAAACAAATGGTTGCATCTTCAGAATCACACTCGTAAACCCTGTATTCAGGAGGAAAATTCCTGACACATTTAACAAAAATAATACTATTTATTTCAGAAGTATTAATATTACAAACGTAGGTACCTAATTTGTTATTAAAACTGATGTTAGAGAAGGAGGTTAGAAGTTTTATTTCGAAATCAAACAACTATTTTGGCCTACCTAGTAGCGGGCCAAAAAGCCGTTGCTCAAACCTGTCCAAGTTCGATCACCACTCAATGCAGCAGTAATTGTGTAGGACATTGAAGAAAAATGGATATCATAAAATTCCACAGAACTTACAAGGTATCTCCAGCAGCTTTCAGTTAAAAATTCTTGGCCGGGCATCAACAAAGCCAGGCACCCAACCCAACACAACTGCCCTCTTCGACAAATTTCAAATCTCCCACACACATACGGAATTTGCAGTGGATTTCTTTAGGGCTTGCGGCGTTGCCGTCAACTCTTGCTGACAGTAGGAAGACTGCTGATTGGCTTAGTGTTTTGAACCTGGCCAATGGGATGAAGCCATTGTTGCGAGATCACTGGCAATGCCGACGGTAAAAGGGCAATTGGAGGCTCACCAGTCCATGGCACGAATGCTTAAAAAACGAAGATCTACTGATATATCTTGCGTCCCCTGAAATGAGTCGTTCAATGGGAAATTAAAAAGAACCTAAACTAATTTCGTCACCCAAGTCTCGTTTGCGTCGTTTATGAGCCAAATGAGCACAGGGCGCTGACAGGCTGCTCACGGTAACTAATTGGAGTGGAGCTTATTGGGGCTGATGGCAACGCTGCAAACCGCCCCTGAGTTCCCATTGATCGGTGTAATCTAGCCTGTGTGCTCCCGTGCATGGGTGTAACCACTGTTTCGATGCTTGGTTATTGGTTTTACGACGCATCGACCGTTGAGTCATGTAGCGTCGCCAATCTACGCCGATTGGTCGCGGGCGAAGAGTAGCGACAATTGGGACTCGAACCCACAACCTTTCGAATGTGAGACAAGCAACTTACCCTCAGGCCACTCGTCCCCGGCCACTGTTTTCAAATTGGGGGACAAACCAGAGGATCGGGGAGCCTAGGCAGGCCGAGGCACTACCCCCCAAATCCACGTATTTGAGACACCTCATTTTTAAGGTCTAGTATTTAGATTTACCGTTGTTAAGTCTGATATTTCGGGAGCAAAGAATCAGTCAAAATTAGCAAATTCCACTCCTTATCGCTATCATATATACCCATAGTTTTATGCTGTATGTGATTGGTCCGATTTCACCATCATCATAGAGCAATGCTGTAATTAACGTTAAATGTTGCCCTCTTGATCAAACAAAATATTTGACGACAGGTTTTGTAGTAGTAAGTATGGATTTACAGGAACCTTTCCATGCCGTCCTGTTTTAAGGGAGCACATCTTAATACACCAACGACGAGCGTATACAGCCGAGGGTGTTATTGGGGCATGTAGCCCCCTCCACATGTTAGGTGGCATTCCTTCGCCCGAGAAAAGGCGCCCCTCCGAGAACGCTCGAGTGCATCCTCTCGAAGTTTTCAGACCGAGACGCCCCTCTGAGAGAAAAAGGCGGAGTGGGGGACATTGAAGGAAAAGCGGCCCTCCGGGCAGGCGCATCCCTCCCCTCCCGGCTTTTTTTATCAGCCAGTAGTGCCTCTCCGGCTGCTTTTGCAGTGGAACGCACTTCCAAAGAAATGACGCCCATCCTGCAAGTGTTCCTTCCGTGACAATTCCTGGATCTACACCTGAGTGCAAGTTCTCTTGGTTATGAACTCCTGCTGGTTATACAATCTGGCAAATTTGACAACCTTTGTTGAACCACTTTAATAAGAAAGCGGACGAGTGGCAAACAAAAGTTGGTATATTATATATCTCCGAAAGAGCAAGATGGTTGTGCGAACTAAAACCTACCAGAGGGAGTGCCGTCGGGACAGGCTATTACGGATTTCTTGCGGAGCTACTAGTCAAATAGGATATGCACCTGCTATCACCATAGCTGGAAACAAAAATAGCTTTGCTCCTCCTATTACGACAATATTCTGAACCATTGCACACACACCGGACCTTCAAGACCTTAGAACTATTTCGATGTGTTAACTTTCCGTTCACGTCAAATGACTAACACTTGATGTAAGGTGAATCCATAACGGACGAAACGCGAGGACCTTGAAAATTAACTTGGGTTTTGCACATTCTGCTAGAGTATCATCACGACGCGTAGAATGACCAAAGGCGCACCCAAGGGGGCCAGTAGGCCCACCCCTCTTAGCACAAGCACACTAGATCAAGAGAGAAGCTTTGATTTTCTCACAAAGCAAAACGCTAAGTTTCGGCGCACTTCGCGTACCGGGGCTTTATTTTTCGTTACGTCTTTTCTCGGTCACCTCCCCTTGGAAAATTCTGGCTGCGCAACTTATAGTAACACCAACTTTGTGCAAATTGAAGCCATCGCGACGAAACGGGAGGACTTATAAAAAAATCAAACCCACCTTTGACCTTGAGGTTCGACATTGAAGTGCGCCGGTCTGAAATGTTACTGCGAATACAAAATGTCAGGTCACCGAGGAAAGCGTTTCACCTTTGACCTATGATATCGGTTCGATTTCTTAACTTTCTAATGCCACCAAACAAACCATGTCGAAAGGCGTGCTGGACCATAAAGGTCATTTGTGCCGCCTTTAAAGCGAGTACATTGCATGTGTGTCTCCGACCCTTGGGGAGGAGGTCAACACCTCGATGACTGCAGCGCTTTCTCGGTTTTTACCAACTGCATCTGTAAAAACTGTATTCACAATGACAATATTAAGTTACACATGTCGGTGAAGGTCACTATTTTATCGGAGGGCGGGTGACGGCGCGCAGTTCATGTTCGTGCGACTGATGCTACGCTACACTGCCTACAGGATACATCCGGCCTGTTTGGCTCCGAGACGTACACGACCTAGTCTTGTCACACCTGCCAGCTGGTTCTGGCACCTGGCCTGCCGGTCCTGCCACACCGGCCAGCTTGTTCTGGCATCCTGCTGGTGCTGCCACACGGACCTGCTAGTCCTGCCACACTGACATTACGATCTCGTCACTCACGCCCATGGGTCGCGTCACATGGATGCCCGCGAGGGTCGGGCCCGGTCGGCTGTCACACGGACCCCTCCGCGGGAGGGTCGGGCTCAGGGGGCCGGCTGCGGCGCAGCGCCTCCAGCTTGACGCTGTTGGCTTGCTTCTCCGACAGCTGCACGATCTGTCCGTTGGGCATGAGCACGCCCAGCTTCTGCTCGTGACCTGACTTGATGACGACGATTTTGCCCTGCTGGGTGACCGGCGGACGCAAGCCGGCCCCGGCCCCGGCGCCGGCCGCCACCGCCGCCGGCACAAACTGCACACTCGACGACACGAAGCGCGGCGCGCGCAGCATGGGTGGCGGCGCCACCAGGGCGCGCGCCGGCGCCGGCCGGATGGCGCGTCCCGGAGACGCGGCCAGCGGCGGCCCGGCCGCCAGCAACGGATGCGCGTGCCGACTGCCAGCCGGAACCGCTGGGCTGCTGACCAGCAGGGTCGGCTGCGAGCTGGCCAGCACCGCTGCGCTGGACACAACCAGGGTCGGCTGAGAACTAGCTAGCAAAGTCGACTGAGAGGTGGTCAGCAGTGTCGGCTGAGAACTGGCCGGCAGGGTCGACTGAGAGGTGGTCAGCAGGGTCGGCTGAGAACTAGCCAGCAGGGTCGACTGAGAGGTGGTCAGCAGGGTCGGCTGAGATCCAGTTGGCAGAGTGGGCTGATAGCCGGCTAACATAGTCGGCCTTGAAGTGGTGACCAGCGTTGGCGATGCAACGGTCAGAAGCGCCGGCTTGGCGCCCAGCCCAAGTGTCGACGGGGTAGCCGACAGTATGGTCGGCCTGGCGGCCGTCACCAGCATGGGCGGTGTGCCAGCCAGCAGAGTGGGCTTGGCGGCCGGTGGTGGCGCCGCCGCCGCCGGGACGGCAGTCAGCAGGGTGGACCTGGTGGCAGTCACCAGCAGCGGCGGACTGCCAGCCAGCAGGGTGGGCCGTCGGGTCGTGACCGTCGCCGGTGGGGTGCCGGTCGGCGGCCCCCTGGCGGTGTCGTCCAGCACTGCCGCATGGCCAGTGGTCATCAGCGTCGGCTGGGAGCTGGCCAGCAAGGCTGGACGGACAGGCGTCATGTCGGGCATGGGTCGGATCGGCTGTGGTTTTCGTGGCGAGCCGAGCAGCTGGTGCTGGAGGATGGGAGCTGCCGTCCCCACCCTCTGCACCTGCTGCCCGTCCAGCGGCACCGCCTGCGATTGTACCTGCGCCAGCGCACTCTTCACCTGGGCGGCCACCTCAGGCGAGACGAACGTGGCGCCGGGCGGCAGCCGAGTGCCACCGCCGGGAGGGATCGGCAGCGACTGCACGTGCCGCACCAGCACAGAGTCGGTCGGTGCCGTGGCGGCGGCGGCGGTAGCGGACGCGGTGGCGACAGGGGTGGCGGCAGTGACGCCCACGTCCAGAACAGATGTCACCACCGGCGGCCGCGTGCCGGCGTGCAGCGACTTGAGGATCGAGTACGCCTGGTCGGGCGGCAGCTGCATGTACAGCGTGCTGCCGGTGGCGGGGTCCTTGTACGGCACCACCACCGAGACGCGACCCGCCTGCTTCGGCTTGGCCTGCATCGGCAGCGACACGGACGGCTTCTCCGGCGAGTGCACCAAACTGCCGAACACATCGTCGCCGCCGACGGCCGGTAGCTGGTCGCTGAAGCGCGAGGGCGTGCCTGCATCCGGCGCGCCCCCCGCAGCCGACGTCGAGGCCTTCGATGTCGTTGGCGTCGCATCCACCCGGTCCATAAACACGCGGCCGTCCTTGCCCATGCGCAGCACGAACGGGCTGCTGGTGCCGGCGGTGTGCACCACCTTGGTGAACGCACCGCCCACCAGGTTGGCCCGGTTGACCAGCAGTCGCTGGCCGGCCGGCCGCGGCGCGCTGGCTCCGGCTGCGGCGGACGTGGTCGGACCGCTGCCGGCGGCCGCCGTCGAGCGTGGTTGGTAAACGGGCGGCCGGCGCGCCATCCTCTGCTGCAGCTGGCTGCGGATCCGGCTCACACGGTCGCCCATATTTTCGTCCAGGATGGAGAGCTCGCTGTTCCAGGCGGGCGACGGCTCGGTGATGCGGATGGGGCGGACCGGCCTGGCCGCTGGCCGCCGGCCGCGCCCCTCCCTGTCGCGCTGCAGCATCTTCTGCCGGTACGACTCCCAGTCGCCGGCACTGCTGCCGCTGCGGGGCGCGGGCGGCGCCGGCGACGGTGACGACGACGACGACGGGGAGGCCGGCTCCGACTTCATCGGGTCGCGGTTCGGGTCGTCGCTGTCGTACGCGAAGTCGTCCATCTTGCGTACCTTGCGCATACGGCCGCGCGAGCTCATCTGCCACGCTTCCTGCTCGGCCGCCTCGGATTTGGTTGCGCCGTCCACGCAGTAGTTCACTCGCTTGCGCTTGGCGCGTCGACTGCGCTGCCTCCGCCGACCATCAGCTACGGGGAGAACGGCTTGTCAGAACGGACAACGTGGCGCGCCTTTCAAATGGCCCACGGTGCCGGGGAGGCCGTGTCATTTGTCGTGTGGTTTCTGAGGTGGCATGTGGTGTCAGGGTGGCTGTGTGGTGTCAGGGTGGCTGTGTGGAGCCAGGGTGGCTGTGTGGTGTCAGGGTGGCTGTGTGGAGCCAGGGTGGCTGTGTGGAGCTGGGGTGGCTGTGTGGAGCTGGGGTTGCTGTGTGGAGCCAGGGTGGCTGTGTGGTGTCAGGGTGGCTGTGTGGTGTTGGGGTGGCTGTGTGGTGTCAGGGTGGCTGTGTGGAGCCAGGGTGGCTGTGTGGAGCCAGGGTGGCTGTGTGGAGCCAGGGTGGCTGTGTGGTGTCAGGGTGGCTGTGTGGTGTCAGGGTAGCTGTGTGGAGCCGGGGTGGCAGTGCAGTGTAGTGTCCTGGAACTCTGGTATTTGAGTGGATAATCACGCCCAATGGCAACCATTCCGACGTCACGTTTTCTTTTTAACATCATTAAGTACTACTTTTGGTTTTTGTTGCAGGCTGAGTTAAAAACTGTCCTACAAGTGCTTGTGACTTCTGGCAGCATTATTGCCCTGATTGGTAAAGGCAGCGGAGGCACGTGTACCGACATCAACACCACCATCGAACTATCAACAAAGGTTATACAACGTCACTTATTAATAGTGAATATATCTGTGTATTATTTTTGTACATCAATTAGCTTTTCTGACATTATCCCCGTCCCCTCCAGTCTACATTAATCAATTTCAGGCCAGTGGTGTCAGGAAGGCCGTGTGACGTTTGTCGGGGCACAAGTACGTGGCGGTTGCCCGGGGCCGTGTGGTGTTCGTCAGGGAGGCCTCACGGTGTCTGGCCGGCCGTGTGGTGTTGAGTTCGGCAGGTCTGTGCTTTCTCAACCCTGCTGGTTGGTTGGTTGGTTATTTGGGCTTAGGGGCGCATCGGCTGCTTCGGTCATACAGCGTCCATAACAATGTTAGATTGACAGCTTAGGATGATTAGTGCCAACAGTAGTACACGACCATTGCAAGCGCAAGAAAACATCGGTGAAACAGTGAAACGGGAGTAACATCAGTGGAACAGTGAAACGGGAGTAGCACCAGTGAAACAGAAACAGAAATAGCAAGCGCGAGCAAGATCAGTGGAAGAGTGAAACGGGAGTTACATCAGTGGAACAGTGAAATAGAAAGAGCAAGCGCGAGCAAACAGTCGTGGAACAGTGAAACGGGAGGAACATCGGTGAAACAGTGAAACAACAAGATCAAGTCCAAGCGAAAATCAGTTGGAGCGACATGTCGCGGTTCCGAGCGTATAGTGCTACACGTCAGTCAGGTGTGTAAATCGCTCAGAACTCAACATACGATAAAAAGCGAAACAGTTGTTCAGAAGTTACCGCGCGCGAGCGGTCACAAAGGAGGTCGCGGAGTGACAGCGACCGTGCGGCTCCAAAAAAACCGTCTTCGGTCATCGGCGAACAGAGGGCACGAGACCAAGACGTGACGCACAGACAGTGGTGCGCGACATCGAGGGCAGCTTGGCCTGTCTTCCTCACAGAGTAGATGGTGGTGTGTTGGGTGAGTGTGTCCGAGCCGAAGACGGCAGAGCACGACCTCGTCACGTCTCGTCCGGCGGTAGGATGAGGTCCACTCTCCGAGGGATGGTTTTATCGCTCATAGTTTGCCATCCAACAACGTATCCCAGATATACTGCCATTTTTTAGAAACAAAGGTCGTGATTGTACGGCGATATCCTCTCGCTGAGAGCGGCATAAATCGCTCGTATCAGGCTTGGGCTGCACGTTTCGCAGCAGCATCCGCTGCCTCGTTTCCCACGATGCCGACATGGCTTCATTGATTATTTTGGCTTAAGGGTGCGCCGACTGCGAGGTCATTTAGCGCCCATAACTATGAATTGTTCGAACTATCGCTATAGGACGTCCCTTGTACTACTTGCGGATCATGTCATGTATTCATTTTCCTTGTGCATCTTGAGGCCAACGACCTGGGTAAATAGCAGAAAACTTCACATCAGATAGGAAGCTGAAGAGCCTTCCGGATTCCACGATCTGTGACTTGTCACCTAACACTGCTATGAAGGAATGAGCCTGGTCACTTCCAAAATGACGTCGACGCTCTAATACAAGTCCAGGGCATTAAATCAGGACGTGGCGAACTGTCATTACTGCACCACATCTCGGGCATAATGGTACATTCTCACCATTGAGTAAGTGAACATGGGTGGCGTAAGTATGTCCTATTCGTAAGCGACACAGCGTCACTTCGTCTCGCCTTGTTCTGCCTGATCAAGAGGGCCAGTGACCTAGGGATGGTTTGATTATCCGTAACTTGTTGGAACCCAGCTCGTCCCAGCACGCCTGCCAATTGCTTGCCAGAAAAGCAGAGATTTCTGGGTAGTAATCTCTTGCATGGATTGGAAATGATAGTTGGGAGTTGGTGTTGCAGGTACATAGGAAGGACATGGATGTCGGGATGAGATTGGGATTGGAACGGGAACGGACGGCTGGAAGGACGAGTGAGGCACTCTTGGTCTGACCTCTCCCCGGCCGCCTGGTGGTCTGGCCGTCGGATCCTCGAGGCACGCAATCCCCACCACCACGCAAAGGTGATGCCTCGTCGGGGGGGGGGGGTGCCTCAACCCTGCTGTAATCTGAACTGAACTGCACTGAGCTGGAAGCAGCAGCAGCGACGACAGGCAGCCAGACGACCAGTGGCCCTCAGTGGCGACCGTCGCCACCGTCTGGGTACAGGGAGCCGGCGCGGCACATTCCGCCGACCAGCCCGGCTCATCAGGCATACCTTCCGTCGGCCGATCCGCACCCAGGATGGCAGGCAGCCAGACGACCAGTGGCCCTCAGTGGCGACCGTCGCCACCGTCTGGGTACAGGGAGCCGGCGCGGCACATTCCGCCGACCAGCCCGGCTCATCAGGCATACCTTCCGTCGGCCGATCTGCACCCAGGCGACGACAGGCAGCCAGACGACCAGTGGCCCTCAGTGGCGACCGTCGCCACCGTCTGGGTACAGGGAGCCGGCGCGGCACATTCCGCCGACCAGCCCGGCTCATCAGGCATACCTTCCGTCGGCCGATCTGCACCCAGGCGACGACAGGCAGCCAGACGACCAGTGGCCCTCAGTGGCGACCGTCGCCACCGTCTGGGTACAGGGAGCCGGCGCGGCACATTCCGCCGACCAGCCTGGCTCATCAGGCATACCTTCCGTCGGCCGATCTGCACCCAGGCGATGGCAGCAGCCGGAGTGGGCCCGTTTCAGGTGGCTAACCCCGAGCACCCATGGCTTTGAGAGAACCTAATGCGGCGTCGAATATATGCAATCGACTCCCAGTGTTGATTCACTAAGTGGTATGTTCCACCCATTGCCACGATGAACGTATGACTGCCGGCTCCTGTATCGCGTCGACGTGCTGACGTCACGACACAGTAACGCACCGGTTGTTCATTCCGACCACGGTGGTCTGCCGGCTCGGACGTGCTCGAGCCCCGCACGCGGCTCACTGCAGGCTCCTGCAGCACTCACCGTCTATGCTCTGCTCGTCGTCAGACGGCTCCGGCGACGGCGAGGGAGACCTCTGAGCCGGCTTGGACACCGGCTCCGGCTCGTGCTCCGGATCCCGCCACGCCTCCTCGTTCGGGTCCCGGTAGTCGGCCGGTCTGCGGATCATGTCATGTAGTATCGTGTCAGGGCTGCGGAAATCGATGGATGGATTGTGGCTTTACGACGCACTCAGCAGCTGAGACCATATGGCGTCGTCTGCTTCTCACCCTGACAGGAAGGACGGGCACCGGGGGAATCGAACCCTGTACCTCTGGCGTTCCAAAGGGTTGTACAAAAACAGTGTTTCTGCATGCCTGCCATCCATAACATTAGGCTCCCCAGAAAATTGTCCTCTGTCATTCTCATCTTGGAGATTGAATGGTGGTGTTTGGCAATTATACTGCTCTAGGACAGTGTTCGATATTCATTAAAACAAATGCAAACTCAGCTTCTGATATAACAGGTCTGAAAAAGTCATCTCAGTATGACTGTAATAATTTCCAATCCATATTCCGAATTACACGGTAAACATCCGACCCTGTATCACACACAGCACAGGCACGCGGCACACAGCGCTACCCTTCGGTGGCGGCCCCGACACACTACACCCGACAGAGGCACGCTGCCACATGAGGACACAGTCACGTATACGGACAGCCATAATGGCATG
Source organism: Imbricaverruca yamaguchii (assembly GCA_034440575.1). Taxonomy (NCBI): domain Eukaryota; kingdom Metazoa; phylum Arthropoda; class Thecostraca; family Neoverrucidae; genus Imbricaverruca; species Imbricaverruca yamaguchii. Next base: position 1,072,518 of record JAOTOL010001541.1, read on the forward strand.
CTCCGACCGAACAACTCATCAAGCGCATCACAAGTAGCGAATTGTGACGGGAAAAACGCTGCAGACGGCAGCCATACTGACGTGTAACACGTACTTTGACCCGGCAGCGGCATGCCGCCTCACCTCTCGATATAGTTGAGCCACTCTTGACAGAGCCGTTTACGCATGCGTCGCACCGACTGGTTGATCTTGGTCTCCAACGGCTCCAGCTCTCTGAGGATCTTGACCAGAGCCTCGTGCAGCTCGGTTTCGCACGCCGGCCGCTTCTGCCGAGCTCCACGTCCGTCAGCAGGGTACACATCAGCACAGCCGGTTACACGGGATACGTGTGAAAGTTAAATTGTTCCTCAGGGACACACAATACGCATGGGTACGACTGGATACACACAGGGTACAACGGTGCCAGCACAGATAAATGTACGACAGTACAGATGGGTGCATGGTGGTATGTGGTGAAAGGCAGTGTGCGAAGGGAGCGAGGATGTGTCATGAGGATGTAGTGGTTTGGGGCCAAAATCGATCACGAACGTACCGCATCCTCTTCGCGTTTAACAGAACTTTGCATGTGTGTTGGCTAATGGATGAAACCACTGCAGGTGCAGCATTCTGAAAATCTGAGCTGAGGTCAATGACCGAAAGGCCACTGAACTTTGACTTGACACCAGCATATCCCAAACGTTTGAAGCATGTACCTCCAAAGGGATTGGCCGCAGAATTATAAAACAAAGGACATCTGATGACAATTGTTAGACATTTTCTCCACACATACAAAAGCTAACGCTAATGACTTTTTACCACGAGGGACTCTGACCTGAAAACCTAAACCAAAAAGCACATAACTTTCCATTTCGTCCATTTTCATATTCGATTTTGGCATAACTGTCAGTTATAAGGCCTGAAAAGACAACGAATGCGGAGTGGGTCCTCCGTAATTTAAAAAGATCAGCAGTTTAAGTATGTATGCAGGAATGCACGGCAATTAGCTTACACGTTCCTCTATATCATAGCGACTGGAGACAAGCAAAATAACTTACCATGCAAAGAACATTGTGTGGTGAGTTCGATACTCACCATGCACACTCATTCTTAAGATATACCTCAAGCTGACAACTTTTATGATCAGCGACATTATGTCACCCTAACACGCGCCCTGGAGGGGGGAGGACTCCGCCCCCTTAGGATCTCCGCTCCTATCAAAGCTGGAGCAACGAAATTCGCATTGTGGATGGATACGGTAGTGAACTCTATTGTGTGCAAATTTCATGACCTTAGGCCAATATTTGCAAGGCCAAATTAAGTCAGATGTAAAAATGTTCTTGTTTTGCGTGACCTCGCTTGTCATTGTTATGCATTGCTAAGATTATGTATAAATGCTCCAAAATAGACATCAATGATGTATTGGACATTACTAAAGATGCAATACAGATGCTAGACCTGGCATTTTACCTCAAGTCACCTATATAGCAGCATTTTATCTGGTCCTTAGCTGCTCCGGTTACCGGAACTGCCCCCCCCCCGACTGCTCCGTCGAGCGGCTCAGTGAAATCGGATTCGCAAAGAAAGGAGTGAAGTACATTAATAAAATAAGGAAACGCTCGGGTACACAATAACAAACAGTAGTTTTCCGGATGTGTAGGGAATAACATGCAGTGGCATGCATCGCATGACAGTCATTTGCATTTGTGACAACATTCCAGTTGACCAAGTTTGGTTCCATTAACCTGTCATGAACTCGACCTGATTTGACCTCGGTAACCTAACGCAACCTTAACGCTACACAATTTCGTCCGATTTTCGTTTTCCCGCTTTAAACGTGCATTTCTAAGCAGGTACCAAAAAAATGCTGCATATCGACCGGTAAAATCTGGAGCTATGCACGAAAAACCGGAGGGGTGGGCGGATTTCGCCACACTCCCCCTCCAGGGCGCGTGTTAAACGACGTCGACCTGACTACTAAATTCGCACCGGAAGAAGAAGCCACCCCTTTTTAAAGTTGCGTCCGAGAGGTGGAACCAAACACAGTCTGGAATGTTTAGCAGGCTCTAAGTTTGGAAGGCAATGGAGCTAGGTTAAAGTTCGCTGACCTCTACGTCATTGGGCTGTACATTGACACCTGTACCATACACTACCTCACTTACTGACAGCTACATCACACACTGCAACCTCACCCACAGTCACTTCCATATGGGTGTTGCATGCAAAGAATGGACCCAAAAGCGATCATGCCCTGCACCTATCCAAAGTCCGTGCACTTTTTTCATGAGTGCCCCTCCTGCATTTTTATCATGTCTTCCTATTCCATAGCGACTTTGTTCTTCAGGCACCCGGCCTCGTGGCTATCACCGACACCCGGCCACGCCCACTGACCCTGCTGCCGACCTCGGCGTCCGGTCCGAAGGTGTTCACCAGCCGGCGCAGGTCGGCGAAGGTGCTGGCCACCAGCTGGAACTGGTCGGGGTCGGGCGGCGGCAGCCAGGCCGGCTCCGGCTCCGGCTCCGGCACCGGCAGCTCCTCCGGCTCGCCGCCGTCGCCGGACTCAGCCGACTCGTCAGAATCGGCTGACGAGACGGCCGCCGAGTCGGGCCCACCCTTCGCATCACCGTCAGCCGACCTGACGTCACCGTCAGCAGACCTGCCGTCACCGTCAGCAGACCTGACGTCACAGTCAGCCGACTTGGCGTCATCGACAGACGACTTGACGTCATCGACAGACGACTTGACGTCATCGACAGACGACTTGATGTAACCGTCAGCCGACTTGACGTCACCAAAAGACGGCTTGACGTCACCTATAGCCGAATTAACGTCACCTGTAGCCGGCTTGTCATCATCAACAGACGGCTTGATGGCGGTTGGTTTGGTGTCACCATCGTCCGACTTGACGCCACCAAAGGCCAACCTGGTGTCAACAGCAGCGGGCTTGATGTCGCCAACGGTCTTGGCGCCAACAACATCAGTATTGGCTTCAACACGTGGCTTGGTGTCGGCAGAATCGAACTTACAGAACTTTGAGTCGGTAGAGTCAGGTACGTCACCGACAGGCTCTGGCTTTGCATCGGCAGAGGTCTGTTCAACTTGGTTGATCTCAGGCTTAATGGCGATGGATGAAGCACATGCATCGTCGCCCTCATTGCCCTTCAGGTCCAAACAAGGCATGGCATCACTGCAGTCCATCCGAGGATGCAGCTCGTCTTTGGTATCTTTGGTGTCCTTGCTGTCCGTCTCTCTGTCCAGGAGAGGCATTTCGTCGCCGACGTCCAGCAGCGAGTCCTGCTCCGACCTCGATTCCAGTGGTTCACGCTTCACAGACAGCGTGGCATCCGGTGCACGAGTGCTGAGATTTGGGCTGCCGGAGTTGTCGAGCGGTTTCGAGTCGCCCGAGGCGCCATCTGGCGGCGCGGCCGGCTCCAGTCCAGACGGCTCGTCCCACCGAGGGGCGAGGTCCGCCTTGGCGCCGCTTCGGTCCACCTCGGCTGGCGGGTGACCGTTGACAGTGAGCGGCGGGGACTCGGCAGAGCTGGCGGCGGCCGGGCCGACAGTCGCCGCGTCAGTACCGTTTGAGGATGCGCTGGCGCCGCTGCCGCCGGTTTTGGCTCCTCGAACGGTCCTCGCCGGCGGCCGGTCGTCGGTCGCAGCGGGCGAGTGTGGCCCGGCCGCGTCGTGCGGCTCCTCGCCCAGTGTGGACGGCCTGGAATCATCATCTGGCGCTGGCGCCCAGGACTCCCTGCCGCTAGATGGCGGCGGGTCTAGCACCGGAGGTCGGCGCGGAGGTCGCCCCCGGCCACGGCCACGGCCACGGCCACGTCCCCTGCCACGACCTCGCGCAGGGCTGGGCGCCGGACTGGGCGCCGGCGACGGCGACGGTGGCGGCGCGGCTGGCGCAGAGCGACGCGGTCTGCCGCGTTTGCGGGGTGGCGTCGGCAGAGGCTCGCTGCTGGCCTCGGAGGAGGTGCTGTCGCTGTTCGACCCACCATCGGCATCAGCGGCAGCAGGCTGCGGTGAAAAGGCGGCGACACGGCCAGATGAGCATGGTCACTGACAGTCATCTGGACAGTAACTGACGGGAACGGGGAGGGGGCCCTGATAGGACCATGGAGACGTTTAGTCTCGCTAGATAAGGATGCCAGATCCAGGTAGTCATGGCCAGGTGCTTCGTCACTGACAAGAACAGAACAGTCATTGCCATTGCCGGGTGGACAGCTATTGACAGGGATTGTTGGGTGGACAGTCATTGGCAGGGATTGCTGGGTGGACAGCCATTGACAGGGATTGCTGGGTGGACAGCCATTGCCAGCGATTACCAGGTGGACATTTATTGGCAGGGATTGTCAGGTGGACAGCCATTGACAGGGATTGCCGGGTGGCAGTGTCCTAAAATTACTTCACCATTAACTGTGTGGATGAAGAAAGAAGTTGCTTGGGAATAGTGAAAGATTGGAAGAAAATAAAGGATCGCCACTTAAAGATTAAAAAGGCGGAAAGCCTTTCACTTCAGTCACATGCATTTTACATTTTTTAGCAGTCGTGTGTATAATGACTGCCCACACATGTAGGAAAATGGTAAAAACCTAAGACAAGGATGAAATAGCACAATTCCATTAACTGTGAATTTCCAGGCCACATAGTCAATTATTTTACACTGCCGGGTGGACAGTCATTGACAAGGATTGCTGGGTGGACAGTCATTGACAGCGATTGCCAGGTGGACAGTTATTCGCAGGGATTGTCAGGTGGAAATCACTGACAGGGATTGCCGGGTGGACAGCCATTGACAGGGATTGCTGGATGGACAGTCATTAACAGGGATTGCCGGGTGGACAGTCATTGCCAGGGATTTCCAAGTGGACAATCACCGACAGGGATTGCTGAATGGAGTCATTGACAGGCATTGCTAGGTGGACAGTCATTGACAGGCCTGTGTGAACAGTCAATGATATGGATAGGGAGATTGCCAATTACTCACAAGGCCATCTGGATGGCTATATGGTGTCCATATACACAAACATCTGTCGGACTACACTGATAGGGGGCACTCAGTGCAATAAGGAAACAGTTCATTTTAGTAATGTCTACACTAGGGTTGGTCTTTTACCGGGCGAAAACTAGCTTTGTCATGACAACCAGCTTTTACCGGTAAAAACCGATAAAAACCACCGGTAAAAAAAAACAGGCAAAAAAGGTGTCATATTTGCACTTCCATGGATATTTTTACCCCAGCCGGTGCTCATTCCGACTCAGTATGCACACTGTATGATACGTGATACTCAACTAGACGTACAAACAGGAGGTATTACGCATCTGAAAAAGACCAGAGTATTTGCAAGATCCTTAGCAGAAAAATCCCGTAAAACAGTTTTTGATATGCGTACTTGTACCAGTAGCAAAAACCAGTGGCAACATCTTTGGTGGTAAACACTACTAACCCTGATCTACACTACCTATCCTGGCCGCTCCCCATGAATGCATGGCGCTCTCACACTAGCGAAACTACAACTGCTGTCAGAAATGAGTCGCCGGCAGCCGCACCGAGCGCGTCGTAGCTCAGTCGGCCGCCCCACAACGGACCTACTCGTGGTTAGCTCACCTGCTGCTCGTGGAAACATCGGTGGGCTTTGCGCGCCCGCTCCGATCTGACCGACATTCCGCAGTGTGGGCAAACGTTCTGTAAATAAATGCATCAGTTACCCCCTGCATTGCACACAACGCATGTCCTGTCTACGCTGTTTGTTCAGACTTGCATAGCATGTACGGGACCACGAAATACCAGTTACCAGGCACTGTTGTAACTCGAACCCACAAAGAACACCAAATTAACGAAATGTTGCACACATCGAGTTACAATCACATGTCACAGTATATAAATGTGCCTTCTCATAACAGCATTCGCAATTATCAGAACTGCCATATGCATACTAGAATAGATGTCAAAAACTTAAACCCGCACCCTACACAACACCAACGCCTTCTTCATTCTGATGCACCGACTCCCTTAGCTATATCAGTTTATGAAGGCCTTTCTGAACTGACATTGTGAAACGTGCAAAGATGAAGTGGAAGAGGGTAACGAGAGTAGAGGTGTAACGTTCGTCTTTCTCTCAAATAATATGCAATAATGCACAACAAGCTGAGCACAACACACATTTAAAGATTCATCCACACCTATGCCAGCGAATGCAAAAAGACGAAGGTTCTGATTTGAAGCGACTAGATGAAGGAAACAGTGATTACGTGCTTTATACCCGTCGTCACAGACGGCTGCCTACCCCGGTGTTTGGAAAAATTACTTGGTGGGTACCTAATCGTAGCTGCCACTCGAGCCACAGGTCCAGTCGGGATCTGTGGACGTTACCACTTGACTCACAGTGCCAGCCTGGACCTGTGGACGTTACCATTCACCGTGCCAGCCGGGACCTGTGAACGTTACCAGTCACCGTGCCAGCCGGGCCGGTGGCCGTTGCCACTCACCGTGCCAGCCGGGGCCTGCGGACGTTGCCACTCACCATGCCAGCCGGGACTTGTGGGCGTTACTACTCGCCTCATCATGTAAGCCAGGACCTGTGGACGTTATCACTCGCCTCACCATGCCAGCTGGGACCTGTGGACTTTCCACTCACTGCACCACCCAGGACCTGTAGACGTTCCCACTCGCCTCACCACACCAACCGGGACCTGTGGACTTTACCACTCAACATTCCAGCTGGGACCTGCGGACGTAACCAGTCACTGTGCCAGCTGGGACCTGTGGACGTTACCAGTCACCGTGCCAGCCGGGATCTGTGGACGTTGCCACTCACCGTGCCAACCGGTGTCAGCGGTGACTGGCGTCGCGGCTGCTGTTTGGCAGGAGTGCCGGTGCGACCGCCACGGCCCCGCCGCCGGCCGCCGCGTGCCAGCGGCTCAGATGGCGGCGCCGACCGAGCCGCCGGCCGGCGCGGCGGCCGCTGCGACCGACGGCCCGACCTGGTCAGGGTGAACTCGGGCCCTTCGGCTGGCTCCGAGCTCGACTCAGAGTCTGAGCCGAGCGGCTGGTCGTCCGAGTCGGCCGGCGTGGTGACGTCACTGAGACAGGTGTGCGCGCGCCGCGGCGGCGCCGGACCACGCGCCGCGCCGGCACGCATCTGCGCCAGCCGCCGCCGAAACCGCTCCAGCCTGGCCCGGCTCCAGCGCGGCCCCAGCTCGGCCGGCCGCAGCGGCGGTGGCGGCGGCGGCGGAGACGCGCCCACCGCAGTCGGCGGCGGCGGCGGCTGCGACTGGCTCGACCGCCGCCGGTACAGCCGCACGTCCTGCACGAACAGCTGCGGGAAGTGCAGGTACTCGAAGCCGTCGCGGTCGCGGCCCAGCAGTGTCTCGCGCGGCTCCGCCACCGACGTCTCCATCACGCACTCCTGCACAGTCTTGTGGTTGTGCTGGTGGCAATACACAAGAACAGGCTCAGCGCACTTGCTACTGACGGTATTTGGAGCGCGCTGCAAGTCGCCGATTTGTGCGCTCCACGTGATGAACACTCAAATCAAAATGAAGGGGAAGCCACCTATCCCCCATCCTATGTAGCCCTCCACATGTGGAGGCACATAATTGTTTAAGCTTGGTACATTCCACGCGAGTTTTGGTAGTCTTGGTACACACAACTGCCTAAGCTTGATAATTATTTCCATGCGATTTCAAACATAAAAATCACTTCCAACAACAGTCACTATTGCACAACCTCCTACTCGCCCATGCTCGAAAACTGTTCCATATTTATCAACATTGATTGATTCAGCATCCCACACCATTTCCAACCATCACGTGTACGATTGTGGTTTTAGGGCGCATAGACCATGGTAGATCATTTAGTGCCCATTTCCAACCAACCAAAAATACAAACTTCGCACATCAAACTTCAGGATGAGGCCGAGACATAGCTGATCTAAGCTATGCCTACAGGAACCAGGAAGCCCACAATTCAGTTCACGGCGCGCTGGCCCTGGGATCCCAGCTTCCTCGTGTCCATCTAGCATAACGACACGGTAACAATGCATGACTTACGGAGGTACACACAGTATACAACCCAAGTTTCCTTTTCTCTACTGAAGAGGTCACTGAACAAGACCCACCCAGTGTTCACTGACGCTGAGCTATTCGGAAGCACGCAAAACCCGCCCACTCCCGTTCCCCTGTGATGGCTCAACACTCACAAACAGGTAGTCACAGAGAGTCTTGACCATCCAGATGCGCTGGTAATAGCTGAGCTGGTGGAAGAGGCGCGTCTCGAACGGGTTCTCGGCGCCCAGCACGGCCCAGAAGTGCGGCTCGATACCCTGCGTGGCGAAGATGCGGTCGACGCGGCCGGCCTCTTTGGCGTAGGCGCGGTACCACAGCTGTACACGCGCCGCCAGCTTCTCCGTCCACATGGTGTAGGGCAGCGGCGGCAGCTCGTCCAGCTTGGTGCGCACCAGTGGCGAGCTGAGCGGGGACGACAGCATCAGTGGCATAGCATAATGGCCGCGAGCGTCTCGGCAACATGCCACGTATCACGTATCCAGTACCACGCACCAGTGGCGTCCGATCCGAACGATTATCGCTCAACGGGCACTTTATGCACAACCTGACAGACGCATGAGCTTACCCCTTCACTTTTACCCGACCATCATGTCAACCAGCATTGTCATTACGTGACCAGTGACGCAGTTACAAATTATTCGCGAAATTGAGTGGAATATACCACTAACAATGAATTGACGTCCTTCCCAAAGAAGTATCAACATCTTGATTATTGGTGGTGGTCTTCATGCCTCGTTTCTAACTGCATCTTCCTTACAAGTATCTTACTTTTGCTCACCATAACGGATCCGGGATCGTGATAACGAATATCCCGTAATGCAATTCCAGGTGAATGGATTACGTGGCATTTGCTATGTTATACAATGCCAGTTTATGGCATAGGTGTTTCATCATTATAGTTGACATTGGTACCCAAAAAGTAGGTACCTTTGAAAACGTGCAAAATGGCAGCAGTCATATGTACGCAATTGTCCCAAAATTGAGCTCTTAGGACTTAACAATATTATAAATAACATTACTTTCATTGCGATTTAAACACCCTGCTGTGCTCGTTTCGCCATCTCATACCTAATGAGAAATCATTACTAAAACACTGCAGTGACGTCATCACGCCTCACCTGACCAGTGACGTCATCATCATGGCGAGAGTCTCCGAAGACTGCGGCACCAGCAGCATCCTCTCCATCTCGTACAGCGGTACCTCGAAGATGTTGAGAGCACGCAAACTCAGATGGATGAACTGAGCCAGCTGGGGCAACTGTCAGCAGGTGAAATTAGGTCATTTGAGATCACAGCAGCTGGCCTCAGGTCAGGTCGCCTGCATTCCCGACGGTAGGAAATAATGTAGGGCATTCAATACATTATGCAGGAAGCTTAAATGGCATTGGCACACAACGAAAGTGACAGCAAAGTATCGAAAAGCATCACAGTCGAGGGAGACCGGTGTGGTGGTGATATACCCTGGCTCAGACCGCTACCTTTTTTTTAAAGACTGCAGCCATGTTCCACACTGAAAGATGACAGTTGCAGGCTGCCAGGCATCCATGTCGCCTTTCTACAATGCAACCAACTGATAAGCCATCTAGCAACTGACACAACTGATAAGTCTATCTCCCACCCACCAGTGTTCGCGCACTGGTCGAGTCCAGTAATCTGTGAAATTTAACCTTTTGATGTTGGGACTCTGACCTTACCAGCGCAATCCCACCTACCAACTGTGACTCCACCTATCCATATCTGAACTGTAGCACCACCTTAAAATATCCAACTATGACGCAAACGTTCCATCTCCCAACTACGACCCATTACGCCATCCGCCAACAACTACCCTGACCATCCCATCTCCAGACTGTGGGTCTGGGGTCCCCACCTGTCCCGACACCACTGCTCACCTCCCAGCAGGACCGCAGCCGCTCCCCGGCGGCACCCTGCAACAGTCGCTGCTCCCACGCCACCACGCTGTTCTCCTTCTCGCGCCGCTGACGCCGCTTCGCCTCCAGCTTCTGCCGGCGGAACTCTTTCTCCCGGTCGGCGCGATCGTGGCGCACGCTATGCAGCACGTGCGAGAAAAAGCCGGCTGCAACGAGGACGCACATGAGAGGCGCGCTCCGCCGGGAGGGTGGATAGGTGGGCACAGGGTTAAAATAATGTTTTTTTTTTCGTGAGGTGTGAGATGTCGAAACGAGCACCGTAGGATGTCGAAATTTGCCACGGAATTAGTGTCTTTTAAAATGTTTTGATGGCTCAGACTCAAAGTCGAGCTGATGGTGTAGGTACTTATGACTACCTTTATCATTTGTTTTGAGATGCACCATTCAAGAAGAGCTATACTCATTATAGAGAATAATAATTATGTTATACACTGGCATTGTATGCCATATCACATTATAGGTAATCTCTTTACCTGAAATTGCATTGCGAATTGTTCGTGTGCCACCATTCCTAATCGAAACCATGCACATGCTACTTATAAACGAGATACTGTTAGAAAGTTGGTTAGAGCCGCCCTGGTAGCTCAGTTGGTTAGAGCGCTGGCCTGCACTGGTCTCCCCTGTACTGGCAACACAGGGTTCGAGTCGCTTCGCGCACTCGCATTTAGCCCCCGGCCGGGAGTGTCAGTTGGCAGCTGGCCCGATACGACCGGGGACCAGCTACAGGGCGGCCGTGTCGGTGCATTGGCGGCACGTCAAACTTTCGGTCTAAATTCTGCCGTTGAGCTGGAGTTCATGGATCGGGTGGTGGGACCAGGGTTCACGCAACAAGCTCTGCTTAGCAATAGAACCCTGGTTCCTCAAGCCACCCCAGCAACAATTCGGATCAATTTTTTTTAATGAAAAAAAAGAAGGAAATGCGAATACTTCATAAGCATGCATCAAGGAGCAGGATGTTGATACTTCTTGGAGAAGGACTTCGATTGAGCATTCAGAAAGTGGCATATTCCACCCTATTTCACGAATAACTTATCACTGGTTGGGCAGAACCACGACAGGGTGGGCAGAACCACGACACTGCCACTTCGTTGGAGGAATGTTGAGGAATGCGAGACTATGCGCAGATCCTGGCTACGGCGTTGGCGAGTTAGTTTCGGCGAGGGGAGGACAATCGAGGCGATCTTGAACAATGAACCACCGCGGATTAACAAGAAACCAGCAGCACATGCATCATATCATCAGCATCAACATGACGTAACACAAACTGAAGGATAACCACCAGTGTGTTACATTCCAGACTTGACAGGACGACAGGAAAGGTGGCCGAGGCAACTCACGTGCTTTGGCTCTGGCAGAGCGTCTTCGGTTGATCACCTTGGCGTCCACCACGGCACCTGGACCGTCTGTTGCCTCCAAACTGCACTGCTGCCGCAGCTCCCTGAACAGCAGCAGAGCACAGAATGCGACACGTTACCCACGTCGCGGTGTAACTTAGTCGATCAGAGGCTTCGGCAGGGTGGTAGTGATATGCCACCCAGCTACCATATGCACCAGAGTGCCAGCTAAGTGGCACCTATGTTCGATCGCATGGTAGACACACTGCACTTGCTGGGTATGGTTTGTCAGTCTACACCCTCCTTTACATGAGGTATCGGTCTACACCATCCTTTGCATGCTGACGGAGACAGGAGAGGAGCCGAAGTGAGTTCACAAGCAGAATGATAAAAGCAGAGAACAAGAACAACAAACAAAAAACAACAAAGAGCAGCAACATAATCAGGGGTGGAGTCAAATCGTTGTTGGTGAAAGTACAAATAGAGTGAATAGATGTAGTATTATAAAATTGCGTTCACTTGAATAAAAAGTATCTTGGATAGTTCGACTATATCTCTGTTACGTAAACAGTCGCGAATTATGAGGAGGTGGTGGAGGTGATTTGGTATCTACGGGCGTATCGACTATACGGCCGTTGGTGTTTGTGAATGGACATATTGAAATGCACACACATGTATATATATATATATATATATATATATATATATATATATATATATATATATATATATATATATATATATATATATATATATATATATATATATATATATATATATATATATATATATATCTGCATTTAGTGCCGAATCAGTGCTGGTAGACGTGTCGCCCCCACCACAAGCTGCCGGGGACGGCCCCCCAAGGACAAACCCGAAGGACATAGCCTGCCGGTGGACGGTCGCCCCCACCCACAGGACACAGCCTCGCCGGTAGACGTGTCGCCCCACCACAGGACACAGCCTCGCCGGTGGACGTGTCGCCCCCACAGGAAGTGCGGGGCCCCGGCGCCTCCGTGTCGCCCCCACCCGCAGGACACAGCCTCGCCGGTGGACGTGTCGCCCCCACCCACAGGACACAGCCTCGCCGGTGGACGTGTCGCCCCCACCCACAGGACACAGCCTGCCTCGCCGGTGGACGTGTCGCCCCCACCCACAGGACATAGCCTCGCCGGTGGACGTGTCGCCCCCACCCACAGGACACAGCCTCGCCGGTGGACGTGTCGCCCCCACCCACAGGACACAGCCTCGCCAGTGGACGTGTCGCCCCCACCCGCAGGACACAGCCTCGCCAGTGGACGTGTCGCCCCCACCCGCAGGACACAGCCTCGCTGGTGGACGTGTCGCCCCCACCCGCAGGACACAGCCTCGCCAGTGGACGTGTCGCCCCCACCCACAGGACATAGCCTCGCCGGTGGACGTGTCGCCCCCACCCGCAGGACACAGCCTCGCCGGTGGACGTGTCGCCCCCACCCGCAGGACACAGCCTCGCCGGTGGACGTGTCGCCCCCACCCGCAGGACACAGCCTCGCCAGTGGACGTGTCGCCCCCACCCACAGGACATAGCCTCGCCGGTGGACGTGTCGCCCCCACCCGCAGGACACAGCCTCGCCGGTGGACGTGTCGCCCCCACCCGCAGGACACAGCCTCGCCGGTGGACGTGTCGCCCCCACCCTCAGGACACAGCCTCGCCGGTAGATGTCGAGACACCGTCGGGCACGATGGAAGCGCCATAGTATCTGTATCCCATGACAGTTAAGACGCAGCCTGAAGCATTTGGGGGAGGGGAGGGAGATTCTGTGCTTGACGTGGCCTTGACGAGGTCCGACGGATGGAATACATCTGCTCGGCCGGTCGCTTGTCGGCACAACGGTCCTGCTTTAGAATGCCGACCGTATCCGGTGACATTACAACAGTCCCCCCAAGACAGCGATCACGACAGAGTCGGCACGTTCAGCCACGGGTGGACCACTCACGGCTCCAGCTGTTCCACCAGCTGTTCCATGAGCTGCTCCAGACGCAGCGCGCGCCGTGTGACGCTGTGTGACGGCCCGTTGTAGCGGTAGCAGTTGCGCAGCATCAGCCGGAGGTCGGCGAACACCGCAGTTGGGGTGCTGTACTGGTCGTGCAGCAGTTTCTCCCGGACTGTGGACACCACAACAGTCAGACTGTCGCAGTAAACGCGCACACAATGGTCCGCGGAGTCGGAACGTCCTAAGGCGCTTATTCATCAACACCACCGTCACAACACCGCGTTCAAAACCTGAACCCACGAGGTCTTATTGTCGCCAAGGTCACCATTGGCTCCAAGGCACCACAGATTATCAGACATACAATCTGCATTAATGCAAACACAGTCACGGATCACCGGGGTTCCAGCTTAGCATTCAATGCATTGCAGATACTCATACATGCCAGAAAACGTTTTCAGTTACCTGGCATAGATGCATAGGAGGTAATACATGTCTTCTGCCAATTGAATATGCCACAGACAACCACAACTTAGCCACTGCTCTGCCGTGCATCCACATGTTCGTGTCAACTGATTCACAACGTCATTACATGAGTTATTAAACTGGTAGTAAAGGGCTGTGGGACTAGCCGTTGGAGAACTATTGCATGGCTCCAATATCACATGTGCTTCATACACATGATGCGGCCGATAAGGATTCATCAGTGTCAAGGGTGGCATCAGCTGACAGACCGACCACCCGAGGCAACACAGACCTATTGCCATTACCTACCGTCTGTTTATCTGTTGTCCATTCCCTGTTGGCGGGCCGACGGACCATAGCGACAACAAAAGAGATCGCTTCTATTGGAACACACAACAGCCTAAAAACAACACCCCTAATGCACTTAATGCCATCTCAATCACTGCTTCGACTGACACTCACTTTTCTTGAGCCATACGGGCGTTTTGATGACGGCGTCGTAGTCCCACAGAGCACCGCTCGAGTCGACCGCGTTCATGAACGGCCAGTTGTGCACGTGGTTCTCGGTCGCCATCAACTTCTGCAGGATCCTGCGCCACATTGGACACACAGCGCGCTCAACGTCACTCCAAGGCACACGCCATCTTCGTGGTGACTCGCGGAGCGTGACTACACGACACACAGCCAGCCTCTGCCGCATCCTGCACCACGTCCAGGCACGTCATCAGCCTCCATCGTGCATCGTGACCATGTCACAACGTGGCGCACCGCCAGACAAGGACACGTCACTACACACCGCCGCTGAGTGCTCTGGTCACGTCAGCTACCACTCGCCGGCACAGCAGACCGACACGACTTACTATGCCGATTGCCAGTCGGCACAGCTGGACTCGTCACTGACCGGTAGGACTGCAGCAGACGCGGCGACAGCGCCTGCGCACGCCGCTCCCGCTCCGTTTCGGTGTCCGAGTCGGGCTGCTCCAGGTATTGCTCTTCCTCCTCCTCCTCCTCCTCACCCTCACCGCTGGAGCTGTCCCTGCCAGAGGCCGGTGGCGCAACTTCATCGTGCTTGACGGCGGGCTCATCGTCTTCGCTTTCGTCATCATCGCTCACGCCTGCTGGAACACAGGACGGTCAGTGTTGGCCAAGGGAGGCTCTGAACAGACTCCCACGGCTGACGGAAAGCTCCGACCAAGTATCCACTCCACGAAACCGCCAGCTTTCCAATATGAGTCTACAGGTCGGCATCGATATGCGGCGATGTTGCATCTTCACGTGCGACAATATCATTTAGACATTTATAATGGACACAAACACAACTTGCTAATTAAGCCTGAAGAATACAGACCTTAAGAAAACATTCCAATGTATTGCCTGAAGGGTGGACCATATGCATATCACACATTCGATAGTATTGAACAAGCTCTACTAGACAGCAATTATCCAATACACTGCATAGACAAGGAAAAACGTCATCACAAGGAAACTACAACCAACACAACACTGGCTGACTGCATAAAAACTTGCAATGCAAAAAAACATGTTATCAGGATACAAATAGGGTGAAATATACCCACATCGTAATCATGCACAGACACGCAGCCAAGCAGCCAACCGGTCGAATCAAAATAAGCATACCATAGCAGAGTCAAATTAGATCTTTGAGTGTGAGGAACAACCAAATAATGCACGTTTTGACAGCACATCCTCCACACTTTGCTGGGGTTTTGATCTACACATACAAAGTGGCAGTCCCGTGTCACCCAACAGCACCATGCCACACCACTCACAAAAGAAACACTAGTTGACAACACCAAAATACTGGCAGGTGTGGACGTTAGGCACCTTCCTGCTACCTTAGGCTGGATTGGTAGAGGGATCAACTCATTAATCACTGGGGATGCACCCATGTTATTTAATGACAAGCCATGGGACACGCACGCACGCACGCACGCACTTTAGGGTGCATAGACTACATTGGTCATGTAGCACCCATGGCGAAATACTACATAAACACAATGAAGAGCAAGGAACATAATATGCTCAATGGAATCCACAAGCAAGATCTTCAATACTAAACTCGCAGTCATATTCAATGAAACCTTCATATACATATATATATATATATATATTGGGATGACACCTATTTGGACCCAACATTTTTTTTCTCGAAAAATGAAAAAGGCAGTTGATTTTTTGGTTCGTATTAGCCTAAAAACACCACATAAAGTTTCATCTGGATCAAATAATTTTAAGGCGTGCCTCATCGCACTTGAAGAATCAGACACCCCGGACATTTTTTTGGGACCGCCCATCCCTATTACTCCGGGTATGTGTTGGCTAAAATCGAGTCAGAACGTGTTCGTGCTGGTCGGGTGTGCTCTGAATAATCGTATTGCAACCTTATTAATTATAATTATATTATAACGTTTAACTATAATCATAGTTTGTTCCAATTTCACAATATTAATGCCCTTTTTGGTCCTTTCGCAGATATGGCCGCTCCGGCAACGCGGAAGAAAACGTATATACCGCTGATCGACCTCGCCGACGAGAAATTGATGAATGGAGGTTAACTGCCATCCCGCGGTGAGGCCTTCCGTCATCTCTTCCGTGTGATCCGGAATGGCAATCAGACGTCGGTGAAGACCGCGGCTGACGACACCGTCGGCGAGATCCTGGAGGTCTGCAAGATCGCGCACACCCCTACTCACAAAAGGAAGATCTGTGTGAGTAAGCTGATTTCCCTTCATGACGGCTGGCGCAAACTCATGCGCAACGAGAAGAGGATGACGGCCGGCCCAGTCGCCCAACGCGAGACCTGGAAGAAGAGTCTGGACAATACTTTCGATATTGCGCACCAAAAGGCCCTGGAGCTCATCCAGATCGATAAAGACAAAGTGTTCCTCATTGCGCAACGCGAGGAAGGCCGCCGAGAAAAAAATTATGGGCGCCGATCGGCAGCTCGCCGAGTTCGAGCAGCGGCAGTTGAATCGCGCCTCCCGAGCCAGCGATCGCAGGACTCGGGAAGCGCAGCGCATGGCCGATATCGACTCTGTTGAACTAGTCTAGCTCCAGTTCCTCGAGCCCCTGTCGCAACTAGACGACGTCCAGCGCTGAGGATGAGCCTCAACCATCGACTTCCACCGTCTGCCCACCGCCGCCGAAGCGCCGCCGCGGCAGGGAGACTTTAATCTCGCCGACTGTCCCCGCTGCCCTAGACCGCACTCGCGTGACGGACCGTCAGGCAGTGTACGTCTTGTCGGCGGTCGCCGACACCCTCGGGCACGACGTCTCCGAACTCACCATGAATCGGGAGTCAATCCGCCAATCCCGGCGGAACCACCGGAAGCAGACCGTGCTGGACATCAAGGCGTCGTTTGCGCCGGACGTACCCATGGTTGTTCACTGGGACGGGAAACTGGTTCCCAACTCCCAACTCCACGACCGGCAGCAGGGAAAAAGTCGATCGTCTTCCGATTTTGGTCTCTGGGACCAGCGTCACCAAGCTGCTCTCCGTGCCCAAGCTCGAGATCGGCAGTGGACTGGCGATGGCAAACGCTGTCGTAGAGGCCCTGCACGATTGGGGCGTTGCAGACCGGGTCGTGGGTATGTGCTTCGACACTACGGCCTCGAACACAGGCCAGCAGTCAGGGGCGTGTGTGCACATTGAGCAGCAGCTCGGTCGTGACCTGCTCAATGTCGCCTGCAGACACCACATGCTCGAACTCATCACCGCGAAGGCCTACGGGGTTTGTCTCAACACCCCATCGTCCGGGGCTGAAAACCCGCTCTTCAAACGCTTCCAGAACAAATGGGATTTAATCGATCAGGACCAATACGAAACCATGCCCGATGACCACCTCACGCAGGCCATCCAGGATTCCCGGGACAACCTCATCGCGGGTTTCAAGCTCCATCTGACGCAGTTCCAGCCACGGGATGACTATCGCGAGCTCCTGGAGCTCTCCGTGATCGTGCTCGGCGGGATGCCGGCCCAAGGCATTCGATTCCGGCGGCCTGAGGCTCACCACCACGCGCGTTGGATGGCCAAGCTGATCTACGCTGTGAAGATCTACCTCTTCCGAGGACAGGCAAACCTGACTGCCCGGGAGAGCGCCGGCGTCCTTCGGTACGTCAAGTTCACCGTCTCGGTATACGTCCCTGCGTGGTAAGCCGCGCCGAGCCCCACATCGGCCCCTGCGAACGACTTCGCCCTCCTTAAGGATTTGGTCGGGTACGAGGACAAGTCCATCGCCAAGGCGCTCGCCGACGGCTTCGCGCGACGCCACTTGTGGTACTTGAGTGAGAGCCTCGTCCCGCTGGCGCTCTTCGGCGAGAACTTACCGCTAGGAAGAAAGCGGGCCATGATCGAGGCTCTCAGCTCCAATGAGGGCTCGGAAGACCTCACCAAGCGGGCCGTCGTTGATCTCAAGGCCGACTTGTCGCAGAAGACCCTCGCGGACTTCGTGACCAAGTCGTCGCGCATGTTCTTCGTCACCCTGGGGATCGACGACGGCTTCCTGGAGACCGACCCGGCGGAGTGGCACGACGACCCTCGCTACGTCGCCGCAGCCCGTAAGGTGAACGACTTCGCCGAGCGTGGCGTCGCCCTAATGGAAGACTACAATTTGATCCTCACGAAGGACGAGGACCAGACGCAGTACATCCTGCAGGTGGTGGAGGCGCACCGGGGAAGATTCCCCGACGCCAACAAGAGCACCGTCACCCAGCCGGTCCGAGGCCAGGTGACCAGGACCAAGGCCAGGACCAGGCCAGGATTAGCTTCGGAACTCATCGCAACGTTGGTTCCAGGAAGACCCACAAGACCGGCCTAATACTGTATACATTCAAGTGCGATGAGGAACAGCTAAGCATTATTGGATCGGGATGAAACTTTTTATGTGATGTTCTTAGGCTAATACAAACAAGACAATCAACTGCGTTTTTCATTTTTAGGAAGTCGAAAAATAAGTGTCACCCTAATATCTATATATATATATAATCAGATATATATACAGACACCTATACATGCATGTAGCAAAGTGAGCAATGCAATGTGGATAATCAATGGGATCTTGTACACTCACCGTTGGTGAGGGTGTGGTACGAGATGTACCTGGGATCCATCACGACCGCGAGGCACCCTGAAACGTCAGCACACAGGGTATTGTAGAGCTACATGTGAGCACTGAATCAGGCTTCGCTATTGTTGCAAACATTATAAACTAGCACAAGGTGTCTATGGGGTGGTAGAGGAGCGAGGACATATGCTAAAAGCATGGCGCGGTAGAACCTCAGTACGTATCAGTCATAGGTATGCTACCTTCAATGATTACACACCCTCACATCTTTATATGTAGAATAAAGTAGCGCCGAATATGATCTTGTGAAATTCGTCAAAATGAAGCAACAAAGCAGAAATAAGACGCGCCCACCTTCCTGGGGCTGAACTCGAGACACCTGAACACAAGTCGACGGTTTTACCAAGTTGCAATTCAGGATGGATGGTGTTAGTCAGTGTGGTGTGGAGTGCATTGTGGGCTGTCCGCACTGGAAATGCCATGAGAATAGTCTTCCAGTGAAAACAGTTTGTGACTAATACAGGAGAAATACTATGCTGAAGGTTGGCAAATCTCAATATGAAAAGAACAAATATGGCTAATTGAGAAAATTAGACCTTGAAATGTTGTGTTAGAATATCAAAGTTATCCATGAACACAGGTCCCACGGCAAACCTTTTTCCCTGAATAAGGAGTAAGAGCACTGCAGGACGGCGTCGGTAGCTCAGTGGTTAAGCTGAGCATGTGGCACGCCGGAAGTATGAGGTTCGATTAACCGAGATGCACGCACATCCTGCCAGGGTGGGAGGCAGGTGATGCCATATGGTCTTAGCTGGCGAGTGCATTGTAAAGCCACAATCCATTCAAGAGCACTTCAGGACGAATACTGAGGGGAGGATAAATCCATCATACTCATGCCATTTACAGCAATCAGGCTCATTCAAACTATCATGAATTATGTCAAGGGTAATACAAGTGAACCATGATTCATTGTTGATCGGTTGCGATCAAATCAGTTCTAGGGCTGGAGCAGGGAATGCCAGTCAACATGTAGATAAAAACTAAATACCAATGATATAAAAAGGAAGTGTCAAACTACATGGCAGCAAAATCATTGTAATGCTGATATAAAACTAATTGCAACACCCAACATTCCCAACAAGTAGATGCCATCCACAGTGCACCTGAGTGACAATGACTAAACACCCAGGTACTGGGAGTCTCCAGCTCATGCTGACACCAGGATCAGTTCTTAGTTGGTTGAATCATGCACATTAAGCCATAAATGTATCCCATGTTTCAGGACTTACAACATGCACCAATAATCTGATAAACACTGTCAGTGTCAATCCAACTATAATGATGTGTCTCAACATAATTCCATGCACATATTTTAGTTTTCCTCCTGATAATTACACAACTAACCATCCTAATATCTTGCAGGATAAGCTAGCATTAAAAATCTGCTATTAATGGTCATGGAGAAAACCACAGACAAAAACTCAGCAGCCCAAAAATGCATTTTCAGTCCTTTTTGTCTCATAAAACTTCAATACTTTTGTTGCTCTGATTTGAAAACATCAATACATGGATATACCTAATCTGTTAATAATCTCTGTGAAATGCAAAAGATATATTTTAGCCTAAAAGCATAGTGATGAAAACAAAATGCAGAAATTGCACACTGCCCACTGGCCACATCTACTTAGAACACAATTTTAGATAAATTGTGTTCTAAGTAGATGATACAGACAATGTGACCACTTAATTTCATCCCCAATGCTGAATTTTCACTGTGTAACCAAGCACTGCTCCATCACTTGCCATACTATGTGAGCTATTCTATCATTCCACTGATGTCTCTCCTTTTGGTACCAACAGGCTCTGGCACATTTTGGACAAATCACATCACTTAGATGAATACTAAGACACCTAAAACTCCCAGAGTAGCATGATCATTCCTATAAGAGGTTAAATAATTTTGTGAGGTCCTGGAGACAACCCAAAACATGGAAGGCATTTTGATTACAAAACTCTGGCAAATGATACACATAATGTGACAAAGTAATACCTGGAACAATGCTTCTTTTCCAGCTCCCAAAACAAGGAATTCACACAGCATTGAAGAAATAATAAACATAAAAATAAGACATCAAGAGAAAGATCTGACCCAACATAACCTGACCTAAACCAACAAAATACATAAATAACACCATTAAACCTAATAAATGATATAGTCTGTATGACTATCAAATCATCATAATCATCATATCTATTCATTGCAACAGCCTTTTTGCCATTGTCTTGTCATCATCATTGGTGCAGATGGTACAGTGCATGTGCAGAAGTAATGTATAATTAGGCTGGAAACCAAGTAGTTTATAGTGATCGGTGTTTAATTTCTCATTGGCATATGAAAACACTACATGTTTATATGGATAAGCAGTCATGTAATTGACCTACACTGCAATAATACCCCCACAACTTATTTAAAGAAAGACCTTGAAAATGAACTTCCCATAAAATCTCAGATTTCGCAAGAATGATATATATTGCACATTAAGAAAGTTTAAAAAAGGATTTCATGCCATCCAAAACAAATGATGTTGCAAAGAGCCTAACTGGTGTTTTAAGATGAAGCAAAATGTTTTCAATTCCAATGTTTTGTAATGGGCTTCAGCAAAATGCTCCTCTACACACAAATGCTTCTCCCATCTAGACAACACCTTGTGCAGACTAGACAACTTTTATACAGAATTGTTATGTACACTCCTACCACATATGGTTTCATGTTTTGAGTGATGCAAGAGTATGTGCCCCACCTAATTGGGTTGCAGTATGCAGGCAGGCAGTTCTTGACAAATTTTTGTGTTATAGGATTGAAGGTGTTTGCAGATGACCAAAAGATATACATGAAACTGAAGCATTGCCAACTTCCTGGCTGGCATCTAACAGGGTCAAAAAGATATAGATACTCTGATCACTACTGTCAAGTCATGAGGACTAGCAATGAACTCCAAGAAATGTGCAGTTCTCAATACACACCATAACTAATATGACTGGGAACATCTTGGCACTTATGCACATTATTACCTAGATGGAATTCAGTTAAGCTTTGTGGGGAAACATACTGACTGAGGTATCACAGTATATAGAAACTTGTGTTTCCATTAACACATTGCTGGTATAGTACAGAAAGCTGGAAGTCTGGTCAGCATTCATGAATTTATGAAAACCCTGAATATTACTCATGTCAGCCTTCTTTTGGAGTTTTCCTTGTATGTTTGAAATACTGGTTACATAGGTGATTTAAGGTAACTAGAATCAGTACAGAGAAGGTGGACACTGAATATAGAGGGGATGAAAGGTCTGGATTATGGTGCCAGATTACAAAAACTAGATTTGTACTTGGTGAAAGGTAGACTGATTCAAACATATGTTGTAAAATTTATGAAGATTTTCCATGGTCATTATGCCATGAAGATCCCCACACTTGTGCTGGCACCATTATTAAAACACATATGGACACTCACTGGAATTGGCCCAGATGTACATTAGTGGATTGTAGATATTGATTGATTATTTGGGTTTAAGGGCACACCAACTACTAGGTCATTTAGCATCCATTGGATTGTAGATATATTTGATCTTCAGGTGCGGTGCCACCTGGAACTTATGGCTGCAGTTAAAGCTACACTGCACTCAAATATTTGTACATTGTTATATGAATATACTCAATAGATCAATCAAAGACATACTAATCAAACTTCAAGAAGCTTCCAATTGATGCAAGACATTTTAAAATGACATTATGATCATTACCAACTTTGAACACATTGTTAACAGTGTCGTGCTCCAAACACAAGACCTTGACTGATCCTTTACAGTGTGCACCACTATCACATCCAACCCCTGACTGTGCCATGTGTGGTAGTGGAGATGGGTTCATATTACATAGGGAATTGGCTGTGTAGGTAGGTGTATGCACTCTGAACTGAGGGTTAAGTGAACTTTTTTGTTTAATTTTCCTTATGGCCAATCTTATATCGAAACCAACAGTGACAGGAAAGGGCATTGTTTCTGTGAGTTATGAGATGAAGATGTGCTGATTATTGCAATTCTCTGCTGGGCAGTACATCCATTGTTCACTTCTTTGTTCCATACTTTATTTGTTTTGACCAAAAATGGCAATGCATATTACTTATGCATATTAATGTAGGTACTGACTGCACAAGCTTTTCCTGTTGGTCACCAATAAACAAATTCCATGCATAAAAATGTCCATGAAAATGTACTCCAAAAGAAGTTGGTATGCACTCTGAGTCCCAACCCAGAAAGTAAGCATCCTACTCTGGAGCCCAGTTACATTGTTACAGCAATGCAACAATGCTACCTTGTTGCTCAATAGTCACAACAATGACCTGGCACTCAAGCTTTGTATCCAGTACATGATCTTTTTTGCTAAAACAATGACATTGTTTGGCAGATTGTAAACTTAATGCTTCCTGGGGAAAACAAATCACAAAAACTAACTGTTGCTGTTTGTTGTTTATTGGATGGTTCACAACACATTTTGCACATTCATAGCTGATGGCACCACTAACACTTTCACAGGTGGGCAGCAGGATTAGGAAATGTAGGAGTGGTGCAAGTGTCGAACCCAGGACCTTTGGTACATAGAGCCCTACACCTTAACCACATGGCCATCCCACCCCAGAACACTAACTGGAAAGCAACAAGTTTTCATGTCAGAAACTGAAATAAAATTATTTCCAAATCTAAAGGATCCAAAGCTATCCTGACCACATTCAGGACTTTAAAACATGCAGCTAACCCTGGGTAGATACCTATATAGGTATGCACTAATGTGAGAAATGAACATGGGACCCAGTTCACCTACCCTTGGAATTCATGTTTCCATTTCTTGAGAAAAAGGAAGGGTCGCAAAAAGGGTCACAAAAAGTAAGGGTCGCAAAAAGAAAGGGTCGTACTGAACTTCCCACAATTTTTGCTGCTGCACAGCTGGCACTTCGAAGAGCAAACATGGATTTAGCCGGTTAACTGCTCTTAGTAACAGTGTGTTGTAGTAACAACGTCCACAAGCTCAGCTGGAAGTCAGACTGTATGCTTAATAAAACAATCTTTAATGGACACAATGCATTCATTCAATTTAACTCACCCAACAAAAAAACAACCTGCTTGCCACTATCTCATTGAGGATTATTCACTGCCCTCAGGAAACCAATTCTCCTTACTCCCCTGCGTGTGTTAGCCGGCGCAACGCCGCGCTTTGAGAACAAACGCATTCGCCAAACATTCGCGCTAGAGCGCTATATATGAATCGAAGGTGCGGAAGCTCACAGTATTCTTGCAATAAAAAACTGAAACTAATTGACAGAACATACAGAAAATTATGATCAAGTCCAGATTCATGGTATTGTGGTATATTTATGGGCATATTCTCTGTTTTTGTGTCGGGTATAAATATGAATAAAGAGTAACTACATTTTTCATCATAGACGGAGGAGGTTGAAACGGCGGGAATGCGCAGGGGTGAACTTCCCATTTTCTTCTTATTAATTGAGGAACCCTTTAAAGATTTTCAAATATGAGTTGCTCACGAAGTATGCGAGCATTTTTGCGAAGCGCCCTTCACCGACACATCGGGGTTAATGCAAAAAACAGCAACTCATTATTTACAGTTCTTACCAATACCACACTAATGCTCTCCAAATGCTTCATGCAATGCGCAGCAGCCGGTAAATCTACGGGCACCGCGGCGAATCTGCGGTGTGCTTCGGGGGACCTAGGCAGTACTGCAGCGGGTCTAGGGGGGATGAGGGCTGAAAGGACCATGACCCCTCCAAAAGGCCTCTTTTTCTGAACTTATGCACTAAGATGGCATTTTCTCGAAATTGAAAAGCATTTTATGACCAAAATATTTCTTGAAACGTACTCACTGAATGCTTGTTCAAAACGGAATATATTCCGAATTATATCATTTTCATTGCCCCTCCCTAAACCGGTCGAAAACCGGCCTTCTGGATTCGTCGCTATGCATTGATAGCCGTGCGCATAACCACGAAATGTTTTGACGTGAATCAAGGCGTCGAAATGTTAAACCAAAGTGAGATGCATTGCTAGTGCTGTAGATACGCATGAGACGAACGTATTTGTATTTCATTCGTCTCAAAAGGCGGCGTGAGAAAAATTTATGTACGCACAGTTGCTCGTCTACTCATTAAATATCAACTTTTATTGATATATTACGATACATCTTGACGTAAGAAACTATGGAAGTCATTTTCTTTTACTAAATATACTACATGTGTACTATTTTAATGTTTCTGTACAATTATGCAGGTTTTACGTTTGCCAAGCATGCAAAATAATCGTTACATTACAAGTCACATATAGTAAAAAGGATGATAATTTTATACATATACCAAAAACATTCCGACTTTTAGCTCCGAATTTTCCATTGTGCTCTACTTTTATACGCACCCAAGGCCGTTTACCGCGGTTATTGAACGCTGCCTGGAGTCGTAGATGTATCGTGAATTTTCATTGGCTGATGACGATGATAGTGTTTGAGTTTTATGAATGCAGCAAGGCGCACTTGTTTACAAATGTTGAAGTGTTTACGACTGCTCTCCGCTTATCGTTGTGGCTTGCCATTCATTGCGAGTAGGTACCTAGGTAGGTAATTAGTAGGTACCTACCTGCGAGTACGTACCTAGGTAGGTAATTTCCACCTCGTTCTGCTCGCCAGAACCTTTCTCATAATCTTCACCCTTTTGTTTGGGTCAGCCCCCGCCCTCTATAAAATTATGGTTGCGCCACTGGCTCCATCGGAAACAATTGAGCACTGAGCATGCCCACAGTTTTGTCTAGTGTTCAGTTATGCACAACTAAGTAGAGTGGCTCGCCAAAAATACGCATTCGTTATTACCTGCCTACCTTTGTATCACTGAAATCAAACTGCCCTCGCCAAAAGTGTAATATCCAACGTCACTGATGGTGGGAGGGAGATAGGAGGGGGGGGGGGAGGAGATCGAGGGGTTCAGCTTCACTGTGGGTCTGATGATGACACTGCAGCAAAATGTCGGGTGACTAAAATGTGTATCCCCTTACGAACATCCTGTATGTTCCCCTGGACCCAAGGACCATTAATGTCGCCTCCGGACTCTCCGGTCACTACGAGTTCTCCGTCAGATCAGTGACCCACCCACTCGGCTCAGGGCCCTCTTCGTCGGCTCATGGCTCGTTTTGCTGGCCAGACCCTCCGTCAGTCCGGAAGCCCTTCGTGTTGTCACGGGCCGAGCCCTCAGCACCTGCCCGTGGAAGCTGTGTCGAATCTGGGGCCATTTCATCGACCCTAAACCCTCTTCATTAACCCGTGGCCTCTCGTCGGCCAAGGAGCCCTGCAATTCGGCCCTAGAGCCCACACCGGTTGCCCAGAGACGCCTTGTGGCGCCAAATTACTTGTACTTCTTCACGATCTGGATTGAAACACATGTTCAATGACCCCGTTGGGCCCCAGTGGGGGGATGTCTATGTCCCCTGTATCCCTCACCGATCCTCTCCCGCTCTGACTTATACAGACTGTCTCTCTATCATTTAAGGCAGCCCGAGAGACTAAGGGCGCATCGACTGCGTCGGTAATGCAGCTAAGGCAGCCCGAACCATACTCTAGAACAAGGGTATTTTGTGAAATTTATTGGTGACACCAGACTCAGGCTGGAGGAAGTGTGGATGATTTCCTCAAAATGGGGAGGAGATGAGTTTCTGTCGGTGTTTGATGTCGATGTCTGGGAGAGGCAGTCTGACGGTCGGAGCAAACCGCCCTGACCCAGCAGAGAGGGAGAGCAGTGTGGCTGTCGCATAGCGTAGCGTCGTAAAGCAGTCTTTCACGATATATGAAGTTAATACCAACTCTTCAAAGTACTGGTATTGTGGTATTGGTATGATGTAATGTGGATTTACCTGCTAGAGACAGTTTAACCCACACTATCATACGGGGTGGATGCCACCTACCGACACGATATAGGGCAATGCCCGAACGGAAGGATGTTCAAATGACATGGAACGTAGGGGGCAACATGACTTTTATTCCCCCACACTACGCTCAGAACTTTGGTTTCTTGGGCCCGGGCGATATACATGGAAAGAGGATGGGAGGGTCCAGTACACCGCCAGTTTTCGCACCTACGTGACACACAGAAATTCTCCAAATAACACGATTGGAGAACGATTCATTACTTCGCGAACCATGAACAGATCACAAGACAATAAATATGTTCAACAACAACAACGACAGCTCATATTCCTATGTTACTTTCTTTACACCGACCGTTGCCCATATGTGCTGTAGTCAAGTTCCCTGTAGTTGTCTTCCTACAATTCCCGTGCGTGTTTTGGATATCTCACTGAAGACTGAGATCGCTGTACCTTTCGGTAAACAGGCACTTTGACATAGCTGGATTGTTTCTTTTTGACTGAAAAGGGCACTGAACAACAGTGTGGCATACTCGTTTGTAGCACTCAAAAGAACAACTGTAAGTAATCAAAACCATCTATAGCTTCAAGCGCAAAAGTAGGACGTATGTATGAACAATCCACAGACCATCCAAGGTCACATGGGTGTCGAGCAAGTTAGGCACAAGGACAGGCATCTTTTCGATGAAGAGCATCAGTGATAAAGTGTTGGGCATCCTCCCAATGAGGAACGCTACTTATCAGTAGCTCGGGGCACCCCCTATTAGGAATTTGGGGCACCCCATGACAGAAGAGGTATTATCACCACCCAATAACCATCCCGGAGCAATATTTCCCCGAGGTAGCACTTCGATTCCCGCCAGTAACATAACTGGGAATTTAAATTCCGCCACTGGATTGTCACCAAAATCCAATAAGGGACACCCGTATTGGGTTTGACGCTCCAGGAAAAAAGGCTACATCATTCTGAGCTGGATACGACACCGCAGAGATGACATGCCAAAGCGAGTAAAGGAAGGACACACATTTTAGCCAGTGAATGGCGAATTGTATTAACTGCATGGCCAACCGTGCATTTCCATATATTCATATGTGTGTGTATGTATTCGTGCATATGTATATTCATGCATATATATATATGACGAATTTGCTTTATTAGTTCATGACATAGCATTGAGTATATTTCTTTTCAAACAGCCGTATTCCTTTGTATTCGTTTTCTACAACACCTACACATTGTTTCAGGTCTGTGAGCGTGTACTGAGGCGAGCTAGACATGGCGTGTTTAGAACAAGCGCTGTACCAGGATACTCGGCCACAGCCGTTGTCTTCATTGGTTAGTAACGACATGTGTGTGCATTCTGTCACGAAAAAATTAATTGCTGTTCCATTCGCATTTTATGGCCGTTGCTACATACAGGGGCTAATTTGTATTGTCGTGAGCTACATGTGTGTAGTGTTTCTGCGACACGTTGAAGGAGGTTGTTTTGGTTTCAAAGTGTTATTTTGCTGCTCTCTGGAGGGTATTCATTTCGTTGCATTATTTTTTTTATTTCTACATGCTGCATTGCTTCCCTTTTGCCTCTTACTTCTGCTCACACGAAGTGGTATTAAATAGACAAGCATTTCGTACAGTTCTTTTTAAATAACACCAGCCTTATTGTTGCTTGTTCCTCGAAACATTTACAACCGTTTTGGAGCTGTGATATGTACAACGACTGCTATATGTACGACTGTTATATGCCCGAAACAGAGTGGAAAGTTTCATTGTCACACATTAAAACAAAATCATTCTTTCTGAAATGGAATTCCGATAATTTTCCTCTTCAAATCCAAAATTCACAGGCAAATCCTGCCTTATTCGGGCCTTTTCTCTCTCTTTCCGGCCCCTTTACTCCCTTTCTCCTTTCTCTGTCTCTACCCTTTTTCTCATCTTTCCCTCTTTCTCTCCCATCCTCTTTTCTCGCCCATCCTATTTTCTCCCTCATTTTCCTCTAGCTCTCTCCGTCCCCTTCCTTTTCCTATCTCCAGGACTTTCCAGCCCTTTCTCTCTCCCTCCTTTCCCCCTCTCGTTCCGGTCGGCCCTCCCTCCCTCCCTCCCCCTCCCTCCCACGGCCTCGCCCTGCCCTCGTCTCCTGCTCTTTGTCTCCTCTCAAGTGCCGACTGGCGCCAGTGACCACTGAGCTGCCGGCAGAGTTGCGCTGCTGTGGACGGCGTGGACGAGGAGCTGCTGCGCACCTACATGTCGTGTGTGGACGCCGACCGGTGCCAGCGCACCCAGCAGCTGCTGGCCGACGACTGCGAGCTCGACTGGTTCGGCGTGTACCTGCAGGGCGTCGGTCGGGTGATGACGTTCCTGCAGTCGGAACTGCCCGTCACGCACCACGAGTACGGCCGCGCCGAGCGCGTGCCCCACATCTGCCGGTCAGTGGTGGCGCGCCGCCGCCGCCGCCGCCGACGCCTCGGCTGCGGCCGCTCCACCATCGTAGACAAAGCGGGAACTTGCTTTTGTCTGTTATTTACGTCAGTTCTGTTTCACTTCGCATGCCTTCCCATGCGTGCTCAAACGTGATTGATTTATATCGCAGAAAGAAGTACGTCCTGGCTTTTGTATGGCGATGAAGCATGCCATCTGCAATTGGTGGCTTTTAGCCCGGCCCAGAACGCTCGGATGCCTACATCGTGATTATTCCGTCAGTGATGAAAACTAGTTGAGCCGCTTCCTGTTTTGGACTGTTTTATTTTCAAGACTTCCCTTTGCAGCACCAACATACACATACATCATATATGTGTATGTGGGTCTATGCATACATACATGCATATATATGTACATACATACACACACACCAATATATATATGCATGTGTGAATGTATATATACACACGCATTTTTGCAAGTTCCGTCGAACATGGCACATTTTCACCCACCATGGAAATCATAGCACAAATGGGTCGTCTTTTACGTCCAGATCCCCGCTGCAGAGGGGGGGGGGGTCGTCTGGATGACGGATGACCCCCGCTGTGGGGCGACATCCGTCCCGAGACGGTATGTCCAGCGTGGCTCCCTAGACCGCGCCTGTAATCGGCGCTGTGTCTCCACACGCCCCAGACCAACTATCCGCACATCGCCAACGCCGTGCCCCTCCCCCAGGAAACGGCACCGTACCGGGAGGCCGATGGTAGACTCCGGGGTATGGATGGCAGGTGGCTTTGCGCACGAGTGTGCCGTCACCTGCTCCACCCACGCGGTACACCCACGTGGGTGAAGCAGTTGACGGCTGCTCCACCCACGTGCCGCACCCACGTGGTATACCCGTCTGCATGTTGTGCGCCAGAAGCCGTATATCACGTTTCTACTTCTACAACCGATGGATCTATATGTGATGACAGTATCTTCGAGCGAACGCTTCAACTTGTCTGCCGTCTATATTCACGACAAGAGATCACCGTGCCGCGTTTTCAATAATGGTTGGTCTACTTTTGTAACAGATCCAATTCACACCATTCGGAGGCTTATGGAAACCGTCATTGTTTTTCACACCTGCTTCAGGTATTCGTGGTCGATCTCAAAATGTATGTTGTATTGGACTAGTTTTGTCACCCCATCACCTCATCTGTTGTATTTATATAACTTCTGCTATTGAAAGCTAACCTGCAAGACGCGATCCTCTCTGCGCAAAGCATTTGTACATGGTTCCATCACATCCATGCAAAACAGCAGCGTCGCCTCCCCTCCTGAACACTTGCTACGTCGACCAGCCGTTTGCAGCTTCAGAAAAGCGTCTGTCGTGGCCGTATTGTGCGACGCATACCCCTGTACGTGCGGTTGAAGCTCCCACTCTGCCACCTCTGCTTCCCGTGCCATGGCGTGGTCAGTACTGCTGATGATAGTTGCTTGCAGCGGGGCATGCAGTCGTCATACACCTTGAGATTCCCCTACACCTTGCCGAGGCGGTGTCTGGCCGCATTCATGCATTATTCGCCTGAAACAAGGTGGAATATACTACTTATTGAACATCGACTTAACA
Source organism: Imbricaverruca yamaguchii (assembly GCA_034440575.1). Lineage (NCBI taxonomy): Eukaryota > Metazoa > Arthropoda > Thecostraca > Neoverrucidae > Imbricaverruca > Imbricaverruca yamaguchii. Next base: position 1,103,350 of record JAOTOL010001541.1, read on the forward strand.
TCCTTCCCAGATAGATACCCACATCGTACTTCTTGATCGGTATCCATGAGGTCGTCATGCCTCAGTTCCAGCAGTATTTAATTGATAATTATCATGCTGATTGTCACAATTATGGAAGACGATCAGAACACGGATGCATGTTATTACAACAGAGACAACTACAAACTAAATGGGAAATAGGTACGTGTACGTGTGTGTGCGTGCGTGCGTGCGTGCGTGCGTGCGTGCGTGCGTGCGTGCGTGCGTGCGTGCGTGCGTGCGTGCGTGCGTGCGTGCGTGCGTGCGTGCGTGCGTGCGTGCGTGCGTGCGTGCGTGCGTGCGTGCGTGCGTATGTGTGCATTTCCATGTTATCGTATCATGTACGATTTTTCCTTTAATGCCTCAAACGAAAACAATTAACGCGCATCACACATTTGTCTTGTCATGGGTGAGTGCGCATCCGATGAGGTTTTTCACCGGTGAAAACCCCTGTTCCCGCATCTTCCCTGTCGCGACGAATCTGGCTAGGCAAGAGTCTACCATAGCGCTACGTTAAGGCCAACCACCGCCACCTTGGCCACAACTTGACCTGATCTGACTTCTGTCCAGACGAATCCGCAAGCGGGCGTCGGTGGGTGGGGCCGAGGGCGGCGATGACCCGACCCTGACCTCGAGACTGCTGACGCTCAGTCTGCTGACCCCGCCCGGCGTCGCAGGCCACTCTCGCCACTCGTCCGTATCGGCTGGCTCTGACTCAACCTTCAGGTAACCGCCCGTCCTGCCGCAGCGATCCGAAACGGACACAGCACCTGACAAGCTGCGTTGGTGTGTCACTGTACGGGCTCTATCTGGATGTTGCTGTCTGTCTTGTCACGGGATGGTCTTTGTCCGTCTTGTCACTGCATGGTCGCTCCTCACTCCACATCGGAGCTAGCTTTGTTGTGATGTTGCGATGCTATTCAGATATTAGGGGAGCGCGGTTGAAGTCCCAGCGACCCCAATCCCATATGTGTCGACTCCCGTGCGTGTGTGGCGCATAAATGTAAACGCCAATGTGACCGTCCGGCCCAGACAGTACGCCTTTCAGACTGTAACATCTCTTCTGTCATTTGGGTTTTGAGGGCGCATAGACTGCAATGCGCATATAGGGCCCCGTAGCATCTCTTTGGTTGCAGCGTTTCACGTTATAATTTCGCTCAGTGAGATGTGCTCTTTTGCTTCCAATATTTACCAATTTTGTTCGCAATGCTACCTATTAAATGCTCTACATCTTTGTTCAGAGGAAGACGTTTGCGGCGGCATTTCCGCTCGCGGGTAGCGTTCAACAGACTGCTCGGCCCTTTAATACTGGCTCCCGCTCGTCTGGCGTCCCTGTATGCGCCTGATATAATCATATCTATTATTTTGAATTATAATTACATCAGATATAATTATGTAAATACAGTTGAGAAGCAAATAATAAAATATACACTTACATTCATTAAAAAGCGACGAAGTTATGCATTATGATATCCAACTTGTATTAAGTTCGGATGCTGATTACTCACGCCTCATTGAACTTGAAGACCTTGCCCGTCCTGCCGTTGTATAATCCTTGAATTACCGTAGCAGCCCCTACTAGTTCAGTCTTCAGTGTAAACGATGTAACCTGTTGGGATGAGTCTGCAGCATAAGTGGCCTGGATGGAAGCGTCGTGGAACATGACCGAAGGCGTGAGACACCCAGAAGCCTGATAGCTATGCCGATCCTCACCGTCGTGGCTGGGGTAGTCCGATCCACAGCACCTTTGCCGGTGCCCGCAACTCGCCTTATTGGCGCAGGACTCTGATAGGATATAACAATGCGCCCGGATGTGCTATGCTCATGCTGCCTTTTGTTAAACGCCACATAAGTGGCCTTTTGTTAAACGCCACATAAGTGGCGTTTATTTCTCACCAGAGTTCCGCGTCGATATCTGTTAGTACCGGGTGGGACTCTTATCGCTAGATTGTGGGTTCAAATCTTACGACCTACGGCATTTACCGAGTCCATCCGCAACCAATCGGTGTGAGAGGTTGACGACGCTATATGACCTAGCGTCGCTAACCGCTAAAACTAAATAGATGGAATACTTCGTAAAAGAACGCAAGGTTCTTCTGTCAGGACCGGTCTGCTTCGTGAGAAGGGTATATACGGTTTTCAGAATCGTGTGCACCAGCATCACGGATGGTTCCAAAGATGCCTTACTTCAATTTTCGTGAAGGATATTTTCTCAATTAAGACTCTGGTCCAATCATATTGTAGCTGTAAATGCACAACACGAAGCTTGCACATTTCTCATTTTCATACTAATAATGCATTCGCAACCGCGCCGTTCAGACAAAGTTCGGTGAATGTGATCTCTTTTCAGTTTCGCCAGTTAGGTGTTTGCTGATTGTTGTTTGTTGTTCGATTTCCTACATTTTGTGGAATAGTTATGACAGTAATACGGATGTTGTTTGCGTTTGGGGCTGATGTAGCAGATGCAAGGTTGATGTGAGTAGTTGCAGTGTGTGCGACAGTAATGTTTGCAGTTTGTGTTTGTGCAGCAGTTACGACAGTGATGTGGTGTGTTTGCAGTTTGTGCATTAGCTACGACAGTGATGTGGTGTGTTTGTAGTTTGTGCGGCAGTTACGACAGTGATGTGTGTTTGCAGTTTGTGCGGCAGTTACGACAGTGATGTGGTGTGTTTGTAGTTTGTGCGGCAGTTACGACAGTGATGTGTGTTTGCAGTTTGTGCATTAGCTACGACAGTGATGTGGTGCGTTTGTAGTTTGTGCGGCAGTTACGACAGTGATGTGTGTTTGCAGTTTGTGCAGCAGTTACGACAGCCAGATGGAAGACTCGGAGGTGTCGATGCGCTTGCTTCGAGTGAACGGGTCGCTGGCGTTCGACGGGCCGTGGGCCGACCGGGACATACTGGAGGGTGAGCGCGGCCGCGGGCCGGTCCGGCCGCCCTGCTGCGGCGCGGCACGAGAGCCGACGCTGTCGGGCAGCTGGCGCCGCCCCCGCTGGTCCGCCGCCCGCGCCGCGCGAGCCGAGCGTCGGCAGCTGCCCCCTGCCGCGCCCCTGCGGCGCGCACGAGAGCCGACGCTGTCGGGCAGCTGGCGCCGCCCCTGCCGCGGCCGCCGGCCGGTCCGGCCGCCCTGCTGCGGCACGGCACGAGAGCCGACGCTGTCGGGCAGCTGGCGTCGCCCCTGCCGCGGCCGTAGGCTCGTTTGTCGTATGTCTGTCACCGAAGCGCTGCACGTTTTGGAATGTTTGCTCGTAGATGCATCAGGGGTTCGAAACATGACTGCTTAGAAGCCGTCGTCAGCGCCAGCAGCCGAATGTGCACGCACTACACCAGTGTAAAATAATTCACCATGTAGCCTGGAAATTCACAGTTAATGGAGTTGTGCTATTTCATCCTCATCATAGTTTTTTTATAACCATTTTGCCACATGATGTATGGGCAGTCATCATGCACATGACTGCTAAATAATGTAAAATGCATGTGACTGAAGTGAAAGGCATTCTGCTTTTTAATCCTTAAGTGACAATTCTTTATTTTCTTCCAATCTTTCACTATTCCCAACAAACTTCTTCATTCATGCACACAGTTAATGGTGAAGTAATTTTAGGGCACTGCACTACACACTGTACGCACAGCCCCCGTTGACTCAACTACCGACTGACCTGGTGCGTCCCGTGCGGTTCCGCAGATGGCAGGGGCGCCATCCTCTCTGCCCCGCCCAAGGCCAAGTGGCGACGTAAGATGCGGCTCAGTGTCGCCTACACATGCAGCCCCTTCAAGATCCACAAGATGTACTACGAGGAGAACTCCAAGGCTCGCCGCTCGCTCAACTTCAGCTGAGCTGGCTCAGAGCGCCACCTGGTTGCTCGACGAGCGCCCGTGCGCGTGTGGTCGCACATCTTTTTCAAGTTCATCTGCCACTTGTACATTGTTCACATGTTCATGTTCAGTGCAATTTTCGCTGTTTAGATTTGTATTGTGTTTATCTTGTAGACTCATATTTATTGTATTTATTGATGTATTTATTAGAAACAATTTGTTCCGATAGTTTGCTGTTGACGCAGACTACTGCTAGTTTGTTTGGATATGCTTCAATCGTTCTCATCTTTCATCCACCTTCGTCTCATTTGCTGTGTGATATTAATTTTCGTTCGTCGTACAGTGATTCAGTCATAGTGTTGCACTGTGTTCTAAACACATGTGCCACTGGTGTCGGTACACACACATTTTATTATGCCGACCTCATTAATTGGCAAAGCCATCCATCGCATTCCAGTGCGTGATGTTTCGATCTGTAGTGGTTTGGTGTCAAATTAGGCATAGCTACTGTGATCTTTTATGCTCCTATGCGTGTTCAGCCGCCTATGCACCTATTATTTGTTCCGCGGACAATAGTGATGTTTTATGCTGCAGGGTGTCAGTATCCTTGTAAATGGGACCCTGGATGACAACGCAGATAATCCGAAAACGTACAACGATTCATTTCTGTGTTTTTGTGGGAAACTAAGGTGCTTGAATGCGTACACCACTGTCTCGAAATCGTCTTAAGCGCAGTGGCAAATTTAATCCATATTACGTAAGTCCGTCTACAATGTTGTGATATCCCGTCTGAACGTATGTCTTTGCTTCTAGATTTTTGCGATTTTTCTCTAATCTTGAACAGCTTGCTGCCTGCACTCGGAAATATATCTTACGATGACCTTCCTAGAGAACCACCGGCTGAGCTCCATGCCGGCGCGTAATGACGTCAACGGCGGCTGACGTGGACGGGCGGTGTTCCTAATTGCAGCCGCACTGCAGCAACACACAGGAGCACACAGAACACCCCTGTTCCTCTCCCCAGTAGCAGGCACGCGCTGTCGGTCTTCCTGCGCAACAGGGACATGTCCTCAGGCTTCCGAGCAACATGCATGGGTCCTCAGGCTTCCGGGCAACAGGCGGGTGTCCTTAGATCTCGTTGATGGTTATCACAACCGGCATCGTCTGTTTCGCAACAGAGCGCAAACGAGTCCGACAACGTGCATACTCTGCTTTTTTCCAAGCATACGGTGTGCCATGAAAGCAGGAGGTAGGTATATCGCTAAAACTGGGTAGTGCATAACAGGTCGTAGTCATAACATAACAGGTCGGAGTCTAACCGTCACAACTCCATTCGTACTGATTCTGTTTCGGCTCCGGCAATGAAATAAACAGCCACAGGTCGCCCATGGGAAAATGATCGCATTTCGATCTTCTCGCAAGGCTCTAGGCTCACATATCACGGACCGTGCCAAAAACTGGCGCTCTTCGATCGCGTTCTGCACGTGCGATGTTGGCTGCGTGCCGTCTGGTGTGGCTGCTCGACCGTGCTGCTCAGTACTTCTGCAGGTTTTCGATGATGTGCTCGTACAGGAGCGTATCGGCGTCGATGCCCCAGAGGTAGTCCAAGTGGGAGAAGGAGGTCAGCGGCACGTGGTAGTTGTCGACAACGTTCGGCAAACGGCTGGCCAGCCAACTCACGTCCTGAGGAGGGAAGTCACTGGTCAGTGGGAGAGGTGTGGTGGACGTGTCCGCCATTCATTGACATTACTCTGTCCACAAAACGACGCCTCTGTTTGTCGTGGGACAGTCCACCAGCGATATAGGTCACCTTCGTTTCAACAGAAGCCCTTAAGATAGTCTTACGTTTTAAGCGTGGACTTGAAAGCCTGAAGTTGACCTTTTCTCTTCGTTTTTTTTTCTCGTTTCGTTCGACCTTTCGTTAAATGCGTGGTGCAAGGTGTACTCAGACAGCTTATAGTAATGGCGGGCAGAAAATGTTACGGTTTGAGGTCAATTTTTTTTAAATACTCTGCTTTCTCACTCTCTTCGTACGTGCCACTATGCTTTTTTGTTCATGAAAAGTTTGGGACTAACTATTAAATTTAATGTGTATATTTAATATAATGAAATATATATATATATATATATATATATATATATATATATATATATATATATATATATATATATGGTCGTTTATGTCTTCCGTTATTGTCACGTGATCAAACGGCTTACAGGTGGCATGTAACTTGGGCGGACGAGAATGTTGTCACCTGACTTTGGCGAAATGGACAGCTACCTTAACTCAGGTAAATTTTGGATTAGTTTGAGACACCTTAACCCGATGATGCGACAACATTGCGCTTAACTTCCCGATCATTAGACAGGCTTGTATCACATGGTATCATTATACGCCGCCTTGGTAGCTCAGTTGGTTAGAGCGCTGGCCTGCACTGGTCTCCCTGTCCTGGCAACACAGGGTTCGAGTCGCTTCGCGCGCTCGCATTTAGCCCCGGCCGGGGTGTCAGTTGGCAGCTGGCCCGATAAGGCCGGGGACGAGCTACCGGGCGGCCGTGTCGGTGTATTGACGGCACGTTAAACTTTCGATCAAAATTCTGCCGTTGAACAGGAATTCGTGTATCGGGTGGTGGGACCAGGGTTCACGCAACAAGCTCTGCTTAGCAATATAACCCTGGTTCCCAAAGCCACCCAGCAACAACTCGGACTAAATTTATTTTTTTAAACAAAAAAACATTAATATTATATTGACTGATAAAATGAAATGCATAGGGTCTGTTTATCTGTCGAAACTTTGTTGTATTTTTTATGGGTGCTACATGACCAATGCAGTCGATGCGCCCTAAAGCCCTAATAACCTAACTGTTGACACTCTTTGGTGCGACATCAGATCTCCCCTCCCCATCGGGGTTGCCACCATCATACTAACCTGTGGGTCAGCCAGGAGGTCATTGTCTGACCAGAACAATGCCACGGGGCATGAGACAACGTCCAGATTGTACTGAGGCGGCGTGGCCTGACCATAGCGCACCATGTTCTCATCCTTACCCCAGTCATAGCGGATGAATTCTTCTGTGGAACATATTGGTACTGTTGTAAATACCAGTGCAGGCAATCGAAAGATGGGTATGCACTAGTGTATGGACTATGACTCGCTTTTGGTCACATTTTTACATTGCTGGTGTACTAACGTTATTGCAGAACAGATACGGTTCAAACCGTACTTGTTACGGAAAACACTTCAGTAGTCGGCGATCTCCCAATTTTACACTATTAGTATACATCATTTTAAAATGAGATGCTCTTGTGCGATGTGCTGAAGTGTACGGTACGTGTATAATATTTAGCACATGAATTAACATTTCAGAAAATTGCGGACGATTTCTAGAAGAGGAAAGTCATCAGTTCGCGGAATTTGGTAGTTGCACAATTGCTGAAACGTGTACAGAGTTTGAATGCAGCGTACATATCTTAGCCCACTTCCCCGCAGGTGGGTTTGCGTACCCCTACAGTTTTTCGTTACCACAGAAAAAACGATGCCCATTAGGGCGCTTCCGCTTCGTATTGCTGATCGGCATTCTTCGCCGACCTTATGGCACACAATTTGAAAATGTGTGAGGAACGGATCTGTGACTTCACAAGAGGAAAAATGTCAGACTGCTTTTCTTTGATATCGGAAATTATCGGCAATTAACCTGACTTAATGCATCTAATTGACAAATGTAGGATGGAGTTGGGTGATAAGGTCAGCTGACATGGTAGCGAAGGTCGTTGACTTTCGCAAGGTTATTCGAGGTCCTTAACCCAGCCTCACCGGAGATGATTCTTTTCGTCTTCTAAGTCACGACAGTTAATTTATAAGCTGAAACTGAAGTTCACATCCATTTTTAGCTCTGCGTACAAAATATTGTGTTCCTGCACTATCTTGAAAGTTTTCAAAATAAGTTCAGCAGGTCGACCTCATATGATCCTTGACTGATGGTCGAAATGTAATATGTTTATCAATGGTTTCCTCAGATCCAATAGAATGTCTCGGGATATTTCAAGCGAGTATCTGTTACTGGTTTTACACAGGGATCAATTTAACGTGAACATTCTCCATTTTTGATGCAAGTGACCATTAAACTAAGGTCGCAAAGGTCGCAACAACCTCTTGCGCTCGAGAAGGTAGCGAAATGCCTTAGGCGGTACTGGGTGACATGACATCAGGCGGTACTGGGTGACATGACCTCAGGCCGTACTGGCTGACACGACCTTAGGCAGTGACCTGCCAGAACGTACTGGAGTTGACCTCCTGGGCGTAGTGGATGACAGTACGCGTCGACGTTCCGGCAGGGGTGTGCGCGATGATGACTGGAAGTGCTGTCTGTGAACGAAGTATACACCTGGGGTGACACCGCAGAGTGCTGGGGCTGGGGAAGGGGAAGGTCACGACCCAGAGGTTGCAACCACACTGGTTTGCACACCTCTTGCTGCCCTTGTGACGGCTTGAGCGCCGCAAACGTGCTGAGACCTTAGCAACGGAGCAAACGGACTAAGCGACCGAGTCCATAAAGTACGGTATAGCTTTAGCAAATTTGAATGTAAGCAAATGGATCGTTGGACACCGCCCATTTGTAGCTAAGTTCCATGAGTACAAGTTTGGATGTTCACGTGTAACCAATGACTTCAGCACTGATGAGTTATGAAACCAGGCCACCACATCCTCCATATACGTACACATGCACGCACCACAATACACCCATGCATGTACACATGCACATGCACACACACACATACGCGCACATCGTACTATCGCACCGCTACCATCGTATCTTCCTGGTGGACTGTCCGAACGGCTGGGCGGCGTGGCTTTGGCTTTACCTGATTCAACTGTTGCGGGTCATATCCACAGAGAATGAAGAGGATATCATCACAGATGACGTCGGTTATCTCCCGCGGCTCGCACAGCAACTCGGCGAGCAGAGTCATCAACTCCGGGCTGGGCAGAAACTCGTCATAGCCAATCCATTCGGCCAGCGCCTGCAGGCATGCGTGTTAGTGCAAGAGAGAGCCGACGCTGCCACAGCGTGGGAGGATCCAGCCGATACCCGGCCGGCGGCAAACCAACTTCCGATGCAGCTGCTTTATCGGCTGCGTTTGCAATCGACGGCGCGCATTTGGTGCCCGCCTACGTCGTGTTAGCAGGGAGTGCGAGGCTGTGAACGGGTCAGGTCGCCATGGAAGACCAAGCTACACTGGAAGATGGCGACCAGTTGCGAGAGGCGCGGTGCCATGCAGTCTGCGACGCCTCGGATGGTTAAGTGACGCGCATGCCATGCGAACCGTGCATGTCTGCTTGACCTCATAGTCCTTGCAGACGTGCCCGTTCTGAGGTCAAACCACCAGCGTGCCATCCTGCATGCTGCCAGCGCGGATCTCACGACAGCGTGTCGTTCGCCAGCGCCAGCGTACCTGCGAGATGATCGCGACACAGAAGAACAGGAAGAGCACGTGCAACAAATTGCATGTAGAAGCTGAACGTAAGCCATGCAGACACGGGGCGTCACTCACTAAGTTGAACTGTGCTGGGTCAATGCCGCCGATGGCAAACAGCACGTTTCGGCACACTTTCTCCTCGACCACAGAATCGTCGCAAAAGTACTTTTCGGCGATACGCAGCCAGCGGCTGTCTTCTGGCAGGAACTCGCCCTCACCTAGCCACTTCGAGACCAGCTGAAAACGAGCCGCTGCAGGGTCAGACAGGAACCGGCCTTCACCCAGCCACCTCGATACCAGCTGAAAACGAGCCGCTGCAGGGTCAGGCGGGAACCGGCCTTCACCCAGCCACCTCGATACCAGCTGAAAACGAGCCGCTGCAGGGTCAGGCGGGAACTGGCCTTCACCCAGCCACCTCGAGACCAGCTGAAAACGAGCCGCTGCAGGGTCAGGCGGGAACCGGCCTTCACCCAGCCACCTCGAGACCAGCTGAAAACGAGCCGCTGCAGGATCAGGCGGGAGCTGGCCTTCACCCAGCCACCTCGAGAACCGCTGAAAATGAACCGCCACAGGGTCGAGCTGATGCTGAAGAGCCCCTGAGAACGGCACAGGGTACACTGATAACGACTGAGTACATGGGACATGAGAAAACGAGCGTGGCGCTAAACACATAATAGGACTTGCCGGCCCAGAGCTGGGCGGGTGGTATAAGGTAATGGCTGCAGGGAGGGATGGGGGTGCTGCGGGGCGGCAGACGGTGTCCCGTAGCTAAAACGACAGGGAATTCTAGCTACGGATCGCAGGGGATTCAGAAATTATATCCGTAGGAGTGTGGGGGGGGGGACTTGTTCTGGAAGGGCACCATTTCTCTGTAGTAGAAGCCTTTTGTACTCTAATGGGCCCATCGGCTGAAAAGCTCCGTGAGTGGGGGTGCACTCGAGTGTTTTGAAGGGGCGTCAGTTCTCCGGAAGGGGAAACCTTTTTTTACTTTGGGGGTGTTATCACCTGCAAAACTCACTGAGCGGTGGTAGCGATGCAATGGAGTGTTATGGAGTAACATTTTCCCCCCGTGGAAGGGCTTCACACGAATATTGGGGAGGGGAGGGGCCACATACCTCACATTTCGCCGGGTCCGACACTGCTACAGATAAGAGCGAGCATGGGCAACAAGCAGCAGGATAGAAGCACGAGAACAGAAGATACGGGAGACGATGATGTCGGTGATGCACGCGGAGCAGGAATATGATGCGGTAATCACATCTGTCGGCCACATCCTACGGCTATTAGAAACGCTCACGGGAAGAGATCCAGTGTAGGCAGAGCTGACCAAGGACCGCTGGGCACGGACTAGGGGACAATAACCTCGCACCAAGCACGGTACGGCAGAACTCACCAACCATGACAGCTAAAGGCAGCGTTACATCTGGTGGGATGCGATTGGGATATCACGACATAAACAACGGATAAAACACATGCGATGGTTCCAAGAACAGCAAATATCTGTTGAGATAAGAACATAAATGCGATTTAAAAACGGCCATGCACATCCGTCCTGAAATGTACTGACATCTGATGATTACAACCTTGCACGCCCCATGTCAGCTGCCGTTCATGTTGTATCCTGAGTAGGGTCGAGCCCACATTGGCAAGATGCCACATATGGACTACAGAGAAACCTACCCAAGGCACGCACTCTGGATGTGAGTGGCATACTATCCTGTCATTTACCTTCTGACACAAAAAAAAAAACACTTCAGTGTGTACGACATGAACTGTAGATCGCATCAATACAGATAGTAAGCATTCATAAAAACCGAAGAATCTATGATGAGCTGTCGTATTTGAGCTCGAATTCTTCGTTATTCACAGAATATGTTCATGATGGAGAATTGCATTATCATTACCTAATTCCCTGGCATTTACATCGTATGGAAAGCATACAATTTGATATTCACCAGAACTATGGCAGCAAAGGTGCCGAATTCCGGACACATGCCCATCATGTTTAAGGTGTGAGCAAAACACCGACAGAGGCCTGCCTCTCCAGGAAGACTAAACACACAGGCACCGGGTGACATCGCCGGCCTCGGACCAGCGACGGCACCACACCACCCTCTGCATCGCCGGCCTCGGACCAGTGACGGCACCACACCACCCTCTGCATCGCCGGCCTCGGACCAGTGACGGCACCACACCACCCTCTGCATCGCCGGCCTCGGACCAGTGACGGTCACCACACCACCCTCTGCATCGCCGGCCTCGGACCAGTGACGGCACCACACCACCCTCTGCATCGCCGGCCTCGGACCAGTAACTGTACCACACCACCCTCTGCATCGCCGGCCTCGGACCAGTGACGGCGCCACACCACCCTCTGCATCGCCGGCCTCGGACCAGTGACGGCACCACACCACCCTCTGCATCGCCGGCCTCGGACCAGTGACGGCACCACACCACCCTCTGCATCGCCGGCCTCGGACCAGTGACGGCACCACACCACCCTCTGCATCGCCGGCCTCGGACCAGTGACGGCACCACACCACCCTCTGCATCGCCGGCCTCGGACCAGTGACGGCACCACACCACCCTCTGCATCGCCGGCCTCGGACCAGTGACGGCACCACACCACCCTCTGCATCGCCGGCCTCGGACCAGTGACGTCACCACACCACCCTCTGCATCGCCGGCCTCGGACCAGTGACGGCACCACACCACCCTCTGCATCGCCGGCCTCGGACCAGTGACGGCACCACACCACCCTCTGCATCGCCGGCCTCGGACCAGCGACGGCACCACACCACCCTCTGCATCGCCGGCCTCGGACCAGTGACGGCACCACACCACCCTCTGCATCGCCGGCCGGCCGCACCTCCAGGTCGTTGGCGAACGGAGCCAGCAGTCTGACGATGGTGTGCATGTGATCGACACGCGCCACGGGGCCCAGTCCCTGCATCAGGCGCACCTTGCTGTTGTACTCCGGGTGGTAGTTCAGCATCACCCAGAACATGGTGGTGCCTGCCGGCGTATTGTGACACGTCAGAGCGACTCGGCGCGAGCAGACACGTGCGACTCCTACTGTAGCGTGGCGCTCCAGCATCACGACCCCGGCGATCTTCTAATGCGAAATTCCAGACGGGTAATAGTTCCGGTATTTCATCCGCGAATCATCAACTCGACCCAGGCTATCTTCTTGCGTATCAGATATATCAATAAATTCCTATACACCCAAACATTTTTTTTCTCCAAATTTATGGGCATGATGTATGTGATTGGAACATAGGTTTCCTGTCCAACTCAAAGTACTTACCCATTGAGTGTCCGATCCAATAAAGCTGCTCCTGTCCCGTGGTCTCCAAAATGAAGTCAATCATCGCTGGCGCATCGTATTGCCCCATCTCGTTCCACCTGGGAAATAGTCTCTGTGCTCCTTACGCGATTACGGGGGTCCGCACCCCCCTTCACAAGAAATGCATTGGATTAAACAAGAAATTTAGGCATTTACACCACGTCAAGCAAGACATATTCCGCATGCTTCGTGTGCCCAAAGCGGTCTCCGTGGAATGAGTTTACTTTGTGTCTCAAATGGGTTCCATATACGGAAGCCATTGAGTTCACCGGGTTTTTCAACTTTGAAAAGCATCCCAAGTGAGCGGTAATTATCCACTCCATGAAAGTTAATCCACATGCAACACCGGCGGAGAGTACTATCAGTTGTGCCGTCGGCAGTATCACCCGGCCATCGGCGAGCTCACGTGACCGCCAGGTCACATGACAAGCTGACATAACCCGACACAGCCCCCTCCACCCGGCCGTCGGCGAGCTCACGTGACAGTCAGTGAGGTCACATGACAAGCTTACATAACCCGACACAGCCCCCGCTACCCGGCCACCGGCGAGCTCACGTGAATGTCCAGTAGGCCGGCTCGTCCTTGGTCATGTTGATGTGCTGGCGGGAGTAGGTGTTGCCGCGCGAGTTTCCCAGCCACACGTCGTAGCCCAGGTCTGCCAGCATGTAGGCTGCCGGCGCGGGCACATGGTCTCGTGTCAGTCGGGCGACACTGTCACTGCTGGACTGTTCGAGGGCGCGTTGACCGCGTCCTCGAACCATTCGACTTCTCTGTCATGAGCAACATACCGATATTGACTTCACCATGATTGGCTTGTAACGACGAGATGCGAGCCAGCGAGTTGGCATGGGGAAATGGGAGAACACCGTACGCTTGATCCACTCGACCACTGATGGACACCTGTCCTCAGGCTTGAGAGCCCTGTCCTCAACACCTGTCCTCAGGCTTAAACAAAGAGCTTTAATTCGACATCTGCCACACACCAACTAGTACATCTACGCCCATTCGGCTGCACGGGGGTAAAATATGTTCACAATATCGCATGCTTCTGGTGGCTCATGCTGTCAGGACCAGCCTTGCATACTCGACGAGCTTAACGTGACACGTCCCGAAGAAGGCAAATGAGTCGAGGTGTTAGTAAACTCTGACAGGGAGAGTGACTCAGAGAGTCGGATGCTCAGGCACTCATATGCCACAGGAGTTGCAGTCAACAACGTATCGCCATCACCGATAAGCTGGTACCTGTTGTGTCATCACCAGCACCGATCAGCTGTACCTGGGGTGTGACACCTGATGTGTAGAACCCAGGGCGGAAATGCACCACCACCGAAGTAGAAATACAGCGAACGGTCGAACGCCGACGGAGTTAGTGGAAAACAGCGGTCGAATTCCTCAATGTCTATCACGGAAGCACACTTTACAAACCATTTGCCATGCAAGTTGAGCAAACCTCCACCTCATTCCGACAGAGTGTGGCCCTGGATCTCTACCAGTCAGGGCAGGAAGCAGCCACGCAGAGCGCAGCGGCGACGTCGCAGATCTGCACGGCACCGCCTCTATGCCTCCGACAACTAGCGCCATCTACCCAGAGTGTCGGCACCGTTAGTAGTGATCGCCATCGCCACCGCCACCCTCGCAGAGCCGGCCGGCCGACGCTGGCGTCACCTAGTGGATGCCCGTTGAGCAGCCAGCTGACAGAGCTCTCCAGAATGCCGTGCTGCAGCAGGACGGGCCGACCGCCGGCCCGAATACGATGCATGGCCAGCACATAGCCGTCGGCGGTGGTGACGAGGTGCTCCTCAGCAGGGTACCCGGCCGACCGGATCATCTCCAGCTGATAAATCACGGTCAGGTCACCGTCAAGGTCAGGTCAAGGGTGCGAAGCGCACCTCAGCGGGGTGCCTAGCTGACCGGACGGTCTCCAGGTGCCGGATTGACAGTCAGATGGGTCCAGTCCCAGTCAGATCAGTTGGTCCAGGTCAGTTAGGTCCGGCCAGGTCAGCTACCTACCGGTCAGGGCAGCTACCTACCGGTCAGGGCAGCTACCCACCGGTCAGGGCAGCTACCCACCGGTCAGGGCAGCTACCTACCGGTCAGGGCAGCTACTTACCGGTCAGGGCAGCTACCTACTGGTCAGGTCAGCTACCCACCGGTCAGAGCAGCTACCTACCGGTCAGGGCAGCTACCTACCGGTCAGAGCAGCTACCTACCGGTCAGGGCAGTTACCTACCGGTCAGGGCAGCTACCCACCGGTCAGGGCAGCTACTTACCGGTCAGGGCGCTACCTACTGGTCAGGTCAGCTACCCACCGGTCAGGCAGCTACCTACCGGTCAGGGCAGCTACCTACTGGTCAGGGCAGCTACCCACCGGTCAGGGCAGCTACCTACCGGTCAGGTCAGCTACCTACCGGTCAGGGCAGCTACCCACCGGTCAGGGCAGCTACCTACCGGTCAGGGCAGCTACCTACCGGTCAGGGCAGCTACCTACTGGTCAGGGCAGCTACCTACTGGTCAGGGCAGCTACCTACCGGTCAGGGCAGCTACCCACCGGTCAGGGTAGCTACCCACCGGTCAGGGTAGCTACCTACCGGTCAGAGCAGCTACCTACTGGTCAGGGCAGCTACCTACTGGTCAGGGCAGCTACCCACCGGTCAGAGCAAATGGGTTGCAATTGAGCACGCTAGGTCATGGTTCGGGGCGGATACAAGGAGGCACTGGGGGCATGTACTCTCCCCATGGAAGGTGGGTATCCCTCCAGCCGGGGACAGGCTCCACTTCCCTGGGAAGCTGGACACCCCTCCGCCAGACAAAAGGTTCCCCTCTGGGAAGGCTCGAATGCAACCACCTCAATGGGATTTTCGGCCAGAGGCGCCCCTCTGAGAAGAAAACGCGGCTCTTGGAAGGAGAGGCGCTTCTCGGGGAAGTCTCAAGCACACCCCTTTTTCGGCTAGAAGCGCCCCTTAGAAGGCAAAGATGCCCCTTTACGTACTTTCGGAGAGGCGCCCCTCCGGACATGTGCCCCATAGCAATTCCAGGATCCGCCCCTGGCCATGGTCAGGTCCGTTGGGTCACGATTCGATTAAGTTCAGGTCACGACTGGATTACTGACGTTCCCAGGCCAAATCGACGTCAAACCCCAGCCAGGAAAGACAAGACACAGACACGCCGAAACAAGCAAAAAACACTTGCAGTCATCATCCGGAGATCACCGGAACGTCACATGGATCAGGTAATGGTCAGGTCACGCTGACTTTGACAACAACGTCGTCCGACTATTCTTCGGTGAGGCCCGCTTCCAGCCACATCACCATCGCGTCACGGCGGGTTCACATTGCGATCCTCTCGGCATGTCACCTTCAGCTGGTGGCCAAGTCGGACCCAGTTGGTATCAGTTGGCATCTTGCCACCGGCAGACCGTAACTCTCGTGCGACCGCCATGCAGTTGGTGCTCCACGGTTCGGATTAGCACAACATTCGATCAGAATAACTTTAGTGAACCAAGATCGCACCCACATTGCGAGCAGGAGTAGGAGTAGGAGAACAGATAATCAGTGACCCGCATGCTCAGCGGGGGTCAGTCAGCTCGGATGGTCAGCTGACTGGCTGACGTCAGCTGACCGGCTGACGTCAGCTGCCCGACAGAGGCGGACACGACAGAAGAGAGCTCACGTCACGCAGCCTGTCGGCAGTCTGCAGTGGATCGGAGAGCACAGGGACTGTCCGTCGACTGCCCTCCATGTACAGCGCACAGGCCATCGGCCAGATGGTCGCAGGTCTATGGTGCCATGGGACGCGATGGTGAGCAATTCGCAACGGAAGAAGACGGCTTCGGACAGACCGCAGCCTGCGAGCGATTCCCGCTGCCATACGACCTGCCTACACCATTACTGCCAATTCCAGTTCACCCCATCATCGTCACTCCGGAAGACAGCGAATTCCAATCGTAGACCTCAGGAACAATCAGAATGCCTCAAACTGCGACTAAGGTGAGCAAAACGACACCACAAGGGGTCCTGTCACTCAAGTGTCACAGCGTCCACGACAGAAACACGTGGCAGCCATTCTGTGCTATCGTGGCCGTAGCAGCGGTCTACCAGCCTAGACAGGTGCCTGACAACCACTCAGCTTGGCACATCGTAGCAGCAGTCTGCCAGCCTAGACAGGTGCCTGACAACCACTCAGCTTGGCACACCGTAGCAGCAGTCTGCCAGCCTAGACAGGTGCCTGACAACCACTCAGCTTGGCACATCGTAGCAGCAGTCTGCCAGCCTAGACAGGTGCCTGACAACCACTCAGCTTGGCACATCGTAGCAGCAGTCTGCCAGCCTAGACAGGTGCCTGACAACCACTCAGCTTGGCACATCGTAGCAGCAGTCTGCCAGCCTAGACAGGTGTCTGACAACCACTGAGCTTGGCACATCGCCGATCCCCGACAGGAATCACATGGTGTGCGTCGACATGGCATTCGACATGTTATTGATCTGATGGAAATCACTTTTATTAGCCCCTAGCTTTTTATCATTGTGCGACATTAATTATACCATAGAGCAGCCTTTTAATCCCACGAAAGTTGCTAGGTGAAATTGTGTCCAAACATATTATGTTAGAAGTTAAAAAAAGTATCGAGGTTTACATCGTCTAGTGTTTTGCTCTTCATGTATGAATTTTGGACTATGATTAAATCACTCCAAGACACGAACGTTATTATCCGGCATAAATTACTGCACTGGCGAAAGGTGTTCGCTCCTAAATTCGGACGCAGGTTACCAAGTGGCAGGTGAGCAAGTGCGGTATTTGTGATTGCGGCTCAGGCCCCACGCAGACATGTCCATGCAGCCAACACTCGCTGCCGAAACACCATCGGGGCGGCTGAATCAAGCTGGATTCTGTACCAGGGGCATGAGTGGGTGCTGCCGCCACTGACAATGCCACCATCCAGCACACCATTCTGCCTCATCACGTGTGCACGCGGGACGGCGAGACTCGTGCGCAGTTGAGACCCACAACACTCCTGAGGCGGCTGGGTGGCAACAACACCGGGTACGCCGGAAACCAGATCCAGCATGACTAAAGCACAACCGACTGCTCACAGCCACGCCGTCATCACACCAGCAACAAGTTGTGCTTGGCTAAGACCTTGGTAAGCGGAGCGGATACACCGAACTCAACTCAAACGCTGCATCCTTCGTCTAGTGTACAACACCTCTTTCTGACAAACGAGACTCTCGCCCAACGTGCGACTCCCTCGTCTGACACACGCTATTCTCGTCTCGCGCACAGCGATATCACCTGACATTTGACATTTTTGTCATTCGAACAGTGAAATGACCTCATACGACAGTCAAATTCTGACACGACAGTCGGACAGTCAATGAACTGACACAATGACTCTCCCCTCTGTTAAACGTCGCCAGCGTTTGACGTTTAACAACCTGGTTTGACTATGCCACTGTGGGCTGACATATCATGCGACTCACTTCTCACACCTGCCCTGCCGCTTGGCGCTCACCATGCGTCCCACACATGCACAACACTCCCCCCAGATGACACCACTGTTCCGTCAATGACACTCTGACCGGTGTTTAACATCACCGCCGAATGTTTGACCCGGCGTCGGAGTTCCACTCGCACATGACGCACATAGTGTAAGCTCGACACGCTCACGTCTGCCATCACGTCACGTCACGACACGTCACGTCCCTTCTCCCACGTGGCGTACATAGCGCGAGCTCGACGCACTCATGTTTGTCATCGCCTTCACGTGACGTGTCTAGTCCTCCTGGTCGATGTACGTAGCCCTCGCACGTGAGATGCTTAGCCTCCAGCGACGTACCTAGCCCTCTGACAGGACGTATCTAGCCCGCTCATGTGACGTGCCTAGCCCTCTGACGTGACGTACCTAGCCCTCTGACGTGACGTACCTAGCCCTCTGACGGGACGTGCCTAGCCATCTGACGTGACGTACCTAGCCCTCTGACGGGACGTGCCTAACCCTCTGATATGACGTACCTAGCCCTCTGACGTGACGTACCTAGCCCTCTGACGGGACGTGCCTAGCCCTCTGACGGGACGTACCTAGCCATCTGACGTGACGTACCTAGCCCTCTGACGGGACGGCCTAACCTCTGTATGACGTACCTAGCCCTCTGACGTGACGTACCTAGCCCTCTGACGTGACGTACCTAGCCCTCTGACGTGACGTACCTAGCCCTCTGACGTGACGTACCTAGCCCTCTGATGTGACGTACCTAGCCCTCTGATGTGACGCACCTAGCCCTCTGACATGACGTACCTAGCCCTCTGATGTGACGCACTTAGCCCTCTGACATGACGTACCTAGCCCTCCGACGTGACGTACCTAGCCCTCTGACGTGACGTACCTAGCCCTCTGACGGGACGTACCGAGCCCGCTGATGTGACGTACCTAGCCCTGACGTGACGTACCTAGCCCTCTGACGGGACGTACCGAGCCCGCTGATGTGACGTACCTAGCCCTCTGATGTGGCGTACCTAGCCTTCTGATGTGACGTACCTAGCCCTCTGACGTGACGTACCTAGCCCTCTGACGTGACGTACCTAGCCCTCTGACGGGACGTACCTAGCCCTCTGACGTGACGTAGCCCTCTTGGCGTACCTAGCCTTCGGGCGGACGTCTAGCCCTCTGACGGGACGTGCCTAGCCCTCTGACGTGACGTACCTAGCCCTCTACGTGACTACTGGTTCGGGCGGCTGCATGACCCAGTCGGAGCTGGAGCAGAGCAGGCCGTGCTGTAGCAGGACGGGCGGGCGACTGCCAATGGACGGTGCGTCGCGGCCGTGCGGGATCCGGTGGATGGTGTTGATGTAGCCGTCGGCGGAGGTGATGTCGTACTCTTCGGCCGGGTAGCCATGCTCCCGGATCAGCTCCAGCTGGCGTAAGGTCACAGGGTCGGGCTAAAGTCAGGTCACGGATTGGGGCTGAATTTAGGATGGGCTAGGACACAAGGTCAGGTCACGGCGTCAGGTGCGGCAGTGGTGGGATTGACGTGCAGGGTTGGGTCTCGAGGTCACGCCCAGCTAAGCTCGGGCTTCGGGGTCAAACCACAGGGTCAGATCCAAGTAAGGTCGGATCAGGTGACGGCAAATTTGGCTAAGGCCGGAGAAGTACGGTCACGGTTCCGGGTGAAGGCCCGAATGGATGAAGACCGCCCAGCAAGCGTGGACATGGTCGTCAGAGTCGGTCAGCAATGTCTGTCAGCAGCGACAGGCGACTGGTCAGTAGGTCGCTCAGCAGTGTCGGTAGGTTTGTCGCTCAGCAGTGTCGGTAGGTTGGTCGCTCAGCAGTGTCAGTATGTCGCTTAGCAGTGTCGATCAGCAGTGTCGGCCAGCAGTGTCGGCCAGCAGTGTCGGTCGGTAGTGTCGGGCAGCAGTGTCGGTCGGCAGTGTCGATCAGCAGTGTCGGTCGGTACTGTCGGCCAGCAGTGTCGGTCGGTACTGTCGGCCAGCAGTGTCGGCCGGTAGTGTCGGACAGCAGTGTCGGCCAGCAGTGTCGGTCGGCAGTGTCGATCAGCAGTGTCGGTCGGTACTGTCGGCCAGCAGTGTCGGCCGGTAATGTCGGTCGGTAGTGTCGGCTAGCAGTGTCGGTCGGTAGTGTCTGCCAGTAGTGTCGATCGGTAGTGTCGGTCATCAGTGTCGGCCAGCAGTATCGGTCGGTAGTGTCGGCCAGCAGTGTCGGTCGGCAGTGTCGGCCAGCAGTGTCGGTCGGTAGTGTCGGCCAGCAGTGTCGGTCGGGAGTGTCGGTCAGCAGTGTCGGTCGGCAGTGTCGGTCAGCAGTGTCGGCCAGCAGTACCTCTGGTCCCAGCGTTGGTCGGGGAGCCAGGAATCAGTCTCAGACCGTCGATCAGGTGGCAGAGGGAGTGGGGGAGGGGGCACCGCCCGACCGGTCCGGTCCGCGAGATAAGGCTGGGGTTCGGACACCAAACACATACACACACGTCATCGCCGACTGGATGATGATCTCATCTTCGGGTCGCCCCATCGCTCCCGCGGGATGACAATGCGGACTGGCATATATTTGCCGGCAGGATGGCAGCTACATATTGACAATGCAGGCCACTTCAGCACGAGTTTGCACCTTTTTGTCGATATTCGCACATCAGGGAAGATAACACGGTGCCGTTTGTTGTCCCAATTCGCAGTCATTTGGATTGTAATTGTTCTACACGGTCGCCGTGCGCAGTGGACTGCCGGAACACTACCGATGTATGACGTCACCAGGAGCTGCATGGCCAGGCGACATCAAGAGGCCGACTATGGGGCGCTCACGCTACAGCCGTAGTATCTGGCATCGTGTTGTTAGTGAGGTACTCGTGGGCCGACCGTAGCGCCATCTCTTGACGTCCTTCCCGCCGGCACTTCGTCATCACCCACAATGATTTATCTTTTTATAACAATAATCGTAATGCCTACATTCACAACTGATAGCAATGATTTCTGAGCTTTGATGCGGAATACACCCACAAACAACCACCATATGATGATTCTATCGGTATCTGCGGGGCATCCTCAACATGAGTCATACCCTGTCAAGGATGAAGCTGACGTGTCAGTACAGATTATGATATCTTACAACAAAAAAACATTCCTCGAGAAATGCTCTAACCAATATTTGTGCTTGTTTCCTTTTGTCTATAAACGTGAAAACGAATCATTATCCAAACAGTTCTTTTATGTAACTCACAGAACCTTCCACCTCAACAGCTCCATAAGAAAAAAATAATTAGTAAGCAATGCTAGGCTGCTTCGGGCCTCTGCGTCCATGACATATTACAAGCAACCAAGAGCATCGACATGACCTCGATCGACCTACCGTGGTCTTATCCAGGTCACCCTTGACCGATTTCTTGGGCGCGACCGATTTTGGGTCATCGAGCATGAACTGCTGCAGCTGTGTACTGCTGGCGATCTTCCGCAACAGCTCACGGTAGGTGGGCGGGTCGGCGACACGCCCCCAGGCGACAGCCACGGTCAGCAGCAGCGGCAGGACAACCTTCATGTTGCACCTGAAGCCGAGAGTCTGTGAGTCAGTTGCGCTGTGTGTCATACACCGCTGCTGGTTAGAGTATGCGAGTCACGTACACACTGAGAGGTCACGAGGTCAAGGTCGAAAACACACGTGTGCTGTTTGTGGCGAGAAGATGGGGACACCAGTTAGTGGTGAGCGTCCATTGTGATATTTGGGCTCAAGTAGAGCATTTAAAAGTAGTCACTGACACGCTGAGTCACGGGCACACTTAGTCTCGGATACACTGAGTCACAGTCACACTGAATCACTGACACGCTGAGTCCCGTGCGCTGTGTGTCATACACCGTGGTCGGTCAGAGTCTGTGAGTCCCGTGCGCTGTGTGTCTACACGGTCAATCTGAGTCTGCCTGTGTCATACACCTTGGTCTGTGAGTCCCGTGCGCTGTGTGTCATACACCTCTGCCGGTCAGAGTATGTGAGTCCCGTGCTCTGTGTGTCATACGTCTCTGCCGGTCAGAGTCTGTGAGTCCCGTGCTCTGTGTGTCATACATCTCTGCCGGTCAGAGTCTGTGAGTCCCGTGCTCTGTGTGTCATACACCTCTGCCGGTGTCAGAGTCTGTGAGTCCCGTGCGCTGTGTGTCATACACCTCTGCCGGTCAGAGTCTGTGAGTCCCGTGCTCTGTGTGTCATACACCTCTGCCGGTCAGAGTCTGTGAGTCCCGTGCTCTGTGTGTCATACACCTCTGCCGGTCAGAGTCTGTGAGTCCCGTGCACTGTGTGTCATACACCGCTGCCGGTCAAAGTCTGCGCGGGACCGCGTGGTGCGTGGGCAGCATATGAGGAATGACGTGCCGACGTGGTGCGCTTCACTCCGATTACGTCACGTGAAGTTGCTACGTATATGCAAGTTGCTGGCGTATACAAACCTCTCCAGATTGCCGGGGGATCCTGCAGCTCCGAGACAGGGCTCACAATTTCTAGCAAACATCGCCAGCTCTCGGAACTCCCTTAGCTCCAAGGTGGCTTTGTTCATCCCTCAGTGTTTCTCCCAAGCCTCAAGAGCATCACAGTCCGGGCCGCTCTAGCTCTCAGGGGCCCACCCAGTCCTCGACGGCCTTTCAAACAATCAAGGAAAGTCTAGCTATGAAACTGGCTCTCGAAATTCCCCACAACCATCGGTAGCCTTTAAGAACTCTCTTCAGATTTCAGGGGGTCCTGTTCGTCCAACAGGGACACCTAATAATTTTTAGCATCCAGATTCAGTCCTCTCTAGCCCTCAGTGGCCAGTTTCTTTGGGGATCTTTCCCAGTCCTCGACAGTCTTTCAAGCTTCAAGGACTTCCTGGCTCTTACGCAGACCCACAGTATTCATTACAACCATCGTTGGCCTTGGACTCTCCTTAGCCCTCAGGGGTTCCATTTCTTCCAAGGATCCTCTCGAGTTGCTAGGGGCCCTTCCCAGTTATCGACAGCTCTTGTAGTTCCAATAATATTCTAGCTCTAAGGCTGACCCTCAATATTCCTGACGGCAATCAACAGCCAACGGGGAAGTGTCTCCCAGGGGACCTTGTTCGTCCATTAGGAGCCACTCTGAACCTCAGGAGAATCCAAGTCCAGTCCTATCTGACTCCCAGAGATCTTCTTCATCCCTCAGAACACTCACGTATTCAGGGGCCCATCACAGTCCTCGATAGTCCTGTCTATCAGTCATATCGGGAGAAGTTCAGCTCTGATACGATCCTCACTAGTCCTCTTTAACTCTTAAGGGACCAGTTCGTCATTCAGTGGCCTTTCCAAACTCCAAAATCACCCCAGCCCAGTTGGCCCTCAGGTGCTGTTTATTTATTAGCTGTCGGGGGCCCATCGAAGTTGAAACTGCGCTTTCCACCTGACATGACATTCCAAGTCTCGAGCGGGCCCCTTCTTGTCTCCACGGTTCTTGTGAGCCCCCAGGGTGGACCTCTTCAGGTTCCAAAGCCCCTGTCGTACACGCAGCAAGATACGCTTTAATTTTGACTCGGCTATATAATTGCCCATCAGAGTGGTCACTTGGAGAACCCCATCGGACTCGCCACGGGGAGGATGCCTCTTCACCCCTCGCAAACGCCACTGCTTTTTAGCAGCACGAGGCATCTTCATGGGCTGAGCAGCCCTTTACGAAGCACCGGGAACATTCCGCTTCGGCCCGGCTCATCTCCGTAGCCAAGGAACCTCTTCACCAACCTGAGGCCTGCTGTCAGCTCTGTATCGCTCTAGATTAGCGTGAGACAAAACCGACCCAGTGGCCCTGCATGTTCGTCCCGGGGCATCTCCGTCGGCTTAGGGACCCTCTTTTACGGCTCAGGACACTCTCCGTCTGACCTGAGTCTCATTCAAAAGCCTGGGCCTCCTCTAGCAAATCGGTGCCAGTGCGGTTTTGGTCCCATACATCGGCTAAGGGGCCTTTCATACCGTTTTCGGGCCCTCTACGACGGCCTATGGTCCTCCTGTGGCTAGGGGTCCTCTCCTTCAGCGCAGGGGACCTCTTCAGTGACCCAAGGCCTCATATGCCAGGCCGGAAGCCCCATTTAACAGCATGGGCCCTCCATCAGGCCAGTGACGCTTGTAGGCTGGGACCCCATTCCTCGGCCAAAAAGCCCTTTCTGTCGGCCAAGGTTCTCTCCGGCAGCTAAGATTTCTTCGGTCGTTTCGGGGACCCTCCTTGACGACCCAGGTCGTTTTCCGCAAGCCAAGAACCCTATTTCAAACGCTTGGGCAATATCCATCAAGCCAGGGCTCGTTTCTCATCGGCTTTTGGCCCCGCCGTCAGCCCAGGGAACCTTCATATTTGTTCCCTTTATACCGCCTTGAGGGGGCATTGTGGGCCCATCAAGGCGGTCGCTCGGAGGGCTTCCGACTTTCCAGGGAGAGGGAGGAGGAGTGGGGATGGGGACTGCTACCTTGGAACCCTTGTCTGGGTGTCCTTGTCATGTTACAGGCAAACAGGGCTTGCCTGTCTCCGCATCAAACACATTGTTTTAATGAACGAATAAAATTAATAAATAACCATCACGTCTCCGAAGTCTTCATGCAAATCAATGGGGGATGAGGGGGAAGTAATGAATTGAGCCACGTATAAAAATTATCCATTTGTACCATCTTAAATTACGAAAATATTGAAGAGGGAGCAAAATGAGAATGACAAATAGGCATTCATGCATGGGAAATGACTATGTATGCATCAACACATGAGCTGGTAACATTCATTTCAGATCGAATATGTTGATGGTTCGATTTAAAGGACACATACTGCTTCAATATTGAGCGGAGTTTTTATTGTGATACATGTTCACAGTAAATCACCTGGCACCTGCCCACAGACTCCAGCTTTTTTTTTTTTTTTAGATTATACATGGATATATTATATATATATATATATATATATATATTATATATATATATATATATATATATATATATATATATATATATATATATATATATATATATATATATATATATATATATATATATATATATATATATATATATGTATATATCAATGCATATATACATATACACATACATCTTTCATAGACAACTCAAAATTAAAGACACAACATAGACCAGACGAATTAGTTGCAACGCTTACAGAGTGCGCAAGAAACTATACCTGAACGTTACTCAGTGTCAGCATTTTAGGGCGGCAAAATACGTCGCGGAGTGAGACAAGCGGCACGTGATGGAGGTCAGAGCTATTACTCATCTCCGGCAGTGAGACGACGGCCGCAGACCGGACCCCAGTCCAGCTGCCCGTGTGGATAATGACTCAACGGCCTCACTCTGTTTAAGTTTGCGACACGTGTCGAGTTGTTATGAAATGCCAACGTTGTTCACAGAGGCCAGAAGAGCTGAACTTGGAAGCGGAAACGCAGACAAATCATGGTCGAGACAGCGACCAAATGCAGGCGGTGCACGACTGTGGGAGGCACGTGACGTGACGCTGCTGCCGTGGGTTTCACGCGGCGTGACGATGCTGCCGTGGGTGTCACGCGGCGTGACGATGCTAAAGATTCACCGTCACCGGCACGACAGCGGAACTGAGCGACACGTGGCCACTTTCACCGTCCGTTACGAGTGAGCTCAACAGCTCTACTTCCTGAGATCTCGCAGATTCTCCGGCACATGGAGGATAGCTCTCACTGTCGCTCATGTGGAGATAAAATATGCGCCCAGTTAACTAATAAACGCGTTCGTGAGTCTTGCGTAGCATATTTTTGAGGGGCAAGTGACCCCTTAATGTTGGCCTTGCCATAACAAATTTCACCGTTTAACATAGAACCCTATGGGGTATGCCCTAATCCATTTGGGCCAGGCCATTGCATCCATGTATTGTGCCCACCCGAATAATTTTCTGAAATCCACGCTCCTACAGGCAGTGGAGCTTCCTGACCGATATGTATTACCGATATGCATTACCGAGGGAGGGGGAATCGACCCCCCTCGGTGATGCATCTACAGCTGGGTCAAAGGAGTGTGCGCACTGAATGGTGTTGAAAGTACCGCATAAGGCCAGGTAAGCCATCATATATCTGCCCGTGTGGACACGAACTCAGACAGTACGAGCAGACGGAGAATGAATTCAACCTAGATTCACTTCCAGTCACACCACCTTACACCGTTATTCTCATCGATAGAACTGACCTGAGTGGCGGTCTTCTGGGTGAGCACGACGGACCTCTCGGACCTCTGACCCCGCTACCGCCCCAACTCCGCTCACACCGAGCACACTGTCCACTGACCTCCCGCGCCCGAAATCAGCGCCACAGGTACCGCTTCACCAGCAGTGTACCCGGAGCCCGCTCAGCTGCACTGCCAACGCCGGCGAATACCCGGAGAGAGTGGGGCGGCGGGGCGGCGGCGGCGGCGGCGGCGGCGGCGGCGGCGGCGGCGGCGGCGGCGGCGGCGGCCTACTTGTGACTGACCCAGCCGGACAGGCACGCGAGCCGGCTGCTGCGTTGTCTGCGGCGGCAGTGGCGGCCGCGGTGTCGGGTCACACCAACCGGTTGCTGCGCTGTCTACGGCGGCCGCGGTGTCGGGTCACACCAACCGGTCGCTGCGCTGTTTACGGCGGCCGCGGCGGCGGGTCACACGAGCCGGGTGCTGCGCTGTCCGCGGCGGCCGCGGCGGCGGGTCACACGAGCCGGGTGCTGCGCTGTCTACGGCGGCCGCGGCGGCGGGTCACACGAGCCGGGTGCTGCGCTGTCCGCGGCGGCCGCGGCGGCGGGTCACACGAGCCGGGTGCTGCGCTGTCTGCGGCGGCCGCGGGGTACGGCGCGGCGGCGGGTCACACGGGCCGGGTGCTGCGCTGTCTCGCGGCGGCCGCGGCCGCGGCGGCGGGTCACACGGGCCGGGTGCTGCGCTGTCTGCGGCGGCCGCGGCGGCGCGCGGCGGGTCACACGGGCCGGGTGCTGCGCTTCTCGGCGCGCGGCGGTGGTCACACGAGCCGGGTGCTGCTCTGTCCGCGGCGGCCGCGGCGGCGGGTCACACGAGCCGGGTGCTGCGCTGTCTACGGCGGCCGCGGCGGCGGGTCACACGAGCCGGGTGCTGTGCTGTCCGCGGCGCGGCTCATGAACCGGCTGCTGTACAACTCTGTACAAGCATTGGCTTGTTTGCGTCCCCTTCGCTTATGGTAAGCTTGAAATGCGATTGCTTCCTACGAATTTCACCCAGGGCCACAGCGTAAAACAAGACATGTGCACACCTCAATTGTGTCACGAACACCATGAATTGCCAGGAATTTAACGTAATTGCACTGTGCCCATGCGTGACTAAGCGGATGATTGCCTCGCAGGTACAGCACAAACATCGCCATCCCCGTGCTTGGCACAGCACACACTTCGCAATTCCCATGCTAGGCACAGCACAAAACTTACCGGCGTGGTCGAAGCACATGTCCAAAACAGACGGCGGACATATTGATTAACAGACGTATTGATCGATTATTCGAGTTTTATTGTCCATAAACCCAATTGGGTTATATTCCCAGATATAACACACCATTAGACAGATGGCAGAGCGAATGCGGGGTGGGTGGGTGGGTGGGTACCTTTTCCTGGGGAGGGCTCAATCAACTGAATCTGCATGAGAGTGGTGTCTTTGAGTGTTGCTCTACAGATCACTGATATTCCTGGCCCAATAGCTTGGAGCGATGCCCACGCAACACCCCAGTGTCAGCCAACACCCGGTGGCCGTCGTAGAGCTGACTGAAGGGAGCAATATCGATACAACACCCAGCTACGTCAGCCAAAACCCAGTGGCCGGACCACCAGAGCTGACTGTAGGGAGCAATGTCGACATGGCTCCCGACACGACAGCCAACACCCGGTGGCCGGACCACCAGAGCTGACTGTAGGGAGCAATATCGACATGACTCCCCAGACACGACAGCCAACACCCGCTGGCCGGACCACCAGAGCTGACTGTAGGGAGCAATGTCGACATGACTCCCCAGACACGACAGCAACACCCGGTGGCCGGACCACCAGAGCTGACTGTAGGGAGCAATGTCGACATGACTCCTCAGACACGACAGCCAACACCCGGTGGCCGGACCACCAGAGCTGACTGTAGGAGCAATGTCGACATGACTCCTCAGACACGACAGCAAACACCCGGTGGCCGGACCACCAGAGCTGACTGTAGGGAGCAATGTCGACATGACTCCTCAGACACGACAGCCAACACCCGGTGGCCGGACCACCAGAGCTGACTGTAGGGAGCAATATCGACATGACTCCCCAGACAGACAGCCAACACCCGCTGGCCGGACCACCAGAGCTGACTGTAGGAGCAATGTCGACATGACTCCCCAGACACGACAGCCAACACCCGCTGGCCGACCACCAGAGCTGACTTGGAGCAATGTCGACATGACTCCTCGACACGACAGCAAACACCCGGTGGCCGGACCACCGCTGACTGTGGGAGCAATGTCGACATGGCTCCCAGACACGACAGCCAACACCCGGTGGCCGGACCACCAGAGCTGACTGTAGGGAGCAATATCGACATGACTCCCCAGACACGACAGCCAACACCCGCTGCCGACCACCAGAGCTGACTTGGAGCAATGTCGACATGACTCCCCAGACACGACAGCAACACCCGGTGGCCGGACCACCAGAGCTGACTGTAGGGAGCAATGTCGACATGACTCCTCAGACACGACAGCCAACACCCGGTGGCCGGACCACCAGAGCTGACTGTAGGGAGCAATGTCGACATGACTCCTCAGACACGACAGCCAACACCCGGTGGCCGGACCACCAGAGCTGACTGTAGGAGCAATATCGACATGACTCCCCAGACAGGACAGCCAACACCCGGTGGCCGGACCACCAGAGCTGACTGTGGGAGCAATATCGACATGACTCCCCAGACACGACAGCAAACACCCGGTGGCCGAACCACCAGAGCTGACTGTAGGAGCAATGTCGACATGACTCCCCAGACACGACAGCAAACACCCGGTGGCGGACCACCAGAGCTGACTGTAGGGAGCAATGTCGACATGACTCCTCAGACACGACAGCCAACACCCGGTGGCCGGACCACCAGAGCTGACTGTGGGAGCAATGTCGACATGACTCCTCAGACACGACAGCCAACACCCGGTGGCCGGACCACCAGAGCTGACTGTAGGGAGCAATATCGACATGACTCCCCAGACAGGACAGCCAACACCCGGTGGCCGGACCACCAGAGCTGACTGTAGGGAGCAATATCGACATGACTCCCCAGACACGACAGCAAACACCCGGTGGCCGAACCACCAGAGCTGACTGTAGGGAGCAATGTCGACATGACTCCCCAGACACGACAGCAAACACCCGGTGGCCGGACCTGCAGAGCTGACTGTAGGGGCAATATAGACATGACTCCCCAGACACGACAGCCAACACCCGGTGGCCGAACCACCAGAGCTGACTGTAGGGAGCAATATCGACATAACTCCCCAGACACGACAGCCAACACCCGGTGGCCGGACCACCAGAGCTGACTCAGCCCTGACAGGAAGTTTCCACCAGTGCGGTCACACGAGATACTTCCGGTTATGCGAGCCAGCGCTGGAGCGTCTGAGACGGGGCGACATTCTCTGCATACAGCTACACCAAGGTCAGGGCAGAGGTCAGCTACATACGGCGATACCAAGGTCATGGCAGAGGCCAGCTACATACAGCGACACCAAGGTCAGGGCAGAGGTCAGCTACATACAGCGACACCAAGGTCAGGGCAGAGGTCAGCTACATACAGCGACACCAAGGTCAGGGCAGAGGTCAGCTGCATACAGCGACACCAAGGTCACAGTAGAGGTCAGCTGCATACAGCGACACCAAGGTCGCGGAAGAGGTCAGCTGCGCGGCAGTCAGCCACCAAACGACTCGGATAGACATCCATGTCATGAGCGTCGGCAGCCATGGATAATACTTGTTGAGTCATTGAGGGTAAGCGAATGTATAATTACAGATTTTGTCTGGACCACATCGGCCTAGTGTGCAGCTTTCATCTCGAGCCAGTTCATCCTACGGCTAATTAGTTTACACTATCCAAATTTATTAAACTGTTGGCCTGTGCTTAGTTTCATGTGGCGAAACCGAGGTGTCTGGAATATTGCAACCGGGTGCCATTACCTCATACTACAATTCCAGGACATACTTTGGAAGCATGCCTTTTTCTGAGCTGTGTGTATTTGCATGAGAACCCACCGGTCGAATCCAGAACACTGTTGGAGGTGGGGAAACATAGTTGACCTCAATTATATGAGCTCATCGAATTTGATCACATGTTTATAAGAGGAACATGTTAATTTCTGGCTTAAGGTATTCTGAATACAAAAATAACTGGTTTGCTTATATAATTTTTTCCTCAAGAAAATCCGCCGATTTTGGGGCTGCCATGTCCGATATGACCCTCTCATCCAGATCGTGGGATGGGCGCCACATGACCAATGTAGTCGATGCGCCCTGAAGGCCTAATAACTAACTATCCAGGTCGTGGAAGATCCATAGATCCATTCCCTGATGAATGTCGCGGTACCACAGCCACCTGCATAGTAGGACGTAGCGATTCTCTGACAGATGTCGCGGTGACACAGCCACCTGTAGAGCGTGGTTCGATGGATCCTAGAAACTCCATCCATCAAGCCGTCGCAAGCACAATTGAATAAGTCTGCAACGCAAGATTATTCAAATGTCTGGCACTGAATGACACAATGGCCCCAGAACACACCATTGCATGACTCCTAGTAGGAGTCAGGCTAATTTCCCTTGCGGTTAGGGTGCACCCTGAATTCCCTACGTCACTTCGATGCAATTGTACATATGCATGCTGGTCTCAGAGCCTTTTTACCATTCCGAGAGCCTCACTGACCATCCCATTAACCACTCTGTCGATCTCAATCACCTGACCGTTCTTGCGACCCTTTCATCGTCCTCAACCAGAGGCCCCTTCTGCCGATAGCAGGAGCCCATCTGACCGTCTCTGGGGCCCCGTCTGTCTCGGTCGACTCAAGTGTTCTGTGACTGTCACAACTGTCACAGGGCTGTCACTGTTGGTATCTGGAACTCCTCTGATGTTCCCATAAATCAAGCGGGAGATTTCATAACACAAAATGAGAGAACAATTATGGCCGGAGGGCCGAGACGTTCGACCGCCCAGTTCCGCCTCAAAGCGGTCTGCGACTGTGCGGAGCTCCCGCGGGGCCTCCGGTCTCACCGAGCAGGACCATGGTATGGTTTTTGCAATTCTTTGTTTGCAAGGAAAAGAAGCATTCTATAATTAGACAGCTGAAGGATGCACTTTTTGGAGATTCTCGGACTTCACTGGATACTAAATATGGACGTTGCCAAAGGCCTGTACTTCGTCTTGGATAGAATAACGACACCTAAAAATAGACAGGTGAGTAGCAGGGGCGGATATAGTAATTTTTATAAGGGTACTCGTCTGGAGGGACGCATTTCCTCGACAAGGAGCGTCACTGAACATTCGTTCATCTGGCGTGCTCATGTGGTGGTGCATTCCGGCAGACTACGCATATTTGGTGTACTTGAAGATGCCTCGCCGACGTTTTATCCGGCCAGCGCAGTGCTATGCCGGTTCACGGAGATGGCCGATGACATGCAAATACTGGGAAAGCGAATTGTAAAATATATTTTGCACTAACCCTTCAACCAAATGTATTTCAAGGACATTTCGCTAGCGACGTGTATCACCGTCCTGCTTGGGAATTTTAATTTGCAATGCACGCAGAGGTATACCCGTGCTTAATGTGTACACATGTAACTTTGCATGCTTTGTCAAGTGTTGTTCATTTTAGTTTATGACTCCCATTGAGCACCTGCTTCGTCGTGAATAACTGTCCCGATGGTGGGGTGTTTTAGAATGTAAACAGGTTTTTAGCACTTTTTGCAATGTAATCTTACCCTGCATAGATGTCTGAAGAATCTGACAAAGTAGCATGCAAAATCGATTCGTTTTGAGACTATCACAGTTCCAAGGAACAGGCTTATTTTGAGCCGAAATCCGATAATAAAATGCGCATCGGCATGGGAGCACCAATCACTGAACAAATGAACACTAAAAATCGTGCAAATGTACTCGAAATAACGGGCAAATTAGTTATCTAAAATGGTTGGTTTTCGATTCAGCAACAAACACCGAATATGTACAAATATTTGTGTGGCCTTTTGTGTTTTGTTTGTGTTGCATCATGGCCTACCGGTTTACAACCTACCCGATGCTGTAATGACCCACCGTATGGCATGACGACCCACCTGATGGCGTGACGACCCACCTGATGGCGTGACGACGACCCACCTGATGGCATGACGACCCACCTGATGGCATGACGACGACCCACCTGATGGCATGACGACGACCCACCTGATGGCGTGACGACGACCCACCTGATGGCGTGACGACGACCCACCTGATGGCGTGACGACCCACCTGATGGCGTGACGACGACCCACCTGATGGCATGACGACGACCCACCTGATGGCGTGACGACGACCCACCTGATGGCGTGACGACCCACCTGATGGCATGACGACGACCCACCTGATGGCATGACGACGACCCACCTGATGGCGTGACGACCCACCTGATGGCATGACGACGACCCACCTGATGGCATGACGACGACCCACCTGATGGCGTGACGACGACCCACCTGATGGCATGACGACGACCCACCTGATGGCGTGACGATAACCCACCTGATGGCGTGACGACCCACCTGATGGCATGACGACGACCCACCTGATGGCATGACGACGACCCACCTGATGGCATGACGACGACCCACCTGATGGCGTGACGACGACCCACCTGATGGCATGACGACGACCCACCTGATGGCATGACGATGACCCACCTGATGGCGTGACGACCCACCTGATGACATGACGATGACCCACCTGATGAGGTGATGAAGACCCACCTGATGGCGTGACGATAACCCACCTGATGGCGTGACGACCCACCTCAGACGACGACCCACCTGATGACATGACGACGACCCACCTGATGGCGTGACGACGACCCACCTGATGGCATGACGACGACCCACCTGATGGCGTGACGACGACCCACCTGATGGCGTGACGACGACCCACCTGATGGCGTGACGACGACCCACCTGATGGCATGACGACGACCCACCTGATGGCGTGACGATAACCCACCTGATGGCGTGACGACCCACCTGATGGCGTGATGACGACCCACCTGATGGCGTGACGACGACCCACCTGATGGCGTGACGACGACCCACCTGATGGCGTGACGACGACCCACCTGATGGCGTGACGATGACCCACCTGATGGCGTGACGATGACCCACCTGATGGCGTGACGACGACCCACCTGATGACATGACGACGACCCACCTGATGGCGTGACGACGACCCACCTGATGGCGTGACGACGACCCACCTGATGGCGTGACGACCCACCTGATGACACGACGACGACCCACCTGATGGCATGACGACGACCCACCTGATGGCGTGACAACGACCCACCTGATGAGGTGATGAAGACCCACCTGATGGCGTGACGACGACCCACCTGATGGCGTGACGACGACCCACCTGATGGCGTGACGACGACCCACCTGATGACACGACGACGACCCACCTGATGGCATGACGACGACCCACCTGATGGCATGACGATGACCCACCTGATGGCATGACGACCCACCTGATGGCGTGACGACGACCCACCTGATGGCATGACGACGACCCACCTGATGGCATGACGACGACCCACCTGATGGCATGACGACCCACCTGATGGCGTGACGACGACCCACCTGATGGCATGACGACGACCCACCTGATGGCGTGACGACCCACCTGATGACATGACGACGACCCACCTGATGGCGTGACGACCCACCTGATGGCGTGACGACCACGGGAAGAATGCGCCAAGACGGGTGTGTCTGCCGGGGACTTGGCAGCACACATTTGGTCAATTCACACAACCAGATGTGCGAGCCCACACGATAGACGGCCCCACACTGGGTATATCTGGTCAGATACGAGGAGTCAAGGTCGGCTACCAGGAAACGCATCAGCGAGCCTGATGAGTGCGCGGGCCGGCAAGATGATAGTGGTGGTACTTGGGTTCCTTTACGACCCACCTGTCTGCTGGGTCGCAGCGTTGCACACCTATCATACCGGTTGATCGCGGGTGGACTCGGTAATCCCGCCGGTTATTGGATTCGAACCAAAGATTTCACGAACAATACTTGAATGCTCTACCGACTGATCTACCGCTGCCCCCAACTATCAGAAGCTATCCTGAGGCTGGGCGGTGGGGATTGTGGTTGAGTCATCGAGTCCCGAATGGTCACTTCGCACGTTCATCCTGCGCAATAACTGGCACGACGTAAATACAAGCACAAGCCAAAGATAAAATATTTGTTGCAGGCAAGGACATTTCGAATCGTGGAGAGCGAGAGCATCCCATTGATGGGTTAGCAGTTTAATATTTTGTGGAGAAATTACCCACAACTACGCCGACTTAGACGTGCTCCTCACCTGACAACAGAACCAATGAACTTCATCGGCATAGTTGATCGGGATTAGGATTCCTATAAGTTCCACCGATTACCGACCGAATTCATGGGAAACCAATTGGCGAAATCCTACTCAGGGATGTCAGTACTCGCCGCGATGGGCAATACTCCGAACGGAAGTGGGAACACCAATGATGGCAGAGTTATTTGCGATGAACCACATCCCGTATGGTTGACCTAGGACATTGACAAGGCGACTACACACACATGTTGAGTGCCCCGTCCGCCCACATCCATCAAATCAAGACCGGTATTACGCAACGTTTTCGGTCACCAGGCACCTGACCACCAATCGCTATCAGGCCCGTCAGGAATGACAGCTTGCATCATCCAACCCCCCCCCACACACACACATACTCATCTCACATGACGACAGGCTTGATAGGGCACCTCTGGCCAAGAGGCAGCAATCACGACAGTCGGGGAGCCCACACCATCCGCTTGGGCTTCGCTGTTGCGAGCATGACGAGCGATGCGGCTGCTTCAGATGCTGTTGCGGTTGCTTCAGTTGCGTGAACAATATTTCATGCTTTCTTTGATGCCGCCATACCCCGTCGTCTGCTAGCATCAACGGTGCCAATGCAGAAGTTAGCACCACAGGACTTCGTGCTGGTCGCAATTTTTGCCACATATATCCCGCAATAAAGCGAATTTGAGATTGTAGGTCAGAATGTCAGTCGTAGACAAGGCGGCTAACACGTTCGCCCGTGCCAGCGAAGATCTGGAGCAACAAGCGTTAAACATTACTGAGCGGGATTGGAACAAATTTCAATCACAAATGTGGCACCAGTATGTTGAGATGAAATCTGAGATGGTCAACTGTGTGAACATGATATCGAACTCGGCACTCCGCACGCATACTTTTGAATTATCCGGCTGACTATTATGAATTGGTTGTTAGTGAAATAAATCCAGTCCCGTGTGTGTTCTTGCACAGATGACAGCCTTAAAGTAAATGCTTAAGGCCCACACCAGCCTTTTGGAGGAATACACTATTCACCTTCAGCTCAGACACATCGGTAGTCAGCCCGGAAGAGAAACAGGATAGCAATGGTGCTTCGTATTGTACTTCTGGCAGAGGTCGAGAGCCTGTGGGAGTGCCTGAAGAGCCAATACTCCCACAAATATTAAACGACTCGCGACACTCGGTCTATAACATGAGGTGTACAGTGTGAGCGGCATGAGCGGTCGGAACCGACGCCAACACAATGCTCCGGACCGTACGAACACCGCATAATTGGTAACATTGAGCTTCTCGTGTCCAGATAGCAGTTCCAGTCTCGCGCACGCCGCTCTCAACACGAGCTCAGACTTTGACACATGGTAGTTACCAGTCGCACGCTACAAAACACATGTCAAGTAACTGGTATCAGTGTCTCAAATGGTGTGATATCATCACAACAAACTCAGGACCACCGCCTCCACCGGCTGGCAGTGCAGTGCACTTCACGACATCAGACTTGCTGGACCGCCAGACGCCTGCCAGGCGCCGCCGCAATGCGACCGGCCAACTGCATCACAAGGTCACTCACAGCGCCTGCTCGCAACGCGCAGGTCACTCACCACACGATTTCTCACCGCTCAACGCACATATCACGCCTCGAGCTCACTATACGATCGCATATTGACTGTAGAGAAGTTCGCGGATTTGGAAGTAATCGTCTGAGAGGCAGCCCTCGATGGTGATGTGGCCCTGCTCCTGGCGGCGCAGCGCCACGTTGCCGTTACAGCACCACAGCACGCCGCCGGAGAACTCGGACGCGATGCCCTGCCGCACCAGCGCCTGCTTGAAGTCCGACAGCCGCAGCTCGTTGATGAACACGGTGCCGTGGTTGGGTGTCTTCTCGATGGGCAGCGGCTCCAGCGTCGGGATCGCCTCCTCGGCGTCCTCAGTCTCCATGGCGGAGTCTTCGGCCGGAGTGACGTCAGATGGTCGCTGTTCGGTCGCCATGACGACCACGCCGTCCAGCCACGCCACCTCGGCGTCGCGGCCCTTGGAGAAAGTGAGCGAGGAGACGAGCGAGTCGCGCAGTCGGACCTGGTAGATGTGCGACTCGGTGGTAGCGTCCACGGGGTGACCGGCGCGCGGAATTAAGACCTTTTCTGCCACCTGTCGACGGAAACCGGCACTACTAGTGAGACAGCTGCATTACGTGCTTCAAGTGACAGAATGATCATGAGGATACACGAAGTGATGAGTCATTATAGCTGGTGCTGGCAAATCAAGCAACTGTCTATAACACAGTGTATCACTTGAAGCCGCTTACAATCGCATGCATCAATTGGGAATGCAAACAGGACACATCTTTACAGGAATGTGTCTATAACTGGTATTTTAATACATATTCATGGCTCCATTCAATGATTGGCGATTGCTTAGAAAGCACCCAGGAAGCTGGAATCACTTCAGAGGCGCGTTCAAAACACGTGTAAACAAACTGGTACAAAATCAGAGGGACCAAAGAAGGGCTTTGTGTTCTTTTACGACGCATTCAACCACTAGGTCATATGGGGTCGCCAAACTCTCAAGCCGATTGGTCGCGGGTGGACTCGGTAAATGCCGCCGGTTGCGAGATTCGGGCCCACAATCTTGAAACCAAAAGTCCGACGCTCTACCGCCTGCGCTACCTCGGCCTCCCTCAGAGGCACCGGCTACACTGGAGACCGCCCTTCTGCACTACCAGCACAGCTACACACGGAGGCGGGCATGACCTTAAAGTGTTGGTTTGGGATATCAAAGGTCCCGAGTTCAGTACTCGCGCCACCAAGAGCATTCCCAAATCCTGGGGCCCACCGGCGAAACGATGTGGGCGGAGTCATTAGCCGTGATCGTGCATAAAATGCGTCGCGAAACACCAAATAAACAAACAAATAAACAGCTACGCAGACGCGCACCAGCCACCCACCTGGGAGAACTTCGGTATGAGCGGCTTGACCATCTCCTCCGTGCCGCGGAGCAACACCAGTCGACGTGGCCGCAGCTCCTTCAGGATCCGGTACAGACTCTCGCCGTCCGTGCGACCCTCGAAGTCGATGTACGTCACGCCGGCCGCCACGTTGAACGTGCGGTAGTAGGCGAGACACTTGGACGGCACGGCCGACAGGTCCTGCATGTCCAGGTCGGGCGCGTCGGCCGCCTCACGCGCCGGCTCCGGCTTGGTCTCCTCCTCCAGCAGGGTGAACTCGCCGGCGCGAATGAGCTCGCCGTAGTCGTCGTACTTGATGCGTTCTTCCACGTGCGGGAACAGCGCGTGTTGCTTCTTGCTCGCCTTGTAGAAGAGAGGGTTGGGCTTGCCGTTGGCAAGGACAAGGTCGTGCTCCGCCTCTGCCGCCAGCGGACCCTCGCCGGCGTCCGACTCATCGCTCGAGTCCACGTCGCCGGCCAGCTCGAGAGCCTTGGCGCGCGCCGCCTCCTGCTCGCGCCGCCGGTACTCCTCCAGCTCGGCGCCCTCCAGCCGCACACGTTGCTTCACCTGCAGCGAGAGCAGGCGCTTCTTGTTGGCCACCAGCTCGCGTGCCAGTGTACCGGAGCTGGTGCGCGTCGTCAGGATCACATGGTTCTTGGCGCTGGAGCACCACTGGATGAAGAGCTCGCGCGAGAAGCCGCACTCGAGGTCGGGCGAGCTGGCGAGCACCACCTTGGCACCACGAATCCGATTGACCTCGGCCAGCGAATGGCACAACTGCAGGTGCTTGAACTGGAATGGGTTGTTGCGCGCGCCCTCGAAGCTGCGCATCAGCTTGTCGCTCATCCACTCGATCTGCGACTTGGCGAACTCGACCACGTTGTAGCTGACGTTGTTGAGCAGCGCCAACTGGTAGGTCATAAGGCCAGAGTCTTTGTTGCGCCACAGCTGGTCGAGCATGTGCGCCAACTCCAGCATCCGGCCGGCCGTGTCGATGGCCACCAGCACGTTGCCGCCGCCGCGCAGCGTCTGCAGTATGATGGTCATCAGCTGCTCGTCGCGCTGGCGCCGCCGCGCCGGCTGGTAGGTGGCGTTGTACGCGTCGGTGAGCATCAGCGACGGCCGCGACACCCGCTCCAGGTCGCAGCCGTTCAGGTGGCGCTCCTTCTTGTGGTTGAAGTCGACCGCGTACAGTATGTCCTCCTCGCCGTCCTTGACGATCTTCCACATGGTGCCGCCGATCATGTGGCCGGCGGCCAGCGGCGTGATGGTCAGGCCGTGGCCGCGCCCCTTGAGCGCCACGCTCTGGTTGTACTTGAGCTGGATGATCTTGTCGAACGCCGAGTCGACGTCGTCCAGCGTAAACACGTCGAAGTCCTCGGTGTTGTGTCGCGACTGGTACTGGTCGTAGAGGAACATCTGGCCCATCTTGTAGACGGGCACGGTGGCGTACACGGCGCAGCTGAGGCCGCACTTGCCGAACAGGTATGGCAGCGCGCCCAGATGCGCCTGGTCAGGAAACGTCAGCAACACCACGTCGATCTGGTTGATGTGCTTGCGCACGTCCTTCAGGTAGGCCAGGTTGAAGTTTTCGTCCCAGCCAGCATCCAGCAAGAAGCGACATTCGTCCACCTGTGGACAACCGGGGAAATAGTCGCTGCCAACAGGAGCTATCACACCACGTAACCAGTCACAGTTAGTCGCATAGATCACACATGTCCAGAAGAATATTCAGCAGTTGAATCAACGGATTATTGTATTGCAGAATAATTAATTTGGCACACATAAAGCATATCACAAGGTGCCATGTCATACAGTATGCCATGCCAAGAAATAAATGGAAACATCCTTGTGAATTTATTGCATCCTATGAAAACCTACAACCTCTATGGCCATGGAGTTGTAGTGCATAAAGGTGCAATTAAACTCTGAAATGCTATGACTTATCACTTATATGGACTCAGACCCATGGGTTCTGAGATTTATATGGACCCAAATTGATCAGAAGCAAACAGGTGAAAATCGCATTGACCCAGACAGGGACATACATTTACTTCCTTGAGATACCATACATTCTTACATTGATAATCATTTGCAGATTCCATGCAGCAGAGAAGTGAACACCTAGGTGATGAGGGAGAATCTGACCTGCAGGAGATGACAGTGTGGAGTCTCCCCACCAAAGCCAGTCAGTGTCTGCACCTTGATGATTGATGTCATGGTGGAAACTAATCGGAAGGCTCCCTGACGGCACTACCTGAAACGAAACACAGAAAAATGTACATTATGCAACAGCATGGATGAATCCATGTTTGTCTATTTGCTTCAACCAGCTTATGCAGTGGTTAAGCCTAAATAATAGCTTTACTGAGCAAACAGCAACAGAACTGCTGTTTTAATTGTCAGAACATGCTGTTCTTTCTACAATAAAGTAGTGCTCCCAGGCTACTGATCACAGTGCACTTATGGTTGAGACAATTTCTTGCATCTGATGTACATATTCTCTCTTTTTGCATGTCATTCTTAGCTTCTTTTTGTCTGTTCCATTGTGAACAGTTTCATATCCAGTGTACACATTTGACAACAAAAGAAGAAGATACTGACTTGCCAATAATGCCAATGCTTGACAAATGCAAATACTTGAGAAAATGCCAATGACTTGACAAAGGTCAAGTATTTACCACATGACTTCTGTCAGATTACACTGTATGCTTAGCCTTGGTTCGAGCAGTCACATCACCTTAATGCCTCCAACAGACATAAAGACATAAAAGATCAATGCAACTATTAGCCACCAGGGAACTTCATTGGTTGCACTCTGAACTGAACCAGTTGGCCACCAAATCCGTTGATCAGCCCTTGGAATACTTAAAGGCAAGTCCTCCATTCTTATGATTGTCAATGGTGTTTTTAAATATATTGAGTGTGCTGCTACTGACAATGGTTTCTGGCAGCTGGTTCCAGTGTTCTACTACCCTGTTAGTGAAGAAAGACTGTCCTAACCTTGCCCTGTTGTGATTAACTTTAATTTTGAATTGATGACCTCTAATTGCATCATTTCTGTTAAATTCAAACATTTCCCTGAGATATCCCTATTCCTGACCATGAACAAAGTTAAAGACCTTGGTGAAATCTCCTTTTAGCCTTCTATGCCTAAGTGAAAACAATATTCAATTTCTTTAATCTTTCATCCTATGCCAGGCTGCTTATGCCATTAACCGTTTTTGTTATCCTCTTTTGTACTCTCTCTAAAAGCAAACAACTTTTCCATAACTAGGGGACCATGCTTGGACACAGTATTCCAAATGTTGCCTGACATATGCAGAGTGAAGACAGGAACATGCAAGTAAGTCATCAGGAATGATGACTTCCTTACTTTTGCATGACACATTCCTATTTATTGCCATAAGCATTCTTAGTGCCTTCTTCCTGGCTTCTTTGGTCTGTGCTGATGCCCCCAATTTTGTGTTCAGAATACCACCTAAGTCCTCCTGCTGAGTCACAGATAGTACTTTGCCACCCATCAAGTATTGAGCATTTATATGCTGCCTACCTACATGCATGATTTTGCACTTAACAAAATTGAATTTCATTTGCCATTTTATAATCACTTCACAAGTTCATCCAAGACTTCCTGCAGTGAGACCTGCTCATTATGTCGTGTTCTAGCCTTGATAATTGATTCTAAGTGCCTTGCAAACTAGGAATGTGACAGGTGATGAGATAAACATCATTTATCTCATCACCTGTCACTGAACTGTGGGGTTCAGCTGGCAGATTAGTCATATCTTCCAACATAAACACTGATTTGAACTGCTTGCTCAGCTCCTCAACCATCTCATCATCCTCACTCAATGTAGTCCCATTTACTTCCAGTGGACCAATTGTGCTAGAAATTTCACTAAGCTTGTAAAAACTAACTACATTTTTGCTGTCCCCATTACAGTTCCTAGTCAAATCCAATTAAGTTGCTAGCTTTGCTGCTCTGGTTTTGTGCTTCACAGCATCTCTTGCTTTTTGATACAACCTTCTATTTATGATATTTGAAGCTTCTTTAAATGCTCTAAATGCATCTTTCTTAGCCTTAATTGCTTTTGTTAAATCTGGGATAAGCCATGCTGGCTTTCCTACCCATCTTTTGCACCTTTCATTTTGCTATTAAATGCTCTTAAGACATTTTTTTTTAAACTTCCAGTCTGATGTGGCATTTCAAGAAAAACATTGTGGAAGGATGCTTCCAAACTCGTTTAAGACAATGTGTCCCATGGGAAATGCTATTTTCAATTCTTCAAATATGGGTGGTAGAGGTTATTTGTTCTGATGTCAACTGCCAAACCCCTCCCTGCTACTGAATTCAATGCATTATCCTATGCAGCTCAAAATAGTGGAATAATGAGCAGTGCAAGATGTTGTTTGTAGTTTAATTATGCTGAATGTGCATTTCCATATTCATTTGATGAGAATGATGTGGTTATGTTGAAAAGTGTTTGCCATGAGCCTCATGTCTCTTGAATGCTCTACCTCATGTTATTTTTTGTATTTGATGGATGTATTGGATCTGTTCCTGACACTGCTCCAAGCTGTTCTGAGCAACTTGGAGTAGCTGCTCCATGTTCCTATGCATTTTCAGAGATCAGAGTAGCTCCAATCTACTCCGACTTACTCCAGCCAAGAGCAGGGGCAGCCTGCAGCAACTTGGAGTTGCACACATGTGGTGCTGTAGAAGCATTTGCAAAGCTTTAACTTTCAAGTGTCTCATGGAACTGTGAGGGAGTTTGTGTGATGTGTTAAACAAATTATTGTATTATCCTTGAGGATGTATTTTCCTTTCAGAGACATGAACACTGAACTTCTCCACATTGTACCACTCCACACATCATATATGTGACCATAACACAAGCACAAACAGCCAATTTCTACTCAAAATTGCTCCAGACATTCCAGTGCTCGTTTTTACTGAGCCTGCTCCAAACTACTCCATGTTGCCCTAATTTGCTGTAATTTTTTTTAGGAGGGTCAGGAATGCACCCATTCAATCTCTTTGGTGCAGATTTTTGCCCCCTCCTCCCAGTAAGTTTCAGCATGGATTTTTAACCAAGGCTGGTGCACATCATCAAGTTGCTTGCCTTACTTTACAATCTGAATCTTAACCACATTCATAAATTGACAATATTCCCCACAATACCACATCTGGTCTAAAAAGTTATTATTGCAATTCAAGGTATTCATGACACACATTTTACCTCCATGAAGCAAACAAAGTGGCTAGGTTTGGTTAGCTTTGGCTTTTGTCTTAAGTTGATAAAACAATGTGTGAAATTAAAAAAAAATAATGTATTTTCTTCTACAACAGGTCAGGCTAACCACTAAAAAAATGTTGATGTAATTGTCCAAAAATATTGAAGGTCACTCCCTTATGGTTTCCCTAAAAGCTCTTGGAAATATAAAATGGTACCTGTGAGAATTCACTAGCTCCATACATAAACAAAATGGTATGTCTATGCAATGAACCTTCATATTTTGGTAGACAAGTCCATCATTTATGAATACCACGATCTTTTTGTTATTTATGTGCTGAGCATAATGCGAGCGACATCCAGATAGGTGCTCGGGGAAACAGAACACTCACACATCCCCTCTTTTCCTACCTACCTACCTAGGTAGCCAAGGCAGAGATGGTGAGGTTTCACTTTTCTTTCTATCAACACAGGACCAACTACCAATCAATCCAGCGTTATCCCAGCATAGCATTTATCATGTACTTTCAATCGTGCGCTTTATATAAGTATGATCATCACCAGCTATTATACGAAGAAGCGCGACAGATTTAATCGGCCAACACGCCAGTAAACACCACTGCGGACCCGAAGACCAGCCGAAATGGCGCGCTGAAACTGTATTAGGATAGCGTAGCTAAATATCATGAATGTCTACTGCAAGGTCTACAGCTTTCTTCAATCTTGCTTAAAATCACCAGTCGAGGTTAATTTGTCATGGTTAAAATCGTAGATATTTTATATTCTTCGATGCATACATATATAATCCGAGTAAAAAGAGGTCTGCATCATACTTGATTTCAGTTCATCACTTTTTCTTAGCTCGATTGCGGCCTGAGCCGTGCTTCCATCACAATTGCGTCTTTTAGCGACATCTATATCACCTCGAGCTGTGAAGGCTCTCGGAGCATCTATGGGATGACTAGGTGGCGCTACCAACGTCAGGTTTCTCGGTTTTGACAAGTGCTGGTGTCCATATTTATCTTGAATACGGCGGATACGACTGCCAGGTGTTAGAACTTGCCAAACTGGTAAGCATGGGCGACGGAACTGGGAAAGAGGGGTGAGTAACAGGGGGCCAGTGGCTCCCAGTACAGCGGCTTGGCTCCTTTACGCACACTACATAAACTTGAGATGCTGCAAACTCACACTGGAACATTCCACAAACAGCTAAGCTGCCGAAGAAGCCTACAATACAATAGAAATAATAAATACAATAAATACAACCTCACATGAAAAAAATACGACGGAGAACATGACGGAAGAAGAGCCCGCCAGAAAACAAGAAGAGGCCGCCTTTTTTATGAACCCAAGATAAAAAAGAAGGCCCTCAGGGATGGAAAGGGAGGACCCCGAGACGAGA
This sequence comes from Imbricaverruca yamaguchii, assembly GCA_034440575.1. Lineage (NCBI taxonomy): Eukaryota > Metazoa > Arthropoda > Thecostraca > Neoverrucidae > Imbricaverruca > Imbricaverruca yamaguchii. The sequence goes on from JAOTOL010001541.1 coordinate 1,147,686, forward strand.
CAGGACCATAGACCATGCAAGATGGCCAAAGAGAACGACCCACTATTATTGAAAGGAGGACTCCAGTTTGGAACATAATGCTCCAAGATTGTAAAGAAAACCCTCAGCGATGAAGGGGAGGCCTCTGAGACCGGATAGTAGGAACAGTGTATGTAATCTCCGTTGTGTTCAGGCTCCGAGTTCATGCTCGCCGCGGACCCATGTCCCACACTTCAATTCCTATATTCGACGGTACAATCAACATCGTTGTCGGCTCGGGCAACCTCGGACAGCCCCGCGCCCACCAATGTGTGCCATTGCGTCCCGAGTCCAACTTCCGGCTCCGTCGCCAAGGTGATCCGACGTCACCTCCGGATGGCCCCAAGCGACCCGCCGAAGAGGCACACCCAGCAAATTGTAATTATATATATACATATCTACAACACAGATATATATATATATATATATATATATATATATATATATATATATATATATATATATATATATATATATATATATATATATATATGTAGGGGGCCCCTGAATATTTAGTGCTAGAAATCTGATGTTTTCGGAAAAATGTGTGTGTGGGGGGGGGGCAGGTAGGGGTTTAGCTCTTCAGACGTTCCACCTGGACCAAATCCTGGCTACGCCACTGCTTTAATTCTGACTAAGATTAAAGTTTGAGGTGCTCAAAATGTCATCCTCCTCATGTCTTACCCCGCGACGTATTTCTTGAGATAAGACAATCAAAGCTAAGTACTGCATACGCTTGTAACAAGCTACATCATTTTAGTCCGATAATTTGTATTCTGCTCCTTTCTCTTTCTTTCTCTCCCGCTTGCGCTCTCTCTCTATCTCTCTCTCTCTCTGTCTCTCTCTCTCTCTAGGGGCGGGGATGGCCGTGGTCTCAAATATCGGTTCTTGGATCAAGGTCACGACTGTAGCGCTCAGACGTTGGCACTGCCCATGGCGCCAAATAGTTTTTTTTGGGAGGCGACATTGAGCGTATGTGCAGAAATTATCAATATACAACACCGGGCTCTCTTTATTTTTTTAATCTCTCTCAAATATGTTCTTGGTGGTCTGGCAGACCTTGCCACTCATGCCCATGCCTCATGGGCATTGAATGTGGAGAAATATGCTACCCCCGGCCTCTACTCATATATTTTTTTGGTGGTCTCTACTCAAGTACTCATGCCCACCTCCATACAACACTTTGTGTATCAATACCATAGGCATAGGAACAGGGGGCAGGAGGGGGCATGCCCACCCACTTTTCAAAGTGTGTGGGGGGGGGGGGAATAGTAACTGGCCCTCCCATTTTTGAGACATTTAAATATACTAAAAGGCAGCATGTACACATTTGAATATGTGAAAAACTTCCTGCAATCCATAACAAAGTAAAACTTACACATATCACATTGTAGCACTTCATTTTTTTAAGTCATGCACACATGGACATGCCCATACAACAACGCAACTAATCCAGGAGTTGATATAATGCAACACATGTATGGATATTCACACCTTATACATACTACTGGCATATAATCTGGTTTATACTGACTATAAAGCAGATTACGTGCAAACCGGTACCAAAATACACTCACACTAGAGTTTCATTGTGGTTCCTTTACTGTTCACATATTTAGCATTCATTGGATTGCTTACAGTATACAATTATAGGCGTTGAGGAAGTAACGTAACACAATCAAGGTAAGACGTATAATTTGTAGCTGCAAGTTCTTTGCTTTGGTATTACACAGCTACGCATTATACATGGCCTATCTCCTAACTGAAATACACTTCAACATTTACATCTATTTTGATTATTGAAGCATACAATTACTGCCACGATGTGTACCTTGCGTGACTGTAGTATGATATAGAAAGTAAACATTCCACATTTCAATGGGTTTTCGCAGTTTAGCACAGCACACAGATATCCAACCTTTTCAGTGAGATGCCTGTGTATGATTGGTGCCGGCATCCAACATAACATAATACTTATTTTCATCAGTTATTATGGCAGCATAGACACAATAATGAAGTCCACAACATATTACATCAACTTCAAGCGCGGAACACCCGCGCTTGAAGATCAAGGTAAGACTATGGATCAGAATCTCAGAATCCTCGAGTGGATTAGGCGCTCGTGGTGCGACCTGACAAGGTCACACGAGGATTATTATGAAGAGTAATGATGTGATGAGCAACGAGGGATGTGACCTGAGAAGGCACATGGCGAGCATGACAGCTGACCCGAGTGGATCTTCAGCTGAGTAACTGCGTAGTGGCATTGACAGCACGTTAACACGCGCCCTGGAGGGCCTCGGAAAATTACGCGCACTGGAGGGGGGTGGGGGTGGGATTCAGCCCCTCCCAAGATCTCGGCTCCTACTAAGGCTAGAACAACGAAATTCGTAGAGTGGATGGGCACGATAGTAAACTCCATTGTGTTCAAATTTCATGACCTTAGGCATCTTCAAGGCCAAATGAGGTCAAAATAGCAAAATTTTTGGTTTTGCATGGCTTGGTTTGTCATTGTTATGGATCGCTGTGATTGTTTAAATTCTCCTAAATTGGCATTAATGATGTTGTGGACATTACTAATGATCTAATACAGATGCCAGATCCACTATTTGACCTCAGGTCCCCCATATAGGAGCACTTTAGCAGGTCATTACCTGCTCCAGTTACCGGAACCGGGCTGCCCACCCGACTGCTCCGCTGGACGGTTCGGAACAATCGTCTTCGCAAAGATAGGAGTGAAATACATGAATAAAGTATTGAAACGCTTAGGCACACAATGACAAACAGTAGATTTCGGGATGTGTAGGGAGTAACATGCAAAGTGACATCAATCGCATATTTGCATTTTTGACAACATTCCAGTTCACCAAGTTTTGTTCTATTAGCCTGTCATGAACTTGACCTGAATTGACCTCAGCAACCTAACATTATTTTTAAATTATATAGTATCACCAAATGCATCAAACAAGTCGCTAGTGTTGTCAAGAACAGTTCCATTTTACCAATATACGGAAGTGCATCAGCGCTGACTTTTGTGGTCTGGCGCTGCGAATTGTTTTTACTTTAATGACGTTTAACTTGAAAAGTTCTTAGCCTATTTTTGTTGTTCTTACTTTAAACAATGCGGTGATCATTTACAAGTAGGTACTGAAAAACTGGCGTATGTCGGCCGGTAGAATATGGAGTTATGTATGAAAAATAGGAGGGGTGATCGGATTTCGCCATCCCCCTCCAGGGCGTGTGTTAGCCAGTCATAAACTTGACCTGACTTGACCTTGGTGACCTGACATGACTTTGATACAATACAGCATAACAATGTACACCAAACAAGTCGCTAGTTTTGCCAAGAACACTTCCTTTTTGCCAATATGCGGGAAGCGCATCAGCGCCGATAGTTTTAGTTTGGCGCTGAGAAATGTTTTTTACTTTAGCGACACCTAACTCGAAAATATTTCGGTCGTTTTCATTTTTCGTACTTTAAAGAACGTGCCGGTCATTTATAAGCAGGTACACAAACAATCATATATATCGGCCCGTAAAATTTGGAGTTATCTACGAAAAACCGGAGGTGTGGGCGGATTTCGCCCCATCCAGGGCACGTGTTAAACATTGAATTCAAATTATGTCGTTGAAAAGAAATGGTTCGTAAGCTGCTGGTGCCATGACATGTAGCAATCTCCGCTTAAGAAAGACACTGGTCCCAGAATTTGTCCAATGAAGATTCGCGCAAAATGTATTCGATTTTGTGCGATGTACTCCATGGACATCATGGTTAAGCTACACAATACGCAGTGGCGTACCGAAGGGAAAGAGCATTGAAGCAGTCACTCTCCCCACGAAAGGTTGTGGGCCCGCAATAATTGCGCCTGGGTTCAGAAAAATAGCGCTAGTCTCCCTAAACATCATGCTGGTGTTCCCAACAATCGCACCTGGGCCCATGCAAATCACTGGGGCCGCCAAAATGTCGCACAGCGGTCCCAGAAAATGTGGCTGAGGCCTCCAAAAATCCCACCAAGGCCCCTGAAAATCACATTGAAGGTGTAAAAAATCGTCCCAGGTGCGTAAAATGACGCTGATGGCCCCAAATGTGAGACCGAGCCCCTGGCAAATACCGTTGGGCCTAGAAAAAGTCGCATCGGGATCCGGATGAGTCGCGCCAGGGTCCCACAAAATCACGCTAATGCCTTAAAAGGTAGGGCCGGGCCCCTGCAAATCGCCCCCGGGGAAAAGTTTTTCCGGGCCCCAAAAAATACACTGGGCCCAAAAAAGGCTGGTCAGGCCCTCAAAGTCACGCTGGGTCCCAAAAGGTCAAGCGTTGCCCCTGACAATCGCGCTGGGGGAACAACAACTTGGTCCGTGGCCCCTGAAAACCACGCTGGGAGCAGAAAAGGTCGTGCCGTGGTCCGTGAAAATCATGACGGGGGCCAGAGAAAGACGGACTGGGCCGCCGAAAATCACGCTCTAGGCCAAAAAAGTAATGCCATGGTTCTCGAAAATCACAACGGGGACTCAAAACGTCATACCCAGGCCCATGAAAATTGCGCTAGGATCCTGACAAGTCGCACTGGGGCCCCAAAAGTATCATCGGGAATACCCAACAAATGAAGCCGGGGCAACGAAAAACCAGTCTGGACATGAAAAATCACTCTGGGCTCCTATCAGTCGATCCAAAAGAAAGCAGAACGTGTTGGACCCCAAGGACGTGCCGAGGCTACTAAAACTCGCGACATGTATCCAAAAAATGAAGACATGGTCCAAAAGTCACACTAGACTAGACCTAAAAACGTCGCGCCGCTGCCCTTGGAAATCACATTAGGGGCCCAAAAAGTTCCGCCGGAGCCCCACAAGTCGCAGCTGGCTTCCCAAAAATCAATTCCTACCCGGAATGTTACTGTACGACCACAAACATTGCGTCAAAGACCCAAACAAAAACGCTCTGGCCCAGAAAAGAAACGCCTTGGAGCACCGAAAAATGCACCTGGAGACTGAAGAATCGTACCGGGGCCCAAAAATATCGCGCAAGAGGCTTACAAAAAAACAAAACAAGAAGACAAGTCGAACCCCAGAAAATCACTAAAGGAGTCCATCGAGTCGACCCGAGCACCCGAATTTCAGAAGAGGCTCTGAAAAAAGTTATCCAAAGGGCCGTCCTACTCTTGAGGGTATCATCGGGTGAAAAAATTCATTGAGCAGCCGCAGTGGCATACCAAAGAGGAAAATTCCTCTCCCTCCATCCTGAAGAGGTGGTCTTCCAAGAACCCAATAATCGCGTAGGAGTCCCTAGAAATGGTTCTGGCGCCCCATAAATTAACGTCGTGCCCCCAGAATAAAACGTTATGAATAAATGCAACCGGCACCAAAACACTTGCACCGAACCCGAATATTTGCGCTAGAGAATGCCAGATGCGCACTTACACGAAATAGAGATTTAAAAAAAAATGTTCGAGCCAGGAAAATCGTTGCTTAGCTCAAACGTACCGCCTTAGCAAATCACATAGGGCACCTAAAAAAGTATGGGAGCTCGAAAAACTGCTGCGGGACACCAAACAAATGGCATAGGGGCCCGACAAAATTAGGCCGTGGCTCGAACTTTATGTGATTCAGAAGTAAATAAAAAATGCGTCGAGCCCAGAACACTGGCGTCGGATCACTCTGGAACCAAGCGCATGGGCCAGGAAAGTCGCGACGGGACCCCGATAAATTATACTGGTGACCCAATATCGTGCTGAGTTCCCACAAATGTGAGCGAGGAACCCAAAATAAATAAAGGTGGATCCTAAGAGCACAACTGGAGGATGCAAATATACCTGGCCCTCTAAAGTGTACGGACTCTAACAAAAAGCGGCAGGGCCTTAAAAACCATGCACATTTGTCTTCAGAAAAGCCATACACGAACACCACACAATCGTGACGGTCTGCCAATCTTGGTCTGCCACAGATCGGATCGAATAACTTTCAACCAGCGATCACCCGTCTTTCCTCTTTCTCATCCTTTCCAGCAACCCGTCCCGTCTCGGGGTGGGTGGGGAGGGGGTCTTCAACCGCCCCCTCGGGTTTTTCGCGGATACCGGATGAACGGCGCGCGGCAGCGCACCCAAATTTGGCATACCTTTTTCCACATCAATTTGACATTCCGATTCAAAATTTTTAGGTCAGGTCATATAGGTTCAACGAGTTAGTCAAGGTCGAGTAAGGTCACCTCCAAAAAAGTTCAATCAGTCATCACGCTTTAACGGATACAGATATTTTAATGAAACTTTCAGCGTTTGCTTATCTTTACGGATGCAACAAAACATACGAGTTTAATTTGTCATTTTTTGGTCTTTGACTACATATAAATTTTGCGTATTTGCCATATTGTAGTTCAAACATATGATTCTGTCTAAAGTAAGCATTTTCTATTAGGGCAAGTTGACTTCCAACAACATTTCTCTGCTCTACCCACTGGAGAAGGAAAATTAAAGAAAACTTGAAAACTCAAAATTTTGCCAACAAATAAGCTACACTCTTGCTTATTCTTTCTCATCACCAACACCGGTGACATTTACAACGGGGGACATCTAAGATACCTATAGTACAATATTATGGAAACTAGAGCACAATATATCACTGTATGCTTGTCATTGAGACTGTAATGAGCTTGCATCCCTCCCCCTACGCAAATAGCGGAAGTTGAAGAAACTTTGTTTGAACAATAATAGATACTAATGGTTTAATTTACACCAGGAAGATGAACCTATTATTACAACAAAAAATCAGTCAGTCGTGAAGTTAGTTCCAAATTCAGAGTGAAGTGTCAATTTGAAAGTACTTATACTGAGATGATAGTTCTTTTTCAGAACCACATGTTGCTGTCAGCCATAGGCGTGTTCAGGGGGCCTGCCCCCTCCCCTTAGTGGTGCATGTTGTGTGTTCACTATCAAAATAATCGGGTTCCCTACCCAAAAGTGCTCAGCTATGGTACTTTACGGAATCCCTGAGTGCGCCCCTGCTTTTGACCCTGTTCCACCTACTCTTTCAAACGCTCCTACGCCTATGATCAATACCTTGCAATAAGGTGAAGCTCGCCCACCTCTGCCGACAGACCCAAAGTGAGTTTCTGCCACTACAGTCCCCACAAATTTATCACATGTTCAGTTAAAGTAAACAGGCCTGCCTCAGTTAACACCGTGATAAAGTCACGTTCATTCGGAAGAGTGGACACCTCGGAACTGACCCTTGACCTTGGTGAGATTGACTGGGTCCAGGTCACTGGTCGCATCTCAGTAACTGATAAATGGGACACCATGCTGAGATTGCTGACACCTATTCTCGACGAGCACCTGCCACTCAGAAACATAAAAATTCAGAACCCAACAGCACCACATGTCAGCGAAGCTACCAAACATCTCATGCATCGGCGAAATGTAGCCTTGCGCTTAAAAGATAGAAACATTTGCAAGTACTTAACCGACAAGTTCGATCAGCTATTAGAGCTGACTGTAGGGAAGAGATTAGCGGAAAGATAGCGCAGAAAGGTACATCAGCTGCGTGGCGTGCTATCAAGCCTATTATCGACACAAAAAAGGATCTCACAGAGTACGACCTCAGGTCCTACCTGAGCAGCTCAATCAATATTTTGTTAGTGTTGGACCAACAGTAGCAGCAGAGGTCAAACGCCAGGCAAGCATGCCTGAACACACATCTCCCAGTTGCCGGCTATCGCGCGTCTCTACCAGCTCCTACAAGGTATCACCCATATCTCTTGAACAGCTGGCCAAAATCGTCATAAACATGAAAAGCACAAGTGCGTGCGGATCCGACGGGACCTGTATTAAGGTTATCAAATTTCTGTTCTTTTTTATCGGCGAAGTGCTGTTCGACATTATGAACACAGGCCTGACCACAGCTGATATCCCCTCCAGTTGGAAACAGTCAATAGTAACTCCCATTCACAAATCAGGAGATCCTTCGGATCCCTCTAATTTTAGACCCATCTCACTGGTTCCGGTTATTCCGGTTAGGTCACTGAGAGGGTAGTGCAGAAACAACTCAATCACTACCTAAACTCAAACCACCTACTGGCCCAAACTCAGCACGGCTTCAGACCACACCACTCTACGGAAACAGTCCTTATCTCAGTCACGGACAAAATACTAGCAGCAATGGACCGTTCGGAAGTAGCTCTCCTTTGCATTCTGTACCTCAGTAAATGTTTCGATGTAATAGACCACACCAAACTGCTCATTAAACGTGAACTCAATGGAATCGATACCGACTGGTGGGATTCCCATGTAGCCGTTGTGGTCCGCAAGTGTACTGGGTTCCTTCTGGCAACGAGCCATCTGCGTCACCATCTGCCGACCAGTACCCTCTTCAATATAGTCAATAGCCTAGTTATATCCAATATCCGATACTGCATATCTGTTTACGGGAACGGGTCGTCAGCAAACATCCACAGACTAGACAAAATCGTTAACTTCGCCACTAGGGTCGTGTCAGGTCTACGGAAATTTGATCATATTTCTGATGCCCGAAACGAGTTGGGTCTCCTCACTGCAGCTGATCTGTATCTATTTCACAGTCTCACTTTGATCCACAAGATCATTCTGACGGGTGAGCCTACGCACATTGCAAGTGAAATCACTTCAAACTCTACCCTACGAAACCGTCACACACGTGCAGACGACCACCTGTACCTGCCAGCCATACACAGAGAGGCTGACCGCAGGAGATTTCTCTACTCGTCTGTCTTCCACTACAACAAACTTCCTACTGAAACAAAAAATATCGAGGCTGTCTAACTTCAAGAAATATGCACTAGCGTATCTCTACGAACAACACTAGTCACACAAAAAACTTACACCATGGATATGTGTACACTATGAAGTCACCTTTAGTCCATCGCTTTCCTATCACTTCTACAAGCCACTCGTGTATAGCTCGTGTTGCTAGTACGGTGTATGTAGGTCGGAAAGTGATATGGATACTGTATTATGTTGGCGTACGAATGTTTGTTGCGCATCTGCTCCCACTATTGACTACAAATCTATCCTTTCTTTGCAAATATCTATGAGTTAAATCCAGACTGTCCTTAACAGCCACTGCACGTGGAGGGCATGTATTGTGAAATAAATAAATAAATACATATCGCTTTACACTGCATACAATGATATCACTTGAATCTCCCTGAAGTATATGCTGATCGCACTCCTGCCGATATATTTTACGTCGTTGCACTGAATTGTAAAGTTCATCGTCGTTGCATCCAATCAGGGACCTTTTCCTGGTGAAAATCCGTCGTTGAAGTCACCCTTGTCTTCTGTAAAATTTGTTCCAACCACAGTTTGGAAAAAACATGCTACACCCATGCTCAGAGCACCCTTTTAGTTGACATGATGTATATATGCAAGATTAGGGATATATCATATTGTTTCCAATTTCCACAATAGCACCTATAGCGCAGTCGTTTCTGGAGCCCTGGACGGCGTAACTAGCTTTGCTAATGGTCTAAGAGGGCTTCAAGAATATCCTTTACTAATATCTAGTGGCGGGATGTGTCCAGCAAGAAACACGAACGGGGAGCGGTATGACCTACCTTGACTTACTTATCATGACCTGTTTCTCATCCTGGAATTTAATGTAATTAGGTCGCACGGGTATGCAAGGGCACTCCTGCCTACCTATTAATGGATAGGAGAATGAAAAAAATGCTACGTTCTTGCACAATTGGAACACAGCCATGAATCATTACTGTGCTCTCAAAAAACGTCAAGTTGCGTAGCCCTGGTCGTCAATGGCCCACTTAATTAAGCAGAGAGCTGCTCAGCTGACAGGCTCGTAAAGACGCTGCCCGACGAGACAGGGACTCGTTATGCCCTGCCACCAGCGAGCGGGCCTACGTCCTGCTCAGCAATGAGTCCAGCTCCACCCAGCCAGAGCGCTCCTGCAAGCCGGCGCTGGGCCACCAGCAGCAGACCGCACCAGTGACGTCACCGTCGCTGGTAAAGCCCAACAACACTGGGCCAACGTGGGATGCCGCGTCGCCGCACGGCCGGCCGAGAGCCCAGCTGACCCAGCGGAAATACTCCTGCGGTGTGAAAGCATGCTGTTGTTGTTTCCCATTTTCAAATCCAGTGATCAAGCGGAACCTAGTAATTTTAGGCCAATTAGTGCGCTGATTGTCATCGCAAAACTAACAAAAAAAAACTAGTCGACACACAGGTAGCAGGCTACATTTCTAAGCGGTGTATGCTGATGCCTGACTGTTACACAGTGCGCCTGCCAGCAGCGTATTGCGTAGCCACCGACCTATGGGCGTACACTATATACCAATGATTATCGGGGTAGTCACCAGTGCAGCCTGCCCGCGGCAGTCAGAGGTCAGCAGCCAGTGCATCGCAGCCCGCGCAGCCGTCCACCGCAGCCAGTGCAGCCCGTCCACCGCAGCCAGTGCAGCCCGTCGCGCCAGGCCGTGCCGCAGTCAGTGGAGCCCGTCTACCGCAGACAGTGCAGCCCGTGCATCGTATCCAGTGCAGCCCGTCTACCGCAGCCAGTGCAGCCCGTCCACCGCAGCCAGTGCAGCCCGTCCACCGCAGCCAGTGCAGCCGTCCACCGCAGCCAGTGCAGCCCGTCACCGCAGCCAGTGCAGCCTCCACCGCAGCCAGTGCAGCCCGTCCACCGCAGCCAGTGCAGCCCGTCCACCGCAGCCAGTGCAGCCCGTCCACCGCAGCAGTGCAGCCGTCCACCGCAGCCAGTGCAGCCCGTCCACCGCAGCCAGTGCAGCCATCTGCCACAGACAGAGCAGCCCGTCCACCGCAGCCAGTGCAGCGTCCACCGCAGACAGAGCATCCCGTCCACCGCAGCCAGTGCAGCCGTCCACCGCAGACAGAGCATCCCGTCCACCGCAGCCAGTGCAGCCCGTCCACCGCAGCCAGTGCAGCCCGTCCACCGCAGCCAGTGCAGCCCATCTGCCACAGCCAGTGCAGCCCATCTGCCACAGCCAGTGCAGCCCATCTGCCACAGACAGAGCATCCCGTCCACCGCAGCCAGAGCAGCCCGTCCACCGCAGACAGGCATCCGTCCACCGCAGCCAGTGCAGCCCGTCCACCGCAGACAGAGCATCCCGTCCACCGCAGCCAGTGCAGCCCGTCCACCGCAGCCGAGTGCAGCCCGTCCACCGCAGCCAGTGCAGCCCGTCCAGCGCCGCCACCGCAGCCAGTGCAGCCCGTCCACCGCAGCCAGTGCAGCCCGTCCACCGCAGCCAGTGCAGGTCCACCGCAGCCAGGCAGCCCATCTGCCACAGACAGAGCAGCCCGTCCACCGCAGCCAGTGCAGCCCGTCCACCGCAGACAGAGCATCCCGTCCACCGCAGCCAGTGCAGCCCGTCCCGCAGACAGAGCATCCGTCCCCGCAGCCAGTGGCCCATCTGCACAGACAGGAGCCGTCACCGCAGCCAGTGGGTCCACCGCAGACAGGCACCCGTCCACCGAGCCGTGCGCCCGTCCACCGGGGCCCGTCCACCGCAGCCAGTGCAGCCCGTCCACCGCAGCCAGTGCAGCCCGTCCACCGCAGCCAGTGCAGCCCGTCCACCGCAGCCAGTGCAGCCCATCTGCCACAGCCAGTGCAGCCCATCTGCCACAGACAGAGCAGCCCGTCCACCGCAGCCAGAGCAGCCCGTCCACCGCAGCCAGTGCAGCCCGTCCACCGCAGCCAGGCAGCCCGTCCACCGCGACAGGGCAGCCCGTCCACCGCAGCCAGTGCAGCCGTCCACCGCAGCCAGTGCAGCCGTCACGCAGCCAGTGCATCCCGTCCACCGCAGCCAGAGCAGCCCGTCCACCGCAGCCAGTGCAGCCCGTCCACCGCAGCCAGTGCAGCCCGCTCGGTCGTACTGAGCAGCGACGGCGTGCCACTGCAGCTGGGCAGGCGGTGGGCTTCTCTGCCGCTGAACCCCACACTCTTCATATAATTAACATGCTACTTGTCAGCGGAAATGCTCCTGCGGTGTGAAAGCATCTCTGTTGTTTCCAATTATCAAATCAAGCGATAGAGCGGAACCTAGGAATTTTATACCAATTAGTGTGCTGATTGTCATCGCAAAACTAACTGAAAAACTAATCGACACACAGGTAGCGGTCTACATTTCTGAGCGTTGCATGCTGATGCCTGACTGTTACAAAGTGCTCGTCCCAGCAGCGCATTGTGTAGTCGTGTACATATGGGCGTACATTAGATACAAATGGTTCCCGGGGCAGCTTTGGACATCAAGAAGGTCATTTGACTCTCTCAACCACCTCCATTAAGTGACACCCATGGTGATATCATTGACGGCATCAGCGAGATATCTTTGAGCAGAGATGAAGGCCAAACAACAAGTGTTGTCTCATGTAATCTGTCCAAGGCGTTTGATTGTGACGACCAAGAAAGCCACCTAACACAATTCCAGTGACATGTCCAAGTCGATTGCGGGGGGCGGGGGGCGGGGGCTGGGATATCACAAAGGGTCCGATGCTAAAAAGAGTACCGCATGTGGACATCACCTTGCAGCTGGCCGTAGGTGAACATGTATGGTCATCAAAATAATAATTGTTTTCCTTTATTTTGTCTCGGAACAATGTTTAGCATGGCTTGACTTCCCTCGAGTAAACCTACCTTTGTCGACCACTCCGAATGCGTGGTTTGAGACGTCTTCCCTGATCGGTAAATTAATGGTGTCATTTTCGGCTGGGATTGGAGGAAATTGGCTTTGGGCTTGATCAATGCCCTCCACATACGTAGTGGCATATCCAGTTCAGCTTTACCGTGCTGTTTAATCTCCGCAGCGGGGAATATTATATACACCGGCTCTCAGCACCAAATCAATGCAGCAGCTGGGCTGTCTGGCCTTTACCATCGGACTCACTGCTCATTGGGGGCCTCGCTCACAATGTATGCCGCCAATGCCAGGCGACGGCATCGGCGGCGTATCTGGCACAAGTAGTGAAATTGAGATCGGCCTACCGCAGCAATAAAGACCATATCCTGAGTGTGGCAAAACCGACCAACAAGCCAACCAAGCAAAGAGCGCCGAAAAACTTTTTTTGCAAACTCGCAAACTCGAGCTGAAGCCTGGACCAGCTGCCGAGTGCGTCGCGAGGCCGACCACCACCAAGAGGCCTCGGCGCCACGGTCGTGACCCAAAGGTCATTGCCTACGAGTAACAGCATGGGGCAACATGGCAGGCCTGATTACGCCGTGAGCGTGCTACTTAGCCGAGCCAACGCCAGCTGTCGGACGAACAGGACGCCAAGCCCACGGAGGACTCCGACCACAAACCTCTCGACCAGCTGCCTTGGACAACCATCTTGCTAGATCTACAACTTCATTTCAGGTTGGTCCGGCGGTGCCGCCAACCCCTCCCCCCCCAATACCGCCGATATTTGTAAAGTGTTCTCCTTTCTCTCCTGCTCCACCACCAAACCCAAGACCCACACTGAACACTCCTACGCACCATGCCTTACACCACAACAGACGAACCGACAGGTGATTTCTATGTCTGCCGCCTGGTCGATGGTCGGCCTATGACCAGCCTCGACCCTTGGAAGGTGGAGACTGAAATCACCCGTCGGACACAAGCTCCCCTACACGCACGCCCTCCAAAATCTGGGGAGCTATTGATCCAGGCCTGCAACACCACGGACGCAAACATCTTAGAGCACATCACACATCTCTTAGGCAAACAGGTCACCATAACACCAGACACACACCGCAACACCTCTCAGGGGATCATACACGCATGGGAGTTGGAATGGATGCCTGAGGAGAGCTTGGCTCGCAGATTTGCGAGCGAGGGGATCTCCTCGGTATACCGGCCCCCTCCCCCACAAACAAACCAAACACTCACATTCTCATCCTGACTTTCACATCCAAACAACAACCCACACATGTCACAGCTGGTTACATCACATACAAAGTAACACCACGTGCACCCCTCCTTCGTCGCTGTTCCTTTTGTCAAGGATATGGCCACACTATGGGGGGGGGGCTGCAAACACACAAACCCCTGTGTGCCCCCTGTGCCGAACCACATAACACTAACGATTGAAATAGTGGGTGCGGCGGGGACCACGGCTCCCAGGACGGGGCTTGTCCTCGGTAGAGGAAGGAGAAAGACATCCTCCGACTTATCCACATCGAGGGCATAGCCCCATCGCGGGCACGAGAGTGGGGTAACGAGCAGTAGTACCCGATGCTCTCCGCCCGGCCCACGCAGGCACGCACACACCCTACAGTCACCCCTCAGGAAACCCAGACGGACCCTACAATAGTCATTCGGCCAGAACCCACAACAAATTTCACGGCACAAGCACAAGCACCTCTCCTCCTAACACACCGCGAAGCACACAAACCACCACCCCTATCACTCCCCCCAGACCCACCCCAAGCACCACTCGACAATAGACAGCATAGCAACAAACATCCAAACAACTCCTCAACCCAGGCTCTCCCAACTCTGCCTATGACATGTATTTATAATTTATTTTATTACAAAAACCGAAACAGGCTGGTGTCAGGCCGACACCAGAAACTTAAACAAACGTAAAAAGCAATTAGACGAAGAAAGAAAAAGAAAGAAAGAAAGAACAACGTAAAACAAAAAACAAAACAAAAAACAATAAAGGTTCAAAAAGAACGAAAAAAAAGAAAGAAGAAAACTAGATAAGTGAGAAAAAAGGAATGAAAGAAAGAACTAACAGTGTACGACCTGACAACCATGTATGCTTGCAATGTTAACACCAAAGGCGATGACCCCCAACCCCCTCCCCCAACCACTACCAGGCACCGTCCGGACCACCATCTCCAACCGACTTCAAAGACGTAAACAGCCGACATCACCATACGGCGGCAGGCTGTTATAATTCATTAAAGTACGAAAGAAAGAAGAACGTGGCAAAACTGCACGGCGATAATCCGTCTCCGCTGGTCGCCAACTTCACATGGCACATAGCAAGTAGCGTGGCTAATGTATGCTGACCACACCCAGTTTATCAATGTTGTCTACCCATCCAGCTTCGAGGGTTTAAACAAGCAGCGTTGAAATCACCCAGCCTTCGCCAATGGGGTGGTTCACCAGAAGCAGGCCCGTACTAAATTCATCTAAAACAGAACTGATTGTTCTGACATTCAAAGGCTAGAAGTGACCTCACATTTTCGTGGGAAAATTGGAAATTTCGACATTACGCTGGAGCGGCCATTCCATAGGTGTAAGATGCTGTATGTGGAAGGATGCTATGGGTGTGTGGGTGCCATAGATGTAACGATAATATAGCTGTTGGGATGCTATAGGTGCAAGGACGATATAGGTGCAACGACAATATAGGTGTAAGAATGATATAGGTGCAAGGATGCTATAGATGTAATGATGCTATAGATGTAAGGATGATATAGATGTAAGGATGCTATAGGTGTAAGGATGCCATAGGTGTGAGGTGCTACAAGTGTAAAGATAATATAGGTGTTAGGATGATATAGGTGTAAGGATGCTATAGGTGTATGCACGAGTGTACGACATGGGAAAGGCACATCTCCGTCGTAGTGCGTCGTTGTTGCTGTGGGGTCCTGATAGGAAGGGCCAGCCCGACATGCCGCATTCCTCTCCAAATGAAACAAATATTAATCGAATAACTAATAGAGGTCGGGGGTATGGAGTTAGCTTTTCCAATTGCGCTCGTGCATGGCGGATTTTTTTCGCTGTCATTTGAGCATACCTCGTACAAAAAGAGAAAAATAATGAATTAATTCCAAATCCATCAGCACCACCTACTTAAGCTAATTAGCATTAGATTAGATGTAATCAAATTACTGTATCTCCCAAAGAAAGCCAAATATGGTCAATTTGAAGTTACCTATCCCCACTAAATGGACTATACGGATCTCAAAAATAAAATTTCAGTTTGGTAATTACGTAATTTCTCGATCAGTCATATTTGAGCACGATATATATCCCAAACGAAGCCAGATTTGTCCAATTTGAAGTTTGAACCCAGACTAAATGGACTATGTAAGGATCGAAAAATAATATTCTCAGTCCACACAATCTATCACACAAATTATCGAAATACACAATTTCTCGACCAGTCTCATCTCAATTCACTCTCCAGGATCACATTTTCTAGACAGTAGTGGCAAAAACGTTGGCGATAGACTCACAGTTCGTCGCGGTGAACCGAATTGCTAGAGGATCGGCGTACGACCACTCGCCCTCAACTGAGCACTGGACGAGCTGCCCTGGCCGGGCGACTTGGACGTCCTCAACGACAGGGATCTCCCACATCGCGACCGACAGCACCATCAGCTCAGGCGCGGGCGTGCCGGTCGCAGCGTCAGCGCGGTCGCCGTCTCCGGCTGCCGTAGCATCCCCCGGCGGACGCAGCATCACGGCCAGCTCAGCATTTGTTGGCAAGTTCGCGATCGGTGTGGCGCCGCTCGCCTCGTGTGTGTCGTCGCTCAGCAACATGCACAAGTTCTCGAACCGCTCGGCGTGCGACACTCACACGGGCTGGAACAGCTCCGGTCGCGCCGCGACGTCTGCCGAGTGGGAATGTTTGTAGAAAGAGAGCTCGGTCCGAACAACCCGTTCGTCGATGTCCGAGTTGCCGGGAAGAACCAC
The DNA here is from genome assembly GCA_034440575.1 of Imbricaverruca yamaguchii. Lineage (NCBI taxonomy): Eukaryota > Metazoa > Arthropoda > Thecostraca > Neoverrucidae > Imbricaverruca > Imbricaverruca yamaguchii. The sequence continues at coordinate 1,164,331 of JAOTOL010001541.1, forward strand.
CAGCAGCTCGTCAACCGATGAGCACAGGCCGCCCCAGCGCTTGCACTCAGTGAGAAGGCGACTCACGCAGACACGCTGATGATGGCTGGTGACCAACTTTCGCTGCGGCCGCTCGCGCAGGAGTGCACGCTGCTCGGCTGTCTACGACGACTCGCGCTTGGCAAGGACCGACTTGATGGCAATAGTGACGTGATAGTGACTTCGAAATCACTGCGAGGTGGCTGAACTTCGCTAAGTCGCGCTCGGCGTCGATGTTGTGTGTTGGCATCTTCGCCAACTCCAGCTCTGGCAGCAAGTGGAGCTGTGCGGCGCACGGCGGCGCCTCGTCGTCGGCAGCGAAGCCGTACTCGCGGGCGCACTGCAGCTTCACAGTCCGACTGGCGTCGGCGCACATCTGCTTGAGCACTTCGTGCTCCGGGACAGTCGACGGCGGCTCCACCGGCACGTGGTGGTACGTAACAAGCCACTGTTACAGTGTATCCATCGTGCCTTGGGTGAGGTCGACGTGCAGCTGCGGCAGAGCTTGAGCAGATAGACATGCGGGCACTGTTCGATGCAGTTGAGCAGGGGCAGCGTCACCATCTGGGTGAAGTATGCCGGCACGCGCAGCTAAGTCTCGAGGAAATCGCATTCCAAATACAGATTGCATGCCTTCACCAAGAGGTTCTTGCGACCCGTCTCTGTAACCAACCTGCGCAGCAGCGGCATTGCGTGCACAGCGACACAGACGCGTAGCCGAGCTTCGTGAAGCGCCGTTCGTGGTAGAGCACCATGTGTTTGACCACGCCTTCCGACTCGCAGAGCAAGTCGAATTCGTCGGCGAGTGAAGTTGACGCGGCGCTCTTGTCGTGCGTGATCAGCTTGAGCAGCGCCACGATGCCCGCGACGACGACCGCCGGACGGCCGCGGAAGAACGATCGCAACGCGGGGTCGACGGCCTCGATCTTCTGCCGAAACTTGACTTGCTGCTCCGGCGACGAGGGCACGCGCAGATTCGAGACATCAAGGGCCTCCACGGTGTGTGCCTTGCGCAACAAGTGGTGCAGCGGCGTCGATCATCACATTCGACATGCGGCGCCACAGTGACTGTGCAGTGACGACTTCGGTGGTGCTCGTCGACGCTGCCGCGGCGAGTGGCTCCACGAACAAGCGGACGATGTTCGGGCGGTCCTCGTAAGCAAAGAAGAGCGGGCGTAGACGGAAGCGTTGGGCATCGCTGAACAGGAGAATGAGCGATGGCCACTCGTCGGCGATCTTGTTGCGCGATGTCGTATCATAGTGGACGGTCACGCGAACGTCGTCAGGCAGTGTACACAGAGCTTGAGCTGCGTTCGCCTCTTCCTGCGCCGCCTGTGACAGCTTGACCTCGGTCACAGTCCGCGCGGACGGCAGGACGAACTTGCAATCTGCGTACTCGTTCGCAGACACCGGAGGCGGGCACAGCGCTTTCTTCGGAGGAGGAGGCTCGTCGTCGGCGGAGCTCGGCTTGGCCACGTGATACGTGTGACCGTACATGTGTTTGTATGTCGCCTGCACCGCCACACGGGCCTTCGGCACGGAAATGCAGCGCCTCATCGACACGATGGCGATGGCGGTCTTGCTGCCATCGGTGCAGTTGCGCGACCCCACGCGAATTGGCGGTCGTGGCGAATGCACCATGTCAGCGGCCTCCGTCTGAGTCTCACGCGATACTTCGTCGCGCGCGAAACCCGACCGGAGGAGTCGCTGCTCGTCGCGAGTGTCAGTGCGGAAGGCACTGAAGATGATGCTGTGGCTGCGCCACCACTCGCGCACGCACGCTTTGCGACTGACAGTGTCGTCCTTACGCTGCTTGTCCGCGTTGAAGTGCACTACGAGTTCCCTCCGCAACATGTCCGCGATGACTTTGTGCGTAGCAACGAACTCGATCCCAAAGGCCGAACACCACAGCTCGTGGAGGGCGAGCACGAAGGCGCGGACCGTCGCGCGCCGAAAGCCCGTCTCGTTCTCCTGCTTAGGGGAGCCGCCAGGCGCGTGGCGATGCACGGCCTCCACACATTCTGAAACCCTTGGCAGCTTAGAGCCGCGGACGAAGGAGATAGTCGATAGAAGCGAAGCGGCAGACATCACCTAAGAATATATCCGTTATTATATGATGTATATATATATATATATATATATATATATATATATATATATATATATATATATATATATATATATATATATATATGTTCGCTATATATCTGCTATATATATCAGTTCCACTCGCTACTTTTCAGATATTTCAAACTTAAACACACTTTTTAAGACCAAATTTGGGGTAAGCGTTTTCAATAAACCAAAAGTTAGCTCTCTGGCACCAAAACTGAGAATATCTGAATTTTGGTCAAATTCATGGTGGAGATTATATAAAGGTAAAACGGATAAAGGTAAAACAGATATATAAAGGTAAATGTTGGTACTGATGGTTTTCGCAAAAAAAATCCCCATTTTTTCCCCACACAAATTGATCACATTATATTCAAAAGGGTATAATGACCAATATCCGGAATATAAAATGTCTACCCCCCACCTTTATCACTAGTATTCCCCGCATACATTATTGTATGACTATGATGGATATCCGCAAATCTGTGAGAGGAAAAGGCTGCAGCATTTGGTCAACTGGCGAGCTCGCATTATTACTGGATTGAATTTCCGACAGTGGCGCAGCCACGACTTTCTTACGGGCAAGGGGTGGGTACCCCCGAAACTGTGAGGAAACAGAGAAAGCCTCAGAAGCGCACCGAAAATGTATGGTTTTGCGTGATAAAACTCTCAAAACGTCTCATTTCATCTAGCGTGATTTTGGATGCCGACAGGCTGGGGCCCTTAGTTGCGCTTTTGCGTGCCGGGAACACAAGATGCCTGCTCTGAGGGAACTTAGTTCGCAAAACTCGAAGCTACTATCGAGCAGCGGAACATGCACATTGTCACTGAATACCACCCGGATGGATAAACATGTACAATGCCATTGAACGCCGCCCGGATGAATAAACATTAGGGTGTGTCACGAAGGACCCTTTTTTGGAAATTGCACTTTGCTTAGTGAAATTATCGTGCAGATCACCTAAAAAAAACATGTGGTCGAAACAAAATCGAAATCAAACAATAAACAAAATATGCGACAGGCCGATAAAGAAACAAATTTGCCGGGTGCCCGGCGTTGAAGTCTCCAGTGATGGCGCTCCGTTGCGATTGGCATCTAACACCACGCGTCCGGCCACCGTCGGAGCGCCGCCGCGGCGCTGTGACGAAATGGTAGCAGTCGGTGCTGTGGATGACTGATGAATGGATTCTGGCGATGAAGCTCATTAATAAAACTCAATGAAAGTGTTTAGTGGGGTAAAAGGCTTTTCATAAACACCAGTCGCTTAATAAGTTGCCTGGATATTTGACGTATGAAAGGTTCACTTTACGTCGCTTGTTCGTTCCATTTTCAATAAGTAGATCTATCGGCGTATAATGCTAATATTTTCACATTTGAAAGCTTGAACATCTTCAAAATTCCTCGTCTGTTTACATCGAAGACCAATTAAATCATTATGAGACACTTGATATATTATTGTTATGACAAATAGACCAGGCGAAATCGGCATCATGCTCCGTTCCACTACAACCGAAGGAGACGGGGATACAGCGACGTCACCTTTTGTACGAGCGGCCACATTTTTTGTACGAACTATCATTTTATAACTGTACTACTTGTCTACATGCTCGACAGAAAACCCGACATCAAATGCTTTTTGCTTCTGAGCACTGGCATTGCCGACCTGTGTTTCAACTTCGCCATAATGTAACCGTGGCGGGCCTCTTCACCAATTACCTTCAAAGACGCCTCGGTCACCACTTTCACCATCCGTTCCACCGTCTGACTGTGCACGGGGTATGGCGGTACTTCGAGAGGACTCGCGATGATGTCTAGTAAGTCATCATCGGACAGTTGTTGCGTCAAGGGCGGCTCAGTTATCGTCTCATTACACCAATCAATCAGCTCATGATGCTGTTTGCCCCCATATTCACTTTTGGAAGCTTGAACTTCCGCACTTCGTCAGTATCACTTTCGACTTGAGTTCTGCGACACTGCTGGATTTGAGTGACCGCCCTTTCCCGTGTGGCTTGATCTTGGCCCGCTGCCATTGCTAGCAGTACTGCCTCAGGGTGACACCAGTAGCTGTTGCGCTGTATTACCGGCTGCACCATGGCCGCTATCCCAGGTCGCAAACTTTTGAGAAGTTGCACGCTGTGCAGCGCATTGCCAGGACCGTCAGAACATTTCCAGTTCTTCTTGATGCAGAACCACATGGGAGTATAGTGGCACACGATGAACTCCGCTAGCATTCTCAGACTGTCTGATGGCTGTTCGGTTGATATGTAGAGCCGGAGAATTCGCGCCGCCAGAGTCAGCCACCTGGAGTGGTTTAGTGGACCGATCTTCATTTTCGCAGTTCTATCTGAGATACTGGACACTACGCGCCAGACTGTACAGAATAGCCTGGTCTGAACTTAGGTCACTGAGAATCTCCTGCGTCATTTCTGAAACATTTCCGCCATCGATTGGCTCAAAATCGACCACTGGCAAGGTTTCTACTGCGCCTGCAGCAGCCCGGCCAATCAGCCCACTAAACGACTTAGGTCCTGTTGTGACTCCATCTAACTGGCTAAATACTGCACGAAGATTAAGTTCATTTGCAAGAAGTTGGCACACAAACCAGTGGACGGGGCGTTTTTGTCCGAGCTCAAACAAACGGATAACACCACCTTTTTGGCCAGTATTAACTATCGTGCTGTCACAGCCAAGCATAGAAACATCCGCACAAAACTCCTATGCCACGACGTTCAGGTCCTGAAAAATGTCCTCCGCTTTCCTAGTCTGTGGGGTAAAATGTCCTAAATATGCACTGTCTGGCTCGGATACAACCACAATGTGCTCTTCCGTCTTCTTTGAACTGGCTGTCATAAGCGTGTCGTCTTTTCTACCGTCGAAGTAGAGACCAGATACACGACCTGCATGATCCTCATGGCTCTGGGCTACTACCTCTCTTCTAATCCGATCCCTTGCTCGCCATACTTTTTTGCTATCCACTATGCAGTCCATATCGTCAGAAGTGATCCGACCAATGTCCACTTGGAAACCGTTTATGATCGCACCACACGCACGATTAGACACTCCGTACCGATCTGCTGCTAGAGCCGTATTTAGCTGTTCGTCTGTGTTACTGTTCACCATATACTCTGACTCATTGACTACAGATGTGAGCGATGATGAATCTGTGGCGGAATCTTGGTCTGAATTAGAATCTAACTGGGCCATTCCAGAAGGTCCCGGTTGTGGTGATGTGACTCTCTCGGGGGTCAGACGCCTCCTTTCGTCCATGGCGCGTCGACGAGTGGTTTCACGGATATCTGCGGTGCCGATTTGCATTTGGCGAGGTCCTCTCTGGTCTTGGACAAAGGGAAACTCCATCCGTGGCACTTTGTCGGCCATCGCACATTTGCAGCTATCGATATCAGCACATTTTCGCGATATCGCGATATCACATTTCAGCACATCGATATCAGATATCAGCACGGCTCGTGTCGCCCTCGTTAATAGGTTGTCCCTACTGCTGATAATCCCAGTTTCCCTTGAAACTTCAGTAACGAAAGGGAACAGGAGACTTGGATTGACTAATAAAACAGGGATGTATGGCATGCGAAGATATTTTGTGTCGTTAGTGCGTACGCAATTTATTCGAATGATAATTCATAGCACTGTGAAAGGTGGAGCACAGACAAAGGAAAGTGGAGCGATCAGTCCTTCAGTGAAGTTTAATCTTTACAATCAGATATATCCCGGCTCCCCTGATCTGTTTTTGAATTACCAGAATCCATTTATAAGTCATCCACAGCAATGACTGCCGCCTTTTTCGTCACAGCGCCGCGGCGGCGCTCCGACGGCGGCCGACGCGTGGTGTTAGATGCCAATCGCAACGGAGCGCCATCACTGGAGACTTCAACGCCGGGCGCCCGGCAAATTTGTTCCTTTATCGGCCTGTCGCATATTTTGTTTATTGCTTGATTTCGATTTGGTTTCGACCACAGGGTTTTTTAGGTGATCTGCACGATAATTTCACTAAGCATAAGAAAAACCGTTCAGGCGACACACCCTAATGTACAATGCCACTGAACACCACCCGGACCGATAAACATATACATTTTCATGGCCCGCCACCCGGATGGATAAACATGTACAATGCCATTGAACACCACCCAGATGGATAAGCATGTGCATTCCTACGCATCGCCTGACCCAATCCGCAAGTGTGTCGGTCCCCGCGCGAACGTGTCATGTCGTGAGATCAGGACTGCTGATGTCGGCCCTCTGCATATTCCGCGCACGAGCACTGTGTTTGAGCGACGTACTCTCCGGCCTCGGTCTACATTGACATTGAACCGGCTTCCAGCTGTAGGGATGTATGATACGTGCTTGGAATTGTATTTCAAAACTAGGCTTGTCAAGCACACATCACAGGGGATAGATAGTGTAGTTTAGGGAGCCTTGACTGTCTATTTTTCATGATTTTTTTGTTTGTTTGATTTCGCATTTTGCTTTTGCATTTTGCGCATGTGTCTTGACACTATTCATGATTGAGTGTGCTGAAGAACCATTTGCCAAGAAGCCGCCGAGATACACGCACACAAACACACACAAACACAGACAAACACACACACACACACACACATGTGTATACATGTATATGTATATATACACACACACACACACACACACACACACACACACACATATATATATATATATATATATATATATATATATATATATATATATATATGTATGTATATAATTATATCGTCTGAATTAATATCATGCCGATAGCCTACGAAGCTCCTTTTTCTTTTTTGTTTGTTTGTTTTTGTTGCCTACATTGATGGTTGGCGACCGGCATGAACTTGAAGGTACACTGATGCAGTAGTTGTAGCATAATGGCTAGTCATGCGGATGCAGAAATGTCCTTGGCAATTCGTGATGGATATAGCAGCGCAAAATTAAGCCATGGCCCGACGGGAGTGCAATGTTGGTTTCGCATGGAAGCATTTAATTTTTGTCCTCCCTAATCGTGACAACAATGTGCACAATGCTGACTATTAACAGGCCTGCTAATGGTGATCCGGGGAGCAAGGTCATCGCAATGGCGTTTGCCGCCGAAAATATCGAAGGAAAAGGCTCACTGTTCATCGATCGAACTGATAAACCGTTTGTAATCCAGCTGGACAATGACAAATGGATTACAGCGACTAAGGTGAGTTATGAGCCGCTGGTCGTGGACTCTTTTCGGCAGACAGCTACCATTTGTCAAGGACTTTGCGCCGACAAGCAGGGTGCACCGGCGTAAATTCTGCTGTCTCCCACGGCTTGGCATAACGACATCACCGCGGGGGCATGAGTCATCCGCGTCCGATGCAACATCCGACCGGTGGGAACATCCGACCGGTGGGAACATCCGACCAGTGGGAACATCCGACCGGTGGGAACATCCGACCGGTGGGAACATCCGACCGGTGGGAACATCCGACCGGTGGGAACATCCGACCGGTGGGAACATCCGACCGGTGGGAACATCCGACCGGTGGGAACATCCGACCGGTGGGAACATCCGACCGGTGGGAACATCCGACCGGTGGGAACATCCGACCGGTGGGAACATCCGACCGGTGGGAACATCCGACCGGTGGGAACATCCGACCGGTGGGAACATCCGACCGGTGGGAACATCCGACCGGTGGGAACATCCGACCGGTGGGAACATCCGACCGGTGGAACATCCGACCGGTGGGAACATCCGACCGGTGGGAACATCCGACCGGTGGGAACATCCGACCGGTGGGAAACGAATCCACCGGTGGGAACATCCGACCGGTGGGAACATCCGACCGGTGGGAACATCCGACCGGTGGGAACATCCGACCGGTGGGAACATCCGACCGGTGGGAACATCCGACCCCGGACATCCGACCGGTGGGAACATCCACCGGTGACATCCACCGTGGAACATCCGACCGGTGGACATCCGACCGGTGGGAACATCCGACCGGTGGGAACTCCGACCGGTGGGAACATCCGACCGGTGGGAACATCCGACCGGTGGGAACATCCGACCGGTGGGAACATCCGACCGGTGGGAACATCCGACCGGTGGGAACATCCGACCGGTGGGAACATCCGACCGGTGGGAACATCCGACCGGTGGGAACATCCGACCGGTGGGAACATCCGACCGGTGGGAACATCCGACCAGTGGGAACATCCGACCGGTGGGAACATCCGACCGGTGGGAACATCCGACCGGTGGGAACATCCGACCGGTGGGAACATCCGACCGGTGGGAACATCCGACCGGTGGGAACATCCGACCGGTGGGAACTTTACCAGCGGCTTTCATGCTATTTAGTGCACGGCGCCAGACCAAGGGATGGCGCCGTGACGGCGTGGATTAAGTCAGTTGTCGGCGGGATGATGCGAACGACGACTATACTGAGCATATTGATGCACCGGCGGAGGCACATATCGGGCTCTAGGCTCGGACCCCTCCCCTGCGAGAGCAGGGTGGGGCGCCGTAACCCTGGCGGAAAAGAAGAGAAACGCACCGATTTCGATTGGTAAGTACTGAAAGAACATTGTTTTTTTTTAAATTCATGAACCGATCATTCAGCTTCAGGCTACTTACTGGTGCTTTATAAATTACAATCAGTAGTATACAATTATCACAATTAATAGTTTACAATTAAACTATTAATTCGCAAACGCTATACGAAAAACCAACAACTGAAAAGGCACTAACATTATTAGTGTTCAGTGCCATAGCCAAGGGGGAGCGAAGGGTGCAGCTGCTCCTGGAGGATCGGGCCTTTTATTCATACATATATATATATATATATATATATATATATATATATATATATATAACTTATCCGTCAAAATTGTTCTATACAACTGGAATTTTGCTATCAGGTGGTAATCACAGGGTGAACGTCCTGAATATACACACACACATACACACATATATATATATATATATAAATGTATATATATATATAAATATATATATATATATATATATATATATATATATATATATATATATATGTGTGTGTGTGTGTGTATTCGGTTCGTTCACCGTGTACCTACCACCTGATCGCAAAATTCCAGTTGCATAGAACAATTTTGACGGAGAATTTATCGTACTCCCAACTTCATCTTCACATAGTGGGGAATGGCCGCCTAGTGTCTTCGCCCCAACCATGTATGTCTCTTTGCGAACTGGCCATTGCAGCCGGAGGCACTAACAGCGTGCTCTGTTAGCTCGAACCCATTGTGCACAACGGTGTTATTGGCGGTCCTGGTGGCGTGATGGCGACCCTGGTGGCGTGCTAGCGGCCCTGGTAGCGTGCTAGCGGTCCTGGTGGCGTGCTAGCGACCCTGGTGGTGTGCTGGCGGTCCTGGTGGCGTGCTAGCGACCCTGGTGGCGTGCTAGCGGCCCTGGTAGCGTGCTAGCGGTCCTGGTGGCGTGCTAGCGGCCCTGGTGGTGTGTTGGCGGACCTGGTGGTGTGTTGGCGGTCCTGGTGGTGTGTTGGCGGTCCTGGTGGTGTGTTGGCGGTCCTGGTGGTGTGTTGGCGGTCCTGGTGGCATGTTGGCGGCCCTAGATGGAGTGTTGAAGGCCCTAGATGGAGTGTTGATGGCCCTAGATTGCTTGCTGGCGGCCCTGGTTGTGTGTGGGCGGCCCTGATGAGGTGTTGGCGGACCTGATGAAGTGTTAGCGGCCTTCGTGACGTGTTAGCGGCCCTGACGAGGTATTGGCGGCCTTGATGGCGTGTTGCCGGCCCTGGTGGCGTCAAAGACGAATATGTCCAAAATACTTCATTCGGATGGAAACTAATTAGTTTCCCATACGATTTATATATTCTAATCGATTTGGGTTCGATAAATGGCAAACAATTACAACGGAAGGACTTTTTAGAACAAAATATACGTGTATCTAGCCTAATGCCGTGTCCAATGGTAGTGGTTAGGCTTCATAGCTAAAAGTGTTTTAGTTTAAGATAGGCCAGGCGATGCTGTTGTTTTTTCATCTTTGTAAGATGCTGAAGCATTATGCGAATTGTAGTTATGATTGCGAAATTTAACGAGTAATAAGTCTTTTCATTTCAGGACACTGTGCAAGAGCCTTGATTGCACTGTTTCTTTTTGTAGAACCTAAAAAAAATTGCATAAGGCACTCATACAATGTTTCATGCATGTGTACATGTGGTAGACAGAGCCTACTGTTCCACAGAACGGCTGTTTGCTCGAGCTGAAGTCAACTGGAATAGGCAGTGGCGAATCGAATGGGAAACAAAGATAATTACTCTCTCTGCCGAGAGCGGTGGGCTCAGAAATAAGCGTACAACGAATAGATGAAAACGCGGCAGACCCAGAGAAATCAAGCCGGGTCCCTGAAAAATCGAACCGTAACCCAAACAAATCACACGGGGATCTACAATCGCACCAAAGATCACCGAAAATCGCGAAGGTCATCTAAAAACGTTTCCGGCTCAGAAAATGTAGCACTTCGCCTTGGATAGGAGACCCCGGCGAGAAACGTTGTGACCCCCTCCCCCGTGGGTAATGCGACCATACACTAATGCCCGTACAATAATCAGCACACAATATCACGCACTTGATGCCCAGTACATTGTATTGGCATTATAATTGGATGCGTTTCATTCGTAAACAAACATCTGAATGTTAATTGTCTGCTACGTCGCCGTCGTCATGCTATCGCTGTCTCCTGGGAACGAAAGTAAATATTTGTGTTGTGATGCAGGAATGTGTATCGTAGTATAGCTTGCACACCTGTATTCTTCTGCATACGTGCGCTATTTTCTATAATTGACCACGCACGTGCCCATTGTTTTCACTGTATATCATGGAAGCAAAGGTCGCTGAAAATATTCTTGTATTGCTTGATCAGTGAACTGATCACTTTAACAACTTTGTATCGCAATATTTGGTACAAACAACACACAAGAAACAAATGGACGGATGATATTTGAAGCCCATATGTACACAGCGCAAACAACAGATCCCCCAACCCTGCGTCTAGTGTTCACTCTATTGCCTACACTATTCGCAGTACCATCCTACTCTACCTATACGATCTACCACGTCCAACAATAAATATTCAGAAATGTTCTAATGTTGTGTCACCATGCCTCATCCATTTATCAATTTGGCCCCGAAATCGGCATCGATGTGTGCTGTTATCGCTGGAAGTTAGACATCGATGGTGTGTGCTGTTGGCGCTAGAAGTTAGGCACGATGATATGTGCTGCTAGTTCTGGAAGTTGGCATTGCCTTCTGTGCTGCGCGATTCACCATCCGCCACATTAGCCACCTCATGATTGCGATCTGTGAGTATAAAGCGCTCGGCAGTCAACCCTTGAGTGCCGAACACAGGGCCGGACCAGCACTTCTCGAGTGGGTGGGGACGACCCCGCGAATGACCCAGCCTCTACTCGAGAGTGCCACACTCGGCACACGCTGGACCACCTTCCGCGGGCGGCCGTCGTCTCTGGATGGCGTCATTCAGGGGACATTGCGCTGTCCACAGCCGTCCACTCAGACGAGCGGCGCACCGAGCCGACCGGCAGCGATCTGCGTGGGCGGGGCGTGTGGCATCACGGTCATGACGTCACGGGGAGATGTCAGCTGGGCGGTGTCGACTGGGAGCTGGTCGGCTGTCGAGCCTGGAACACCACATGGGGCATTGGGTTAGCTGACGTTCACCCCATTTAAGCAACATTTTGTTCAGAAAGCGCAGCACGACATAACGTGGCATAATACTGCTGGCACGTCGCGCATATTATGGGTGTGGCTGCCTCCGACCAGTAATGTCCTCCCTTCCAAACGACAGACCTACTGCATTGGTCGAACCTGGCTCGCCTCCTATCTCTCTGGCCACACTCAATCCTTTTGTGTGGTTGACGGGCTCCTTCCCAATTCAAATAACGTGTTCCAAGGATCCTCTCTCGACCCCATCCTGTTCCAATTACTTTTTTTTCCTAATGATCTCTCCCTATTTACGGAAAGGGCTCGTGTGGTACAGTACACTGATGACACCCAACTTTTAGTCCATATGGGAAAAAGATTCCCTTACCTAATCGTGTCGTTAAGAACACTTTTTGCTGATCTCGACCATTGGTTTCATGATAATGATCTGAAAGCAAACACCGCAAAACCGAATTTCTTGTCTTTGGCTCTCGTTGAAACTAACGCGGAATATTCCCATCACTATCAACTTCAAAGAGGACCCTGCCACTGATCGTCCCACAGACAAGAACCTTCCGTTCTTTTCGACGCGCATCTCACGTGGGACGCTCATGTCTCTGCTCTCGGTAACAGTGCAACGGTATCCTCATCGCTCCCACGTCCCACGTGCGTCACGACATTCCTTCGAGCCGGCTTCCTATTATTGCAAACACGTAACGTGTCAGACATATTTTAACTGACCCGGTGCCTAGAATAGCTCTTTCTATGTGGAATGCCGCTTTCATAGTACAGTAAGCATAATTACAAGTGGGAAAACCAGGTGATTAAGTGAGCCTTGCTTCCATTGTACTCCCAGACTTAACGCTCCCCCTCACTCCGGCCAGTTCCTCACACCCCCTCACGGGGACATGATAAAACCACCTCTAATCTTCAAACTAAGCGTCACACGAAAGCGAAGTAGTGTCATCGGGGAACGCTCGAAGTGAAGGCACAGAGATTACCCCAAAAATGTAATCTCTAAAAAAGTGACGTCAGTAGAGGAGTATATGTGAACACGATTGACGTCATGTTTTTGGCTGTGGGGAGTTCATTTTGGAGAGGACTTCAAAAACAGAACATATTTGGAATCAGAAAAGGAAGGCGGAATGGACCATGCTCGCAAAATGTATGTTCATTCTTTTCTTTTTTTAATGCAAAATTTGAGTTTTAAATTGCCTAAGTTTAATTTTTCCATTGGGTGCAGCACACAGAGAAACGCTGCTTGGCCTCATTTGAATTGGCCTCATTCGAATTGGATAACTTGGTCATAATCTTCGATATTAGTCTAAAAGGCAAATCTAAAAGAGAATCAGTCATGAAAACGCGAAAAAAATCCTCTGGTGCGTTTGCTGCATATATAAACAGAAGTAAACGATAAGCGCTTCATCGAAATATCTTTCACCACTAAAAATCGACGACTGGCTATGCTTATTTGGAGGTGACCTCACCTGATCATGATTAACTCGGTGGCTGTGGAAGACCTGACCGTACAATTTTCATAAGTATCGAATTGAGGTAGAGGAATACACGCCAAATTTCGGCGCGCCGCTGTGCGCCATTTTCCACTATTGCGAACAACTTTCGGGCGGGGAGGTGGGGGTAGAGTGGGGGGAGACCCCCTCCCGAAACGGCTCGTGTTACTAATATGGTATACCTTACTGATAATGTAAAGTGTCAAGTTTTCCCGAGGGCAACCTCTCGTGAATAAGCAATCACGAAACAGAACCATGCACACTAAAAGTGCGTGAACGGTGACACATGCAACACTGGCAAGCACAGAGCGCCGCGGATGCAACACTGGCAGGCAGCGGGAAGGTCGCGCGACACGCGCTGATTTGTATGCGAGCTGCGGGTCGCCGGAGCGTCGCACATCAGCGTTTTTGCCTTGTCTGGTGGTCGTGTCGCATCACGACGCACGCTCAGTGGCGGGATCACTAATTGCTAATAATCTGTTGTCACTTAAAGACTCTGGCGCAAAAATACGCGTGCCATTTAATGCACCTGCCGCGACGCCGCAAAAACGTCGGCTTTGCACGGCAAAAACTTGGTGGCGACGGTGGCGCGCGGTGTTTGGCGCAGATGTCCGCCGACGCCGCGCCGAAATGACCAGCTCGATGGCGCGCATTTTTAAACGGAGCCCAAAGTGTCGTTCTGGTATGTCGACTAGAAAATTGGTCTTCCAGGCAGCACATTATAATTCACACAGCCTGGCGGGGGCAAAGCAGTTGAACTTTGTCGCCGCAAAAACGGCGCGCGGCGGGCGAGCGCTCACCGGAGGAGGCTGGGAGCGGAGAGGGCGGTGGTGCGGGCCCACGGCGCCACCCGCACCTCGTCATGGCCCGCCGCCACATCGTCGGCCGACGTCTCCGACGGCGACGACGACGCCGACGCCGACGAAGGCTCGCCGAAGTCGTGCAGCGAGGACATGTCGGCCCAGCCGAATAGCGCCAGCCGCTCGGGCGCCGCGGTCCGGCCGTCGGCCGACAGCCGCGGCGACGGCAGCGCCTCCTGGCGCGGCACGGCCACCAGGTCTGGCACGCGCTGGTTGGCCTCCTGCCAGGGCGGGCTCAGTGTCCACGGCGCGGCCTCCTGTGTCGGCGCCGGCTCGGCGGCCACCTCCAGCGTCTTGGCCGGGTACGGTGCGTGCAGCCGCAGCGGCGAGAAGCGCGCCGCACGCATCACCACCGCGTCGCCGGCGCCGCCCGCCGCGCCGCCGCCGCCGAAGCCGAAGTGTCCGTCGGCGCGCCGCTCGGTGGCCGGCGCCGGCGCGTGCTGCGGCGAGCCGCGGCCGCCCCAGCCGGAACCGGCGCCGTAGCCGCCGTAGCCGTCCGGCTGGCCGTAGGCCATCAGGCGTCGCTTGATGGGCAGCGGCTGGCGCGGCGGGCTGCCGGCAGGCGGCACCACCGTCGGCGCGCACAGCCGCCGCCGCGGCGACGTCGGCGACGGCGGCCGCCGCTGCTGCGGAGACGCCGGGTACGGCTGCGGCGGTGGCTCCGGCCGCGGCGGCTCCGGCGCGCCGTAGCCGTGCTCGTAGCGCGGCCACTGGGCGGGCTCGAGGCCGGCGTACGCGTGGTAGGAGGCGGTCGGCAGGCCGTACTGCTGCGGCGACAGCACCGGCGCCGCCAGGTGGTGGCTGCCCGGGTGCGGCGAGATAGGCGAGTGCAGGTAGGCCGAGTGGAGGGCGGCAGCCTCGGCGGCGTGCGGATGGTGGTGGTGTGAGTAGCTGAGCAGCTGCTGGTAGTAGCCGGAAGCGGACGGCTGCGCGTCGTACTGCAGACTGTATTGCAGCTTGCCCTGCATCGAGTAGTAGTGGTAGAGCCAGGCGTTTGCGCGCATCACGGCCGCCTCCTCCTCGCTGGAATAGAACAGCCGATGCGGTCAGCTTGTACACTGTCCCGGTCCTCCCATCCTAGCACGTCGTCAGCTCGTTCAGGATCGACTCAACACACACTCACTCAAGCGTAGGAAGACGCCACGGTGTCTGCGGTGCATTCACGTCATGCTTAGGTGCGGTTTATACTTTTCCTTAGCTTGAAAATTTATGAAAAATACCATTCGCATGTGCAAATATCTTGTGACGGTTAGGCACACGTGGAAAACTCCATAGATGCCCTTGAATCAAAACTCCAGATCCCCATTATGCAGGCAAGAACGTACTATTGCGCTTCTATACGCACTAGCTTGTGCGAGTCTTTTGCGCCAACTCAGCTGGCGCCAGTGCCCAGCCGAAACACAAACATCACCCGAACGGCACGACCCATCGGCGTCGGGGCCAGCACGCGCGGGTAGCACGCGCGGGTAGCACGCGCCGGTAGCACGCGCGCGCCCTGAGCGACGCATCACGAGTGTCTCACGTCCTGTGTGCTCCGTTAGGTGCCGTGACACGGTAGCGCGCCGCCTGACCACCTCACGGCTAAATACGCACGGCCACCACCCGACACGAGCTCGGTTGTCCGCCGCGCGGTGGTTCACTCACGGCCACGCTGGTTGTCGCTTGGTGCACCGGCGACAGACATGGCCGTGCGGTATTTTTCCGCACTATCTACGCTCCTCATCACTTCTCAGGAGATCGCCAAGCGTCATTTGGTTAGTTTATAAAATATTAATTTTGGTGGAAAAGAATGAATGAAATACAACTTGTTAAAATAATAATGTAAAATTGACATTGATAAAGCACATTGATTTCAGACCGCGCCCGTTCATTGCATAGTAGGCTGTTTGGTGAACAACATGCTTACCGTCGATGCTTTGTCTCCTGCAGTAATATATGTCAAAACCTTGACGAGAGTGAACGGCAGTCGAGACGGAAAGTGCTGATTCGTGTCCGAAACATCATGCTGACGGCATACTTAAATTTCATCGACAATACCCAAAACAGCATTTCCACGAATGCCATATAAAAACCGGTCGCAGCAGCGGGTGGGTGGCTGCTGCGCCTCCGGGAGCTGTTCGACCAGGCATGTGCGACTGCAGGCTATCACTCCTCAGCTTAGCGTCTCAGCAGCGTCCTGCTGTCAGCCTAACTGCTTGCACGGCACCTTTTAGATTGCCTGTGCCGAGAACAATTCCAAAGACGATCATATGTGCCAACACTTTTCCGCCACCGCCACCCGTCCGTTCACACAGTCGACTTAGGCGGCAATAATTGGGCCGTTAATTATATTGGAGCTAATCCAGCGTCAGAGGTAGCTGACAGTGGAAACTGTCGCGACCACATCTGCAATTGGTGACGTCACCGGTGAAATGGGCGGCGACTGTCAACTGCGCTCGGCACCACCGTCAGCTGCTATCGCCAGCATCTCCCAATCAGTCGACCGCCGAACCCAGAAAAGAGCGCCTGCGGAGCTGCGGTCGGCGACCAAAAATCAGCCAGAGCTGTCATCAGAGCAGCACCGCCGACTGCACGGGCTGCACGGTAATGCCGCCGGCTGCACGGTAATGCCGCCGACTGCACGGTAATGCCGCCGACTGCACGGTAATGCCGCCGACTGCACGGTAATGCCGCCGGCTGCACGGTAATGCCGCCGACTGCACGGTAATGCCGCCGACTGCACGGTAATGCCGCCGGCTGCACGGTAATGTCGCCGGCTGCACGGTAATGTCGCCGGCTGCACGGGACTCGTGTTTTTGTGACGAGCTGCTGGTCTGGCCTCCCCAGACAGCCTTTGGATGCACATTTAAAACCACCTACTGCCGGCTCAGATGCCGATATTGGGTGCGCCAGTTGTACAGTGTGTCAGCAGAGAAACGCCGCCAATTGCACAGTGCGACGGCAGAAGGTCGCCGCCAATTGCACAGTGTGTCGGCAGAAGGTCGCCACCAATTGCACAGTGCGACGGCAGAAGGTCGCCGCCAATTGCACAGTGTGTCGGCAGAAGGTCGCCACCAATTGCACAGTGTCGGCAGAAGGTCGCCACCAATTGCACAGTGTGTCGGTAGAAGGATTCCACTGAGCGTCGACAGTGACAACAGCAGTCTCCGGATCATGCCCGACCGGTGTGAACTCGAACAGGTGATTCATGCTGCTGCCCTAATCTCGTTTCCTGCAAAACTTGAACGGAGAAATTGAGGGCGTTTCACGCTCATGGGGCGTAAGCGTTAGTGAGGGAGACGACGATGCCTGTCGCACTGAGTCAAACAGTTCCAGTCGAAAATGCGAACAATGTAACAGCGAACAACTGCACAAAGGACGTGCAAATTTACTCCTCGTCATCGTAGCCACTTGGGCGTGAACAGCTGCCCCTGCACGCAGTGTTGTCTCAGCTGCGTCAGCTGAAATGGCGCACTGCCAACGGGCCTGGCTCGACACTGACCTGAGCACCTGACAGGTGCAGATGATGACCGGGTGCTGCGAGCTCTCCAGGTTGTCCTTGACCTGCAGCACGCAGTGGGCCCACAGCCAGTGGCCAGATCGTGCCTGCAGGCGCAGCAGCAAGATGCACGCGCGGTCCTGGTCTGACGAACTGACTGAAAACGCAAGCGGTAGGTGAGACTCGTGCAGTCGCAAGTTGTTTGACTGCCTTAAAGCGGATGGAGCAAGTAATGTTCAGGTCGAGCAAGCTGGAGGAAGACGGCAGGCTAAACGTGCGCAACTTCAGAACGGACAGTGAGATGTTGACAGGAAGAGGCACCAAATCGCGCCCTCGATACAATGGGAACACATGTTTTCACAACAACGGAAATACTGAGTTTTTTCACAACAAAACAATGGAATTGCGTTTGCCAAGCCAAATCCAAGCCGAAGTGTCTCCGCGTGACCAGCAGAAGTAGGCGAAGTGATTCAGAATCAGGTGACGGTCCCGGTTAATGGTGTTGCTATCCACTTAAACCTCAATTAAATTGTAAAGTCGTCAGTGGTGTCTGAGACTTATTAGTCAATGCTCAGGGACACAAAGCCAAACCACCTCACCGCTTCACCCCCGCAATCGATGTTGAGGGACACCGAGTCAAACGACCCGCCACGTCACCACTACAGTTAGTACTCAGTGACAAAGAGCCAAACAACCCTACCACCTCACCACTGCAGTCGACGACACCACGGAGCCAAAACACAATGCGGCTCAAGTGGCCGAGGGTACTCACTGAGTTTGTGCTTGTTCTGAACCTCCCGCATGTTGTCCCAGTGCACCAGTTGGTACCAGGACAAACCCTGGATTGCCGAATTGCTGTAGCCCAGATAGAACTCCCCGCTGTCGAAGAGAAAGCTGTTAAAGTCAGCGACACTTGCTCACGTCACGAGGCACCCGGCGTGAGTCGTGCCATGCTAATGTCGTCGGTGATAGCCATGCAAACGGCACGGTATCGCGAGAACGACCACGACTCACTGTGATAACATGACGAGCGACCAGAACACCCCGACACAACAGGACAACGAACAGACACTCTGAGGTAACAGGACGAGCGACCAGGACACCCTGTCACAACAGCACGAACAACCAGGACACCCTGAGAAAACAGGACAACGGATCATGACATCCTGAGACAACAGGAAGTAGGACCAGAAAACCATGAGACAGCAGGACTAGCGACTAGGACACCCTGTCACAACAGCACGAACAACCAGGACACCCTGAGAAAACAGGACAACGGATCATGACATCCTGAGACAACAGGAAGTAGGACCAGAAAACCATGAGACAGCAGGACGAGCGACTAGGACACCGGGAGACAACAGCACTAGTGACCAGACCATCATGAAACAACAGGACGAGTTGCCAGGACACCGGGGGAAAACAAGATGAGCGACCAGGACTCCGAGAGACAACAGGACGAGGGACCAGGACACCGGGAGACAACAGCACTAGCGACCAGACCATCATGAAACAACCGGACGAGTGACCAGGACACCGGGAGATAACAAGACCAGCGACGAGGACACCGAGAGACAACAGGATGAGGGACCAGGACACCGGGAGACAACAGGACGAGGGACCAGGACACCCGGGGACAGCATGGTGACGCCAATGTGCTGTCAACAACAGAGGCCATGGTGAGAAGTGTCCGCGAGATGCAGAAGCACCGGCTAATGACGGCTTCCACTCCAACTGCAGACGGAACAGAATCACAACACGCGGGCAGCGCACAACCAGACGTTCATCTCCAGATACCAGCCGGGATTCGACGAAGGAGGTGACGGTGGGTAGGATGGGTGGATGCAGCTTCTCACATTGATCGGCTAGGCCTTATGTTGCACGCTTTCGCTCCTTGAGGAGCGCCTGCGACGCTCGAGCGTGACTTTGTGGCATGTGTTTATGCAAGGATGCAGTCACGATGGCGGCGTATCTTGAGGATTGTGCAACCACGCAGCCTATGGTAACCTTCCCAGCAAGGATTCCTGTGCATGCGGTGGGCTTCTTCGCAGCTCAGACAATTTTCTGTGGGCTGCGTTCATCCGACCCTTGGTGGCGATGACATCGCAGTTGGCGATGATATCACATTTGGCGATGACATCACAGTTCGCTCGAATGGGCGATGGTGGTCAAATGTAATGCAATTTTAGAAACGTAACATGTTCCAAAGTGATCACAAAACAGAAAGAAATCCCGCAGATTTGCCCGCAGTGCAAGGATGATAACAGACATAAAGGGCATGCAACACTTCAGTAATTTACACCAGCACAAACTATTACGACACGCAAAGAGCATGCCAGTCTGTAGCGGCTTAGATAAGCCGTTAGCTGACTGCACTGACAACGTCCCAGCCGACTGCCACATGTCTTGTCATCGCACACAGCACGGATGTGAACAACGTCCCAGCCGACTGCCACATGCCTTGCCATCGCACACAGCACGGATGTGAACAACGTCCCAGCCGACTGCCACATGCCTTGCCATCGCACACAGCACGGATGTGAACAACGTCCCAGCCGACTGCCACATGTCTTGCATCGCCACAGCACGGATGTGAAACAGCCGACTGCCACATGCCTTGCCATCGCACACAGCACGGATGTGAACAACGTCCCAGCCGACTGCCACATGCCTTGCCATCGCACACAGCACGGATGTGAACAACGTCCCAGCCGACTGCCACATGTCTTGTCATCGCACACAGCACGGATGTGAACAACGTCCCAGCCGACTGCCACATGTCTTGTCATCGCACACAGCACGGATGTGAACAACGTCCCAGCCGACTGCCACATGTCTTGCCATCGCACATAGCACGGAGGTGAACAACGTCACTATGGCTTCAACTTGCATTATGCGGGTGTCATTTAACATGGCTTCCCGTGCGGTACAAGAATGTTGAGATATCCAAATAATTTCACAGATGTCGAAGGTCCAGGGTGTGTACAATGATTGAGTGTAATATAAATACGAGGATCATATTTGTTTTTGTTTGCATCCGTTGTGATAGAAGGAACTCATATCACATAGGATTAGGAGTTACCCCAAGAAATCCGCCATAACCTGCTCGGATGGCGCTTTAATCGTTGGTTTTTAATTTACACAGCCACATTACTGTTCCGGACATATAAAAATTCATTTTTCTTCAAATTGTCCGTTTTGTTTTTAATGGTTCAACTGAAGTCTTCAAATCTGGACGAGAAGCCACATGTGAATACGCACAATTGTATAACCAGCCTGAGTTCATAACCACTAGAGAGCGATGTTGTAATCAGTGGTGGATCCAGAAATTGTCATGAGGGCACTTGTCTGGATGGGCGCCAGTTCTTTGCAACGGCGCCACTGCGGAGGCACCTGGAGGGACACCTCTGTCTGCAAACTTCGAGGGGGCGGGATGCATTCGGCCCTTCCCGAAGAGTCGATTTTTCTTCTAAGGGGTGCCTTTTCGTTCGGTGCATTCAGCCTCTGACTGATAACATTTGAGCGGATACACTGAAACCTTTTCGGAGGGGCGTCTTTTCCCTGCGTGAGGGTTGCTACGTTCCACTTGGGGGCACATGCCCTCAATGCCACGCCCTTTGTCCGCCCTGCTCCTTGATGAACATGACATAACTGTCACCTTCATAAACATGGTATTCTGAAGAATCCTCCTATTCCACCCAAAAAAAAAACGCCGTATGCTACAAATTTACCCATTTTGTCCGCAAAATGTCATTTTTAACAATGACAAATTTCAAAACCAGACATTGAAAAGGAAGTGGCTGAAATCCAAGTTTTTTTTTCAGGGGGAGGGGGGTACCCCTCTATCTGGTCAAAACTTACCGTGTCCCTGCCCACCAAGAATTTCGAATCCGTGGCTGCACCCATGACCATTAGGGTGCCAGCTGACGTTTCCTCAGAACATTCGTGCTCAGATTCCGCGGAAAAGTTCACCCAGGACCAAAAGAAAATCATTCGTACCTCAGAAATTAGCCTTACTTTCCTTCGTGCATGTTCGGCAAATGCCACAAACAAGGTAAAAAATTATGTCTGCTCAATAACCGATATGGATAAACCAGTGCTGTTGGTGAAATGCGTAGTGGACTGGTGCTTCTTTCGTGATCACTGTAGCCAGTGGTGTGCTACCGTACTCCGTGGTACTGTAGCCAGTGGTGTGCTACCGTACTCCGTGGCACTGTAGCCAGTGGTGTGCTACCGTACTCCGTGGCACTGTAGCCAGTGGTGTGCTACCGTACTCCGTGGCACTGTAGCCAGTGGTGTGCTACCGTACTCCGTGGCACTGTAGCCAGTGGTGTGCTACCGTACTCCGTGGCACTGTAGCCAGTGGTGTGCTACCGTACTCCGTGGCACTGTAGCCAGTGGTGTGCTACCGTACTCCGTGGCACTGTAGCCAGTGGTGTGCTACCGTACTCCGTGGCACTGTAGCCAGTGGTGTGCTACCGTACTCCGTGGCACTGTAGCCGGTGGTGTGCTACCGTACTCCGTGGCACTGTAGCCAGTGGTGTGCTACCGTACTCCGTGGCACTGTAGCCAGTGGTGTGCTACCGTACTCCGTGGCACTGTAGCCAGTGGTGTGCTACCGTACTCCGTGGCACTGTAGCCAGTGGTGTGCTACCGTACTCCGTGGCAGTGGCACTGTAGCCAGTGGTGTGCTACCGTACTCCGTGGCACTGTAGCCAGTGGTGTGCTACCGTACTCCGTGGCGCTGTCGCCAGTGGTGTGCTACCGCACTCCGTGGCACTGTAGCCAGTGGTGTGCTACCGTACTCCGTGGCACTGTAGCCAGTGGTGTGCTACCGTACTCCGTGGCACTGTAGCCAGTGGTGTGCTACTGTACTCCGTGGCACCGTAGCCAGTGGTGTGCTACCGTACTCCGTGGCACTGTAGCCAGTGGTGTGCTACCGTATCCCGTGACACTGTAGCCAGTGGTGTGCTTCCGTACTCCGTGGCACTGTAGCCAGTGGTGTGCTACCGTACTCCGTGGCACTGTAGCCAGTGGTGTGCTACCGTACTCCGTGGCACTGTAGCCAGTGGTGTGCTACCGTACTCCGTGGCACCCGGTTGCGACGCCTGGTAAATTAACATGACAGCTCGTAAGTCAAGAATAGAGAGTTAACACGGCTGCTCAGATATTGAATAAAAAATTGGCAAGGTGTGTTTTACCAAATATATGCTGAGGATTCCAACGTTTCAGTTTTCAGCAGATTCACGTCACACCAAGTCCCATCACAAAATATAACATGGAAGGTCCTTGAATATAGCTGCAACCATCCTACAATGCGGTACTCGTATTTTCTTTTCATTCCTGGACTACCATGCGAAATATTGCATCTTAATCTTGTCTTATCTTATTTTAATCTGCGACGTTCCAGAAAATTAAACGTGTTTCTTCGAGTTTATTTTGTTTTGTTTCAAGTTTAGTTTTCTTCACGTCTTTGCTGGTGAGGATGGGGGACCTCGTCCAGACAAAAAAAAACATGTTATCGTGCAAGTCCTCATTTGGTCAGTACCCAAACACTGAGGAAATTAAATCTATCCGCTATCATTTTCCTGGAAGTTAATACATCTTCATTAACTCCCGAATATACTTCTTCAATCTTAAAAATACATAGTTCACACAGAAAACGTTATCTTGACCTTTATTGACTCCGACGTCCGGCTTCTGCGGCATCATCATGGTCATCTTGCATGCAAAGTTTGCCTGCAGATGCAAAGTTTGTCTGCATACTGGACCACTACATTTCGTACAGTGCTATGTGCAATCGCATTGCGCGGTAGGACATTCGATTTGCGTTCATTTGGTTGGCAACCACGAGCTCTGTAATGAGTTCCACGATACAGTGCAGGTTTTGAGCCTTTTACTTGTGAAAATGCAGCATGATTAATGTATATGCTTTCTGTGCAAGTTCCCACGGACTGGTGCAACGCCGTCAGTTTACCGACAGCAATGGGGGAAGACAGCTGGGCTTGCACTCGATGCCAAAGAAGTGTGAAGCATAACGCCTGCCAGGATATCGCGGCACAACACGCAAACAAGCAATTAAAAGAAGGAACAGGTCAGCGCGCTCCTCTAATTACTCTGCACGACGCGGGTCGGTGGTTGCCAGCGGGACTGCTACGGCAACTGATTGCGACGAGTTCTTAATGGAACGCCGGCCCGTGGGTTGAGATAGGGGACATTACAAAAGTATATCCCATGGGCTATTTAACTACTTATTTGGGTGTCTTACAGTACCACAAATACCGAAATAGGATAAAAATTAGATGCAGACTTAGTGAGTACAGAATTCAAGCTCATCTTGGTGTCGACGCATTTATCAACACAAGTCCACTATTTGATCAGAAGCCAAACTCACAGGATAAACAACACCATGTCATGCAATGAAGCTGCTATTTGGCTATCTTATAGTGCACAAAATCTTTTGGATATGATCAAAACTAGATGTGGACTTCGGCATTATAAGATCATAACCTACCATGCTCTTGTCGTGTTTGTTGACAGGAGCTAGGCATTTGCTTGAAAATATAGAACATAATACAAAAATTATAATACTGAGTAATAATATATACGTTTGTATATCCTACAGCTCTAAAAGCCTTCGAATACCGATAAAATTAGATGCTGACATGCACACTACAAGATAGCTTATTGTCCTTTTCCGTGTTTGTCACACAAACCCGCGTATTGGGTTGTTCATTCCTTCCATTCTTTCTAAATGTGTACTTTAATTTGCATATTTCGATCACAACACTTCTTGTCAATGCCCGTCATGCAATACAAACTAGTGAAACGTTTGACGCCATGTCACCACCTCCGTGCTTTTGATCCATGCAGAGGCTTTTTCACATCATGCGGGGGCTTTTTCATATCATGTGGTGCATGTCGCATTCCTGTGAATAACAACAAGCTCACCAAGTTGACGGAACACATGCTGGATCTTGCGACGAAATACATAGCTGATACACAGAGACGCTGTATACGCTGTATGCACGCTGTGTATACACGACACGCTGCATATAGAACAATGGTACAACCACACCCATATCTTCAGGTCATTGGGTCGTGTACGCCTGTGCATTTACATCGATTCTCGAGCACGCTCGCGTAATTATCTCAGCGAGTCGCATATGGACCTGGACTCGTCTCAGTTCTTCCGCAAACGCCTTTGGTTCACGGGGGCGAGTCTGGCGTAAAGCACATGTGCCCGTGCATTCGCGTCACCCAATAGCTAACGTTCGGTTACTGTCACCCCCACCATGGGCCGCAGCCATGTAATGCATAGACTGTAGCCATGTATTGCATAGACTGCAACCGTGTATTGCATAGGTCGCAGCCATGTATTACATAGGGCGCAGATATGGATTGCAAGGTACCAAATATTTTGTTACCGTCATGCCAAGTCCGGTGAGGCCAGTGTGGCTGTCATGCCAAGTATAGTGTGGCTGTCATATGGAGTCTGCCGTCGATATCATGCCAAGTCTGGTGTGACTGTCATATGAAGTCTGCCGTCGCTGTCATGCCAAGTCTGGTGTGACTGTCATATGAAGTCTGCCGTCGCTGTCATGCCAAGTCTGGTGCGACTGTCATATGAAGTCTGCCGTCGCTGTCATGCCAAGTCTGGTGTGACTGTCATATGAAGTCTGCGTCGCTGTAATGCCAAGTCTGGTCCGACTGTCATATGAAGTCTGCCGTCGCTGTAATGCCAAGTCTGGTGTGACTGTCATATGAAGTCTGCCGTCGCTGTCATGCCAAGTCTGGTGTGACTGTCATATGAAGTCTGCCGTCGCTGTCATGCCAAGTCTGGTGTGACTGTCATATGAAGTCTGCCGTCGCTGTCATGCCAAGTCTGGTGTGACTGTCATATGAAGTCTGCCGTCGCTGTCATGCCAAGTCTGGTGCGACTGTCATATGAAGTCTGCCGTCGCTGTCATGCCAAGTCTGGTGTGACTGTCATATGAAGTCTGCCGTCGCTGTAATGCCAAGTCTGGTGTGACTGTCATATGAAGTCTGCCGTCGCTGTCATGCCAAGTCTGGTGTGACTGTCATAACAAGTCTATGGTCTCTGTCATGCCAAGTCTGGTTTGGCTGACGTATCAAATCCATCGTCACTGGCACGACGAAACTATCGTCTCTGGCATGCCAAGTCTATCGTCACTGTCATGCCAGATGCATGGTCGCTGTCATGCCAAACAAATCACCAGTGCAATGCAGATGCGACGGCTGGCCAGGGTTGGCACGCGAATGACGAAGGTCTGGCGATCATCCGGGACCACGACGAACGCAGACGATACGTGTGTTGGCCGACCAAAAACAAGCCCACAAAAACTGTGTCGGAGCGCGAAAAAAGCGTCCCAGACTGGGCAGCGCCACACAGAAGCTATCCGTGTCCATTAGTGACCGTTCCGGAAAACATAGGGGCGCCTGGTGAGTCGTCCGGATCCAGACGGTGGCTTCCCCCTCCCCTTCCCGCCCAGTGCCAGTCGCAACAGAGCGGGGCATTGAGTGCACTGGAGTGTTCTGGCACTGGACCTTCGTGCGGTGGTGCTTTTTCCAGCGTGCAGTTTCCCTCGCCTTCGAAGCTCCACCGTCATGCCTGTGCCGTTTCCACCTCGGAAAGGAAGCGTACGTGCCAGGGGCAAATAGCCCGATGCGTTCGAATGTGCGAATCTTAAAGCGACCCGCTTCACAATTAAGCAATGGGTGGGCGTGTTTTTGTGTGTTACCAAATATCCAGATGACGTGGCCTGGCCACGAACGGTAGACATTCTGGTGTGGATAACTAAGACTTCCAGTTCGACCATTTCTTACTAACAAATACTGGCAGGTGCATCCCGGCATGTATTTACGCAACAGTAATGTGTTCAGTCATCAACACTAACGATCTTTCTGCTGGATGACTGCCATATTAATAGCTCATTTAAGATAATCTAAAACCACTTCTGCCATCCAACAGTGCGAACCTGAAGAAAATCATGCCATATTTGATATCTGCCCGTTCTTCCAACGTCAGACAACAACACCCAGCAAGTAAACAGTGTTGAAGTTCTCACACTGACACCATCATGCATAAACTAGGTTGTTTTCTAAACACTTGCAGTATGCTGAGCTATCAGCCGTCTATGCATACCGACTCGTCCAAAGCGCTTATCATTAGTTCATTGTGTATGGCCGAGTTAATGCAGATTACGCTTAACTAAATATTTACTGACTAATACATGCATATATATATATATATATATATATATATATATATATATATATATACCCCTGATATCTATATATATATACCCCAGGTTTTTATCAGGGAGATTAACCCAACCATCAACCGCCAGAGCAATGCACGAGGCACGTTGCTGTTATATGATGGCCCACAGCTCACCATCAGGCGCCAGGGTGATTGAGACCCATGGACGGATGACATTTGTTCTTGTTTGTTCGCCTTCTCATTGTACGCACCAAAAACTGGCTATGCAATGTACCGTATGTGCATGTATTTTATTTTTTTCCAAACTTGTGATCGCGACCAATTTCAACCAATCTTGAAATTGTCCGTAGGAGGATGCAACGCCAAAAATATAACGAATGTTCTACTTGCAAACCATAGTTCTGGGTATCAATATCGTACATGAGCATATGCACGATGGAAAGCGCAACGTAAGACGAGAGTCTGCAGAAGAAAGAGTGCAATTCCCGTTCCGCGATTGTGTTCAACCAACAGTGTATAGATAACGATCTGCTTCCATACTGATGCATATATATATCTATATATATATATATATATATATATATATGTATGTATATATATATATATATATATTAATATATATGACTATACTTTATATATGTTATGTGTTGTTGATATATATATATATATATATATATATATATATTTATAATATGATGATATCGAGATATAGAGGGGAATTCTCGGGGGTTATTTTTAAATTTTTAAAAAAAAAAAAAATAAAAAAAATAAAAAAATATTTATACACATGTATGGGCTCAACATCGAGTTAAAATCTAAGCATTATTCGGCCAAACTTTGGTGGTACCCATGCCCAAGCACCAATACTAAAACTCTGGCTGGAAGGTGAACCTTAGGCTGATGGTGGTCTTGCACACATTTCATGCGAGTTTGTGTGGCCATTATGGTTTCAGAGTGCATCGACCAAAATAGTTCTGGCTCGGCGGCTCAGTCCATTAAGAACAAAATGTCAGAGTGGAGTCTATATCGGGGGCGCGCCGGACCCGCGGCCGGCGCGGCGATATTGGTGGACCTTGCGCCGTTTTTGCCGGCCGAGGCGCCCGGGTCCATTAGAACATCATCGGCCGGCTCCCCCACTAATGCTCATTTAGTGTATGGTGGATTATGAGGCGCGGTTTTTACGCTCATATCTAATGCTCCCGGAGCCGACTGTGCAGAGGCGGAATCCCAACTTGGGCGCCGCGTCTGCCTGAGATGTGGACGGGTCGGGCGCCGCTCCGCTGCCTGGCCTGCCGAGCGTGGCTGATGCTGCCCTGTCCGGGCAGACTGCGCAGACGACCTGTGTCGCTGCCGCCATGTGGACAGCCTGCGGCAGGGGCCGCCGCCGCCACTCTTCCACAGCCACAACAAGAGACAGAGCACGCCAGGCGTGCTACAGGCGAGTCGAACCATGTCGGAATCGGTCACACCCCCGAGAGGATCGATTCACCCCGGTTGTCGCACCATTGGCGCAGCGTCACGAGAAGGGGATAAGTTGCACAGTTGCAGATGCAGTTGCAATTTCATATATTTGCAGGGTGTGCACATGTGGACATATATATGTCGGTGAAGGGTACCAGACTTTATCTTCATTTGGCACACATATATGTCTCGTTTGTGCATGTTCCTCTTAGAATTTTAGCATAACTGCAAAACCAGTAGGTAGTGCATACAGAATTTATACCCAGAAGCTTAACAATCAGATTCAGCAAGCGCAAGTGTCATTGTGTATTCCTGTTTCGCTTTGCAATTTTCAAAGTGTGGTTCGTTGTAATTGTGCTGCAGCTGCAAAATGCGGCGCGTTGCAGTTGCAGATGCAGTTGCAAGTGTATGCCGCCGTTGGTGCCACGTGCCACCAATGACCGTTCTACTGGGCTCGGACTTCGGAAGAGTCTGCTACCCACTAGTGAGATCCGTCTGTTGCCAATGCACAGACCAGCTTATCACACCAGCATGGCAGTCCGGCCGTAGCTCGCTCCAGCACGAGCCGGCTGGTCGCCCGGTCGCCCTGCTCGCCCGCCACTATTTGCGGGCTTTTGATCGGCAGACGGCGTGTGTCTGCTGCCGGATCCGCTGGTAGGCAGAGCGGACCAGCTCACATGTGGCCACACGACGTGTGGTGTGATGAGCAGGGCACGCGCCGGTTGGTGGACACTTGCCGGCTCATGACACGCTCAGTGTAGGTATTTACACCGCATTGCACGCCTTGTTTTCCGGCAACATTTCCTAACTGGATTTTAGCCAGCTCCTGAAAGCACGACCCTTTGAAGATGGGAGCATCTTCTATGGAATATATGCGTTGCCTTGAATAGTACCCGATGTTGAATAGTAGCGCCCCAGAGGTTTTCACCTTAATGAGCGGGAAGACATATATTTTCGGTTGATTTACACAGGCTCCATCACGATGGCTTAAGCCTCTTCCCGCCGTCACCTCCTCCCGCTGTCTTCCCACAGATCGACCCTGCCGATCTGTGCAACTGTGAACACACATGGTGAGCTCTAGGAAGAGACGGGATAGCCCCTGCGACCGCAGCAAATAGTGACATCGAGACGAAGCAGCACTCTGCGACAGCAGCAAATAGTGACATCGAGCGACAGCAGGAATCGATATGTCTCGGGAGAGGTTGTATGTTGCGGCAGATGACTGGTGGCGTGGCAGCCTGTTACGTCTTGTCAACACGTGGCGCGAGTGACGCTCTTGTCACTTCTGCCCAGCAGTGCAGGCCGCTCAGTGCTGCCACATCATTGTCATTTCGACGTGATATATTGTACTTAGAATTGCTTCTGTGGCCGGGCCTGCATCAATTGGTGACAAAATGTTGCGCTGCGCTGCTGTGTGTGGATGTATATATATATATATACATATATATCCAAACACACACACATATATATATATATATATAAATTTATATATATATATATATATATATATATATATATATATATATATATATATATATATATATATATATATATATATATATATATATACATATGGTGAAAATCTGTTTTTTGGCAAGACCTCCTTGGATCCGGATCAATCGTCTTTCATCAGTTGAAGGAGCATTTCGTGTTGTCTGCATGTTAGCCCGCAAAGTTCCTTAGAACAATTGACATTAGGTATTATAAAATAGAGGCACACAGTAACAGACATGCATCTAAACGATGGTCTTGGATACGTGGGCGTCTCGATCAGATCAATACAATGGTAAATGCTGTCATGTTCAAACTGCATCGCCTCATACAATCTAAGTATAACAGGAGAAACATGCGCGATGGTGGACAATTTTTGTAAAAATATACAAAACGAATGAGAGTAACTCATGTTGGATGAAGCGACGACGGGTTAAACAGATCAGTTCCGCTATGGGATTACTCTACATAGTGCATTGTATACCCCAATGTCTTCGTGACAGGGCCTGTCCTCAATATGATCGCCAGTGTCCATCATACTGAGAGAGCGTACTTGTCACGTCCATGGACGACTAATCACCACTGGGTCTCAAATGGAGAAAGTCTCCAGTAACTTCAGTTCTTTTATCTTGTTCGAAAGCACAAGGTGAGATTAAGCTCATCATTTGCATCTTTAAAACTTCGAAGTGTCTAATCACACAGTGAACAAAAATTCCACTTGAAATCCGTCCCCACTCAAATCAAACATATAACAGCAAATGCCCTATCGGCGATCGGGCAAGCCACGTATTAGCCACACCACGACCACACTGTAAAGACGCATCACCATGCACCCAAGGAATGGGGCACCACAGCGCAACAAGATACAATCGCACGGAACTCCAATCTCCAGAACTGAAGTGGTTGACATTCGATAACATATGGAATATGTCAAAATCGTTCGAAAACGAAAACACTGAAGGTGCTGGAGGCTGTCTTCATTCGAGACCAAGATTCAAGAATAAATCATCAAATGGATGTGCCAAGTACGATCTCCCTCCGTCCTACTCTCCCTGTCTCTCTCCCTCTCTCCCTCTCTCCCTCTCTTTCTGTCTTTCTCCCTCTCTCCTTCTGTCTCTCTGTATCTCTGTCTCTGTCTCTCTGTCTCTCTGTCTCTCTGTCTCTCTGTCTCTCTGTCTCTCTGTCTCTCTGTCTCTCTGTCTCTCTGTCTCTCTGTCTCTCTGTCTCTCTGTCTCTCTGTCTCTCTGTCTCTCTGTCTGTCTGTCTGTCTGTCTCTCTGTCTCTGTCGCTTTCTCTTTCTCTTTCTCTTTCTCTTTCTCTTTCTCTTTCTCTTTCTCTTTCTCTTTCTCTTTCTCTTTCTCTTTCTCTTTCTCTTTCTCTTTCTCTTTCTCTTTCTCTTCCTTTCTCTTTATCTCTCTCCCTCTCTCTTTCTTTATCTCTCTCTTTCTTTTTCCCCACATAATATCATTAATGTCATTGATTTGTGGAATGGTTGTCCCTGCATTGTGCACATTGTCTACTTATTCACGCACCCTAGTGCATTTCATTCATGTAAACTAAGCAGTTAATCTGGTGTATATTTGGACATTCACACAAATAGTGTCCATCATATCGCTTTTGCTTTTCTGTGCTGCAGAAGGATTACCTGTAGCGGTACAGTTATAAAATATAAACATTTACCTGAATGTGCCCCAGAATGTACTATCATCGAAATGTATGCCATCTTGTAATCGTGTGCCTCTATTGTTTAATGTCTAGGGATGTCAGTTGTTCTGATGAAACGTTACTTGATAACGTAGCATTATATGATAACATTACATGACACAATATTGAATGCTTCTGCCACTGATGAATGACTATTGATGCAGAGCCTTGAATGTCTTGCAAAAAGTAGGTTGACGGGAGAGAAACTGCCATTTTCAATGGCAAATGTCTTAAGGAGGACCTGCGATTGAACTCTATGCATATATGTATATATATATATATATATATATATATATATATATATATATATATATTCATGTGGGGGGAGGGGGGATGGGGGTGGACGTTTGTGTACGTGTGTGTAAGTGTATGTCTGCCTATTGTCGGATTGATTGCTTGCGCTAAGGTTATGAAACGGCAATATATGTATCTATTCATTAAATGGTGGGCAGATAAGCGGTTTGAGTTTCTCACATTTTATACAGAAAGCTGAACAAAATCATTCGATACCCTGCTGCAACAAATACGTGTGTCGCATAATACCTTTAGCGCGCATGAACATGACAATCTGGTGCGATATGCAAAAGCACGACCTTAAATTTCCCCATTGACTGTGGAAAGTTGCATCGGGTATTCCAGTGACAAACGAATTGCTCCAGTTTTTGACGACCTCATAGATAGTGGAAGGAAGGAAAGCACTTTGCGTCAGGGATGTTTTGTTGTGGAAGGGCTCAGAATACGATATAATGTAGATGTTTAATATATAATATATAATATAGAATTCATAGAAAATAGAATATAACATGAGAATCAACTGTGTACCATCCTGGCTAAGCTCGCTGCTTAAGGACCACGCGTATTCAGATGCGGCCGATGTTCTTTTGTCTAGTGACTAGTGCCATCCAACAGCCACACGTGAGCGTATGCCAATGTGTTTGGGGATGTCTATATGTTTGGAGATGTCTATGTGTTTGGGGATGTCTATGTGTTTGGGGATGTCTATGTGTTTGGGGATGTTTAAGTGTTTGGGGATGTTTATGAGGAAGATGTACCGCCTCACTGCGGCATGGCTTTTCCGCCGTGCTTTATCGCATTCGTCCAACCCTTAATGCTCTTTTATCAAGCCCATATTAAACCCAACCATATGAGCGATGGACTAAAACTTGAGTCGGGGTCAAAATTAAGAAATTGTAAGGCGAGACAGGAATGCACAATGGCCCGTGCGCACTCTCGGATTTCATTGCTTCTGGATATGCATGCCGCTTGTACTGCTGACTTTGCAGTTATACCAATTTTCTAAGGGAAACATGCACAAGCCAGATATACATGTGTGCCAAGTTAAGATGAAGCTGACATCATTTACCGGCGTATTCCCTGCACATTTCACCTAGCAACTTTTCATGGAGTGTCCATACACATACAAATAGAGTTCGTGCTAAAGGCTATCTAAAGTTGGCATGCAATGCGGCGATCGGTCTCTTTGATGCACTGGGCTGACACAGCGCCAAAGTCGGCATTCCGTCTCTGCGCAGTCAGCTCCGGGAGCATTAGACACGAGCGTAAAAACAGCGCCTCATAATCCATCATACATTACATGAACTTTATTTGGGGAGCGAACCGATGGTTTTCAATACCAACGTATCGTAACCTGAAACCAAAGGTGTCATATTTAGCAACACTTACCTACTGATAGAGTTGTATCATAGCATAACATCATACGATCAGGAGTGTAACTTTATATCTCCTTGTGAGTGCACAAACTTGTGTGCATTGCACACACATTCTGTGCAATACAATATTAATATTTGCAACTCTCTTATCTAGAATAGTGAAAATGTTATTTGTGGCTAAAGAAAAGTATGGGCGGCACTAGGGGTGGGGGGTTGCGGCGTACGCCCCCCAAGCGTCGTGAAGTTCAATATCACGCCTGTGGGTGCTGCATGAAAAAATGTACTTCAAAACGATCAGATTGCTCCTCCAATCCAAGGTCGGTAGCGTCGCTGATGATAACAAAGACCTATGAAGACAGTTATGGAATTTCTGTGAAGACCTTGACAAATGTTGGTCTCCTGGTAGGGTCGCCAGGGACCACGGAGCAAATAGTTTCGGCTGGGATTGTAGCCTTCTATGTGCCAATCTTCACTCATCAGTTTCTATTTCACCGCCAAATATGTGTTTCATGACAGCATTTGACATGCATGCGCCTAATCAGCCGACGTTGCAGTTACAGTGAACTCTGCGGACAAATGGCACTCGCACTTGTCGCCACATGCTTCCCAGCATTCCAGACCAACGCACCCCCTCAAAGATCGTCTCATTGCTATCAAACATAACGACTGGCCTCGGGTAACGGAACTAGCGCCAGCACAATGGAATGGCATGACTAGCCAAACAAGAAACGTCCCCGCATCGGGAATCGAACCCGGGGATCACGGGTGGGAGCCGTGCATCCCAGCCACTGGGCCATGCGGGAGGCAGTTGTCTGCACATATGTGCCAGCTGGGTGTAGACCAGCTCAAATTGGTTGAGTCGTGACGGGAGCCCCACCGATTGCGGGCCTCTGCGGGCACGTGCAGGTGTTCGGCAGGACATAGGAGCACAGCCAGCTGACAGCTGACAACACGCGTCGTGCTGTGGAGAGCACGTGCCTGTTCTGGCACAGGGGGTAGGGGAGAAGAGGCCGAGTTGGCAGGTGTGGCACGGTCACGACAGCCATATAAAAATCCAGGGAGCGAACGGTCCCCCACCTCAGCACGCCGAAAGGCGATTTCAATGCAGATGTGGTGCCTCTTCAGGTGAAAAAGTCGCCTCTTCACCTCTCCGGGGTGGACGAATGCATCTCAAGTTCTGTTGAGCGAAATAAGTCGAAGGCCCCCACCGGGTAGAAAATGCGCCCCTGTGGCGGGATTGAGTGCACTCCAATCCCACCCCACCCTTGCCCACCCAGTCAATATTGCAGCCGAAGTATTTCCTACTGGTGGAAAGATACGCCGGAACATTTCCCCCTCAGACCAACCCACCACCAGCTCCGTCAGCGGTGACAGCTCGGTATGTCGGCGGCTGGCCAGCGGTGCGCCCGTGTGTCGGCGGCTGGCCAGCGGTGAGCCTGTGTGTCGGCGGCTGGCCAGCGGTGAGCGTGTGTGTCGGCGGCTGGCCAGCGGTGAGCGTGTGTGTCGGCGGCTGGCCAGCGGTGAGCCTGTGTGTCGGCGGCTGGCCAGCGGTGCGCCCGTGTGTCGGTGGCTGGCCAGCGGTGAGCCTGTGTGTCGGCGGATGGCCAACGGTGAGCCTGTGTGTCGGCGGCTGGCCAGCGGTGAGCCTGTGTGTCGGCGGCTGGCCAGCGGTGCGCCCGTGTGTCGGCGGCTGGCCAGCGGTGAGCCTGTGTGTCGGCGGCTGGCCAGCGGTGAGCCTGTGTGTCGGCGGCTGGCCAGCGGTGAGCCTGTGTGTCGGCGGCTGGCCAGCGGTGCGCCCGTGTGTCGGCGGCTGGCCAGCGGTGAGCCTGTGTGTCGGCGGCTGGCCAGCGGTGCGCCCGTGTGTCGGCGGCTGGCCAACGGTGAGCCTGTGTGTCGGCGGCTGGCCAGCGGTGAGCCTGTGTGTCGGCGGCTGGCCACGGTGTGTGTCGGCGGCTGGCCAGCGGTGAGCCTGTGTGTCGGCGGCTGGCCAGCGGTGCGCCCGTGTGTCGGCGGCTGGCCAGCGGTGAGCCTGTGTGTCGGCGGCTGGCCAGCGGTGCGCCCGTGTGTCGGCGGCTGGCCAGCGGTGAGCCTGTGTGTCGGCTGCTGGCCAGCGGTGCGCCCGTGTGTCGGCGGCTGGCCAGCGATGCGCCCGTGCGGCGGACGACCGCCACACGCGGATGCTGTGCCGGCGCTCCGGCGCGCCCACCTCCCGGAGCTCCGGTTTGGAGGAGAGGGGGCGCGGCGGCGGCGGCCGGCGTTCTGACCGTGACGATGGTCGAGGGATGCCCCACATCCTGGACGGCGCGCCCGCTGCCGGCCAACTCCCATGCTCCGGCGCGGCCCGGGTCCGGCCGGGTCCGAGGCCGACCCGGCTACAGGGTGTCGCGCCAACCAGTCCGCCCTTGAACGATTCGAGCCGAGCCGGCCTACACATCCGGTGTGAGTAGCGTTGTGAGGTCTGACAGGGTCCATCGCGTAGTATCATAAAATTACCGTATCTGGGGTTGCAGTGTCAGGTAAAGTCACATTGGCTGGAAGGACAACAAGGCTTAGCAAGCTCTAGTAGGAGTCTAGTAGTCTGGTAGGGCACTAGGGTACTTTGGCTTAGTAAGATCGTACGCCCTCTTGATCTGGCAGAACACAGGGCCATAAAGTCCAACAGCTTGTCTGGTTCTGTCGGATCACAAGTCACACGTTCTAGGCAGGTAGCAGGGCAACGCACTGCATATAGGGATAATTTCATCAATACTTTCCTCCGTGTGGCCGATTTGCTCCACTTGCCGTTCACGTTCTCGACGTCGACCTATTCACTGCGTGAAAGCGCGAGGTGCACGCCCTGGCTGACGAAACTGAATAGGGACTTTCGACTTGTTGGAAGCCTTCCAGTCGCAGTTGCCATGCTGTGATGCAACGCTGCTGCTATTCGTGAGGTCTATGGCGAATTCGCGAGATAAAAGGTGCTCCATTTGCCCAACACTCGGGCAGGCCGGCTTCTCCAGCCAACAGCAGGAACCGTCGAGTATCCGTCAACACCGCAGCCGAACAGACAGCTGTGCACTTGGCGCACCAAGTGGCCAGATGTCGCACCCCTTCAACGGTGCGTCGCACACCTCCAGCACCATTTGTAGCGCGCAGCTTTAATGGCCTCTTACCTGGGCGGTAATAAGTGCCCGGCGCATCAGCGGACAGCCAGGCCGGTACAGAGGCGCGGCTCGGCGAGTGGAAGGCATCTCGGCCGTGTTCGTCACGCCGCGTCACATCACGCGCCACGCGCCGGTGCGTGCCGCTGTCAAACGGTCATGGCGCACCTGCCGACCATTCCGCCGCACACCGGACCGGACAAACGGACCATTCCGCCGCTCACCGGACCGGACAAACGGACCAGTCCACCGCACACCGGACCGGACAAACGGACCAGTCCACCGCACACCGGACCGGACAAACGGACCATTCCGCCGCTCACCGGACCGGACAAACGGACCATTCCGTCGCTCACCGGACCGGACAAACGGACCAGTCCGCCACACACTGAACTGAACAAACGGACCAGTCCGCCACACACTGAACTGAACAAACGGACCAATCGGCCGCACACTGGACCGGACAAACGGACCAGTCCGCCACACACTGAACTGAACAAACGGACCAGTCCGCCACACACTGAACTGAACAAACGGACCAATCGGCCGCACACTGGACCGGACAAACGCCGTCTCGTCTCAGAGTTTTACACACGAATCAGCTGGTGGCGATTACCGGTGACACGCGGTGGACACGGGTGGGAGGCGGCTGGAAAAATCCGCCGTCGCTGTGTATCGACCGCAGGCCGCTCCGCCGGCCCGCTGTTTTACGGCCGCCAAATTAACCGCACGTAGATCTGGCCAGATCGTTGGTCAGCTGTGCACGATTGATGAGCGGCGATAGCGACGTTCGTTAGTGTCGGGGGTCGGGGTGGGCCGGGGCGCAGCGGCCGGGTCGGGTCGGACACGGCCCAGCGTGGACGCAGAGCAGGCCACGTCGGCACGCCGGCACGCCGCTGCCGGTTTAATTGCGGCCCCATTAGGAGCCGGGTACGCGCCGGCTGACCCGGGGTTAAAGCGACGGTAATGCACGGCGGTCCAGTCATGGCCGGTAATCGCCGACACCCGGAGACCGAGCGGTCGCGCCACGCCTGCAGACGTAATTATGCAACTCTCGATACGACGGCGCGGCCGGCGCGCTCGGTGCGGGCCTCCGGGCGCGCGCACAACTGGATCTCCGCGACAGATAAGGCTCGACTCCCATTGATGGCTGCAGACCGAGTGCGAACTGGGTCCGCTTTCCGAAATCACCGTCGTGAAGATCATCTGAGAAGTTACGAGCAGCAATGTCGTGTGCAAATGCAAGTTAGAAAGTGAGCAACTGGTGCATGATGAAACTGAAGAACATAATTACCACGAAATGTATTGATAATCATGGTCTACCAGTCGGTTCCCATCACTACTAGACAAGACCTTTCAATAAAAGGAGCAGGCCCTCATCAAGACACGGTAAGTCCTTCCTGAACTATGGCACGCCCTTCTGTGGGTGTCAATCTGTCATCAATATATGCAGACGCCGAAGTTTATCCACAATCCGTCCACTTCTAGCCACAGTACGTTAACGCATACCTGCGGGCTACCCACTCCTATCAACCGAACCTTCGTCTGCAACCGAAGGCTATCCACTTACAGCTGAGGACTAGCCGTATGCAGCCATGGATTCTCCGCCTACAGCTGCTGACTCTTCATCTATAGCTGTGGTCGTTCCATTCCTAACTGCTGGCTCTTCACATATATTTACATGCTCTCTATTACCGTCAGCTCTCCATCTACAGCTGCGGGCTCTCCACCTGTAGGTGCGGACCCTCCATCTATACCCGCGTGTGCTCTCCACTTAGAACTGTGGACTCTCCATATATCATTTACAGATGTGGGTTCTCTACCGATAACTACGGGCTTTCCAACAGCAACCGCGGCTCTTGATCTACAGTCACAGGCCCCCACCTTCAGCCGAGGGCTCTCCACCTCCAGCCGAAGGCTCTTAATGTAGAACCACAGGCTCTCCACCTATAAACGAGGACTCTCCACCTACACCCGAGGCTCTTCACCTACAGCCGCGGGCTCTTCACCTACAGCCGCGAGCTCTTCACCTACAGCCGATGCTCTTCACCTACACCCGAGGCTCTTCACCTACAGCCGCGGGCTCTTCACTACAGCCGAGGCTCTTCACCTACAGCCGCGGGCTCTTCACCCACAGCCGCGGGCTCTCCACCTACAGCTGATGCTCTCCACTACACCCGCGGTCCTCCACCTGCAGGCGCGGGCTCTCCACCTACAGACGAGGGCTCTCCACCTATACCCGATGTTCTTCACTTACAGCCGAAGCTCTTCACCTACAGACGAGGCTCTCCACCCACACCCAAGGTTCTCCACCTACACCCGTGTGCTGTGTGCACCGCCGTCTCCAGCGACGTCACAGCTGACGGACGAGGCCGCCCTCGACGCCCCTGCCTCCGCCCTTTTCTGCACGAGCGGCGCCGATCTGGATCGGCCCGGGAAAGGTCGGGTCACAGGTCACTCGGCCACGGACCGCGGCGGCCCAGCGCCTCACTGATCGTGTACTCGCCATCGACGGCCCGTCGTCTCACGGACACCGGTCGGGTCAGTGTGATGAGAGGTGTTGGAGAACCCTCTGTCACGTGAGGCTCTGACGCCGCTACATTTGGCTCTGGCTCTCTTGTGTCGCCCATGTCTACCGCGGAATTGCGGGGGCGGCGGAATCAAGGTGCGGTTAGCCACATTTGAATTCAAGGACGGATGCAAATGCCAATTTCCAACTCTTGAGTAGCAAATGAAAACATCGAGTCCAATCAGACATAATCGCCAGAAGAAGATGTATTTCTTCGTGTACGGGTAGCCTGAACAATTTTTCTTTTCGTGCCGAGATGTTTCTTATTTTCAGGGTGTATGCAAATTTAAGCACATTGCTCTTCTAATCGGCAACTGGTGGTGGTAGTGGGGTGGGGGTAAGGATAGGTGGAAGGCAATCTTCAACCCTCCTCACACTGTGTCGAACAGTGTGCGGAGTCCATGCTCTTCAGGCTGGCCCACTAGGACGCCACCACTTCTCGCGCCGACAGGAGTCGCAGACGAAGTGGCGAGAGCGGCGCGATCCGCTGTGGCTCGTGCTCTCACGGCCCAGGTGCGTGTCGCCTTTGTTAGACGTGACGGCTGCTGCTCGGCTGGATGTGACGGCTGCAGCTGGTCTGGACGTGACGGCTGCAGCTGGGCTGGACGTGACGCTGCAGCTGGTCTGGACGTGACGGCTGCAGCTGGTCTGGACGTGACGGCTGCAGCTGGTCTGGATGTGACGGCTGCAGCTGGTCTGGACGTGACTGCTGCAGCTGGTCTGGATGTGACGGCTGCAGCTGGTCTGGACGTGACGGCTGCAGCTGGTCTGGACGTGACGGCTGCAGCTGGTCTGAACGTGACGGCTGCAGCTGGTCTGAACGTGACGGCTGCAGTTGGGCTGGTCGTGACGGCTGCAGCTGGACTTCTGCACCGGCTGCCAGGCACATCTGCCGCACGTGTCACTGTCTGCCAGAGCAGCAGGTGGGAACATATTTTTACAAAATGTATGCAATGATCTAAACTTGTATTGCAGATGCCCACGGCTCGGTGCCTTCGGTCTTTCGCTCAGCACTTTTGATTCACGCCTGCTTTGCTGCACTTATCATGGCTAGAGCTTAAAATAGCCACCATTGACCAGGTGAGGAGAGCACATTTCTGGCCTCTTTGTCGTATCCTGGAACGATTAATCCACATACAAATATAATGTGGCAGGATGGATATTTACGTTTTTTATCCTAGGACACGAGGTCACTTTGAAGAGCATATGGTAAACGATGTTTCATTGATAGAGATGTTGTTTACAATCATATCAGGAAAATAAAGCCAAATAAGGCAGCAGGACCTGATGAAATTTATGCTAGGGTGTTGCGGGAACTGAAAAGGAACTGGCATTTCCACTTAGTATAATATTTTGTAGATCAGTTTCACATAATCAAATTCCAACCGATTGGAAAAGGGCAAATGTAGTTCCTATTTTCAAGAAAGGAGAAAGAGGGAAAGTTGAAAACTATAGGCCAATAAGTCTCACATCCCTAGTCTGCAAGGTACTCGAATCAATTATCAAGGATAGAATAGTTAGTTATCTGGAAGGTAACAGATTGATTCAAAATACTCAACATGGGTTTAGAAAAGGACAATCGTGTCTCACAAACCTGTTGGACTTTTTGAACTTCGCCACATAACAATTTGATCTGGGAAATCAGGTTGATGTAGCATATCTTGACTTTAGTAAGGCCTTTGACAAGGTACCCCATAAACGGTTAATGATACAGCTTCAGTGCCATGGTATTGCAGATAGCATCTTAAAATGGATAGAGTTGTGGCTTTCAGATAGACAGCAAAGAGTGATGCTAAATGGTACAAAGTCATCATGGCAAAATGTTCTTAGTGGAGTCCCCCAGGGGTCAGTACTAGGGCCATTACTGTTCATTATATTTGTAAATAACTTTGAAAGTGGCCTAAGCAGTAAAGTTTTGAAATTTGCGGATGTTTTGAAGGTCTTTAGGGCAATAACAGGTCAGGATGAGCATATCTCGCTGCAAAAAGACTTAGACAAACTTGTGAAGTGGTCAGAAGAATGGCAAATGAAATTTAACTTTGATAAGTGTAAAATCATGCATGTAGGTAAGCAGCATATGAAGGCTCCATACTTGATGGGTGGCCAAGTGCTATCAGTGACTCAACAGGAGAAGGATTTAGGTGTTATTCTAAACACAAAACTGGGGGCATCAGAACAGACCATGGAAGCTAGGAAGAAGGCACTGAGAATGCTAGGGGGAATAAATAGGAATGTATCATACAGAAGTGAGGAAGTGATCAGGAAGCTTTACTGTGCATACGTCAGGCCACATTTGGAATACTGCATCCAAGCTTGGTCTCCTAGCTATGAAAAAGATTGTTGGCTTTTAGAGAGAGTACAAAAGAGGGCTACAAAAATGGTTAATGGCATAAGCAACCTGGCATATGAGGAAAGATTGAAGAAATTGAATATGTTTTCACTTAGATATAGAAGGCTGAGAGGAGATCTCATCGAGGTCTTTAAATTTGTAAATGGTCTGGAGAGGGGATTATACCTTGGGGAAATGTTTGAATTTAACAGAAATGATGCAATTAGAGGTCATAAATTCAAAATTAAAGTTAACCACAGCAGAACAAGGTTAAGGCAAACTTTCTTCACCAACAGGGTAGTGGAACACTGGAACCAGCTGCCAGAAAACATCGTCAGTAGCAGCACATTGAACATCTTTAAAAACAGCATAGACAATCATTATAAGAATAGAGGGCTTGCTTTTCAGTATTACAGGGAGGGCTGATTGACAGATTTGGTGGGCAACTGGTTCAGTGTACAGAGTGCAACCAAGAAGGGCCCTTGTGGCTCATAGTTGCACTAATCTGTTATGTCTTTATGTCTTTATGTCTAAGCAAGACACAACTATTTTGACCAGTCGCTAAAGACCCACTTAGACTACAGGTATATACATATTTATACTTATAGATATATGTATATAGATAAATAAATATATATATATATATATATATATATATATATATATATATATATATATATATATATATATATATATATATATATAGATGCATATATATATATATATATATATATATATATATATATATATATATATATATATATATATATATATGTATATATATTGTGTTTGTGTGTGCGTGTATGTGTGTGTGGATATGTGTGTATATATCGTAATATTCGGATATGACCTCGGATCTGGAGCCAAGAGTGTTGCAAGATACCTCACGTATTAATTACTAGTAAGGTTCGACCCTCAGCGAGTCCATTCTCATGTATGCATAACGGAAGTTCATCTGAGCAATCAGGCGCGATCCGACTGTCACTATTTGTTAACCTTGATAACTTTTTGGTTAAAGCGATTCAAGCTCATATTCGGTCACCCATAAACAGCCCTGAAGTTTTAAGTTCGCTTTTTGTTGGAAACTTTCACCACAACACTTCTATCGAAGTACCCACCCGCTTTGTTTAAAGACAGCGCTTTACGGCAGAACTTAGGTCCAGGGGTCCGTCCGCCAGCCGTCAGTCAGGTGGCTTCGTCGTTAGGTCACACGTCTCGCGTGCATCGAGCCCGGCCGACTGAACGGCCGCTGGCCGGTGTCAGCGTCAGTCCCGGTCAGATCACGCCAGTCCGGGGGAGGGCGCCGCGCTGAATCACTGTACAAGCCATACACCGGACAGGAGGGCTGCCAGGCAAAGTTAGCCACGGCATAGTTTGGCGTGTATACCACTTAGTGAATTTGGCATGGGAGATTTAACTCCGAGATATATTAAAATTATTCGCAAGATGAGTCACACGACGGCAGCATTACAGCTAATTCACGATGAAATGGAATATTCTTGTATGTACATATGCCGAAATTGGATGCACTATTTTGCCAGCCAGTCTCCTTCGCTAAATATGGAACAGCTATCCGAACATCGAATGCACTGTACTGAATCGCTAAAAGAGGTTCCACTTATTTCTGATGCGAGCACTCCCGTGACCGTGAGACGCAATAAGCCCTGAAGGATTGCCAAAAAAAAGCGCAGCTACAGCCAGTCCACTAGCTTCCTGTCGAGGCATGGTGCCCAATCCTATACCCGCAGCATGGGAGCATCGCAATCTGTCGATTGCCCTCGCTCGTGCAGAGCCCCAAATGACGTCATATACTGGTGTGACTGTACTGAGGCTCTCAGCACACCAGGGGCAGAAGCTAGA
Source organism: Imbricaverruca yamaguchii (assembly GCA_034440575.1). Classification (NCBI taxonomy): domain Eukaryota; kingdom Metazoa; phylum Arthropoda; class Thecostraca; family Neoverrucidae; genus Imbricaverruca; species Imbricaverruca yamaguchii. The sequence goes on from JAOTOL010001541.1 coordinate 1,207,478, forward strand.
GCCGCAGTTGCCAGAATCGGCTGAGCGATTGAGGCAGAAAGCAACCGACCGTGGGTTCAATTAACGTGCGCTTCGAACGAGGAGCTGCAGCAAAATGCATCCAAGCGTCCCCATCAGCACGGGGTTCAGCATATCCACCGCTGGGGAGGGGCTGCCGACAGACGGATGCAATGCTGACAGACGGTTGCCCAATCTGACAGACGGCTGCCTTATCTGGCAGACGGCTGTACTGTCTAACAGACCACTGTCTTGCTGACAGACGGTTGACCTATCTGACAGACGGTTGCCCTATCTGACAGACGGCTGTACTGTCTAGCAGACCACTGCCTTGCTGACAGACGGTTGCCCTATCTGATAGACGGCTGCCTTATCTGGCAGACGGCTGTACTGTCTAGCAGACCACTGCCCTGCTGACAGACGGTTACCCTATCTGATAGACGGCTGTACTTTCTAACAGACCACTGCTCTGCTGACAGACGGCTGCCCTATCTGACAGACGGCTGTACTGTCTGACAGTCGGCTTCCCTGTTTGACAGACGGTTATGCTGTCTAACAGATGGCTGCCCTGATGACAGATGGCTTCACTGACTGCCAGACGGTTATACTGTCCAACAGGCGGCTGCCCTGTCTGATACACAGTCAGCCACCTGTCGGCAGTGAGTGCAGCTGTCTGTCAGAAGCGCCGGCAGAGGCGGTGAGACGCCGGACGAGCAGCTGCGATCTCAGAGCAGAGCTGCCTCCCGGTTCCATGGACGGCTGTCTACCTCGTAGTGCAGCCACCGCCTGCGACCTGCGACTGCGGTCTGACATGCCACAACACGCCAGCTTCCTTGGCGTGGCACCGGCGACGCGACTGCAGGCCGGGCTGGGAAGCCGGCGGCCTGTGACCGGCCCCCAGGCCAGCAGGTGCGCGCAGTAACACGCCGACGCGGCCCCGCCCAGCGCCGCCGCTGCTGTGACCGCAGTCACGGGCACCGTCGGCTGTTGCCCCCGCCCCCAGACTGTCGCCGCAGCGCCGGTCAGCAGGGCACAGGTGCAGCCGTCTGGCTCCGGGCCGGACGTCTGGCCAGCTCTAATTTCATCGTCATGTGCGTGCAGCTATGATGTAAGCTATGCGGCGGGTAACGTGCAGCTGTCGCGAATCACACGCCCCACAACGGCCGACATCACCCAATGGTGGTATGCTGGCCAACATCAACGGAGAAGAAGCGCAGCTACGTAATCAGACAACGAAAACGTCCTCATAACGCACATAAATTCCGGCATTCGGTTTACTAGGCACCCTTGGGCACACGTATGACGAATATGTTGACCAAGCCGGCAGAGTAAGTTGGCGCACAGCTTCACACAACCGTCTTTACTGACAGGCAAAGGACCCGTCGCATGCGTTACAGGCAACGAGCTTGACATGATGGTATCCAGGTCCACCAAGTTCTGCCCCATTGGCAACTTAGCGGCTTTGCCATCTGAAGGCAAACGCGAACCCAATTTCCCCTTCTCACGTTGTCTTGCAATATTTCCCTGCCTCACACCCGCGCATGGCCATTTGCATCTGAACACAGTCACCTGCCTGTTAACGGTGACTTGTCACAGTTCACCGACCATTCAGCACGAGACGGTGACTTTCCAGGCCTGAAGAGGAATCGGTCGCGGTCATGCCGTCGGGCTTAGGAGGGCCGTGACGCGGAGGGCCCTGGAATGAGTCACAGCTACGCCGCACTGCCAAAGCCAAAGCCAAGAGCTACGGCCGGCGATGTTGTGGGAAGCGACAGAGCCGCATTCATGGTGGGCGCAATAATAACTGTGCTGGGCCACATCAGGAACGGCACCCTGTCCGTCATTTGAAGCGGTGCTTGATGGTGTTGAGATCACCGATGTGGTTCACAGGCGTCCTTCTGCGTCCGGCAGGCTGAGATAATAAAGCTCTTCACTCTAGAATGACAAGCTCTACTTAGCAATAGGACCCTGGTCCAGAAATCCACCCCAGTAAGAATTCCGACTACATTTCTTTAAAGAAGATCTGGGCGCGGTTGTCAAGATGCTATCGCAATAGGCCACGTCTAATTTCGGCCAAAAGTGTGACTGTAATATGTGAATGATTGGCTTCGGAAGAACCTATATTGAGAATCATTCTTCAAAACTAAGTACTTAGTCCACGAAACCATAATCACCAGAATTACAAAGAAAATCACCATGAACAAACTTCCTACTGTTTCGCAAATGGAACCTGCAAACGATAAGTGTCAGCCGTCTAATTCAATGACCTTGATTTCAATGAAGGTCAGCCAGAAATAAGCTCGCTAAGCACGTGAACCACTTTTCTATTTGCCTGCATCGTTTCACAGAGCTGATAATCAGGAAAAGGTCTACTTGACACGGCCCTTTTGCGAAAATTGATGGCGTGGCTCCTTGAAAATACTCCTCATAAATCACACCAGAAAGGCAACGCGACTTACAATCTGACGTCAACCGATTGCTACTTTGGAATTGACACCATCAGAGTCCAAAGTGGACACGGAAGAGTAACTCTGGTGACTATCTGCTCATAAGCACATGCACTTGCAGCTGCGCATGGCCTAGAAACATGTCTAACAAACAACAGACATGCTCTTAGCACAGTAAACTTTTGAAAATGATCTAGTGCCTATATGATAAGCGTTCCCAAAAAACGCGTGATATGATACCATGCTCCTGAAATGCGTTCGACCAAACGACACCAAGTATATTCTGCACGGCGCGATAATGTCCTCAGCAATCGGCAAAAGACGTCTTTAAGCTTAAAACAGCCTCGAAGAACTGCCGACACGCAGTCTCCAAAACAGCCGTTGAGAAAATAGCCGCGACGGCGCAGGCACAGCCGGAGCAGGGCGCGTGCAGCCGTGGGTTTTCCCGGCCGGCTGCCGACTGTGCCGTGGTAGCGGCGCCCTGCTATACACGTGTGGGGGCGTCGTGGTACGTGGGCTGGTGGAGGGGCCGCCGCCCACGCTGACGGCCGGTTTTCACGGCCCGGCCGCACCGCGCCGCACTCGTGTCCGACAGTCACGGCGCGGCCGGGCGGCGTTGTCGTCTCCCGCCGGCGGTGCCGACCCGTCCCCCGGCGGTGCCGACCCGTCCCCCACCGGCGGTGCCGACCCGTCCCCCGCCGGCAGTGCCGACCCGTCCCCCGCCGGCGGTGCCGACCCGTCCCCCGCCGGCGGTGCCGACCCGTCCCCCGCCGGCGGTGCCGACCCGTCCCCCGCCGGCGGTGCCGACCCGTCCCCCGCCGGCGGTGCCGACCCGTCCCCCACCGGCGGTGCCCACCCGTCCCCCCCGCCGGCGGTGCCATCCCCCACCGGCGGTGCCGACCCGTCCCCCGCCGGCAGTGCCGACCCGTCCCACGGCGGTGCCGACCCGTCCCCCGCCAGCGGTGCCGACCCGTCCCCCACCGGCGGTGCCGACCCGTCCCCCGCCGTCGGTGCTGACCCGTCCCTCGCCTGCGACCGAGCGCTGCCGCTGTGATGGCGATGGCGAGCCGCCGATCGCTGCAGCATCTCTCCGGATGTCCTCCCACCCTGCCGGAGTCGGGCCCTGTCATGACCGTCGCCGGCCGGTGTAGGACACTGCCGGCCGGTGTAGGACCCCGTCGGCCGGTGTAGGACCCCGTCGGCCGGTGTAGGACCCCGTCGGCCGGTGTAGGACCGCGCCAGCCGGTGTAGGACCCCGCCGGCCGGTGTAGGACCGCGCCAGCCGATGTAGGATCCCGCCGGCCGGTGTAGGACCCCGCCGGCCAATGTAGGACCCCGCCGGCCGATGTAGGACCCCGCCGGCCGATGTAGAACCCCGTCGGCCGATGTAGAACCCCGCCGGCCGGTGTAGGACCCCGCCGGCCGGTGTAGGACCCCGCCGGCCGGTGTAGGACCCCGCCGGCCGGTGTAGGACCCCGCCGGCCGGTGTTGGACACTGTCAGGACCGTCGCCGGCGATCGGCAGACGCCGCCGCCAGCGCCGCTCCGACCACATGCCGTGTAAATTGTCCGCCTGATGTTTTCGATAACGTGGTAATCAGACGGCTGGCTCGGCTAAGCCCTGTCGCACCACCATTTTTGCTGGTGCCCAGTGGACACAGCCGATTGCGTGCCGTGGGAATTCCACTTAACGCAGACGTAAAGTGAGCAATTATCATGCATGGAGCGGTCTGCCGACCATCGCTCCGCCCGCTCGCCAATTGTTAAGTACATAATGAGTGCTTGTAAAAAGCCATTACGCCAAGCTCTCTATAACACCTGAACATTGTTTGCAGGAATAATTTGCAGTTTGATGTAATAGTTATGTTCCGACGTTCCGGAGCGAGGTGCTCCACTCGGAAAACGATAATGAAGAGCCGGTCGATAATTCAGCGCTTGACAAGCGACAGCGCCCGCCTGGGAACGGCTCCGGCTCTGCGCCCGACCACGCCCACCGAGCCGAGGCGCCGGCCGCGCAGGGGTGCCATCCCGTGCAGAACATCTCGGAAGGCAGGCGTCGCCGCCTCGTCACCGCCGCGGCGACCGCAAGCCACGCGACGACGCGACACCCGGCCTGGCTAACGGGATTCGCTCGAAATTTGGCTAATTTCGCCATGCTCCGAAGGGCGCGCCGCAACGAGCGCCGGCCGGGCGGCCGAGCCCAGAGCGCCGCGGGAGACCGTCTCCCGTCGACCGAGTGGCCTGTGCTCTGCAGCCGAGCTCAGGCCGGTCAGGGGTCAGTCGAGCCGACGCTTTGTGCGCGACGACGTCCAGCGCCGCTGGCGTTGCGGCCGGCGCCCGGTGTGGCCGCGCGGCCAAGGTGTGCACCGGCAGCGGATTACCGCGCGCCGTGGGTGCCTGATTGGACGGCGCCGGGTGTGTCGGCCCTATTTCTGCGCCGTTGTCCGACGTCGGCGGCCAAGTGTCGGCCGGAGCGGGCGCGGCCCCACCGCCCGCTGCACCGCCAGCTGGACGGACACGGCCCGCGGTGAAAGCAATGCTCCGACCGCTGGCAGACCGCGCCACATGCTGCAGCTGACT